>SKCR01029358.1:0-350204 GCA_019454045.1 Zanthoxylum bungeanum | reverse complement strand
AAATTTGTAATATTCAGTGCTCTAGTTTAATTGGAGGAAGCATCTCAAAAAGCAGTGGAGTAAAAAAAAAAAAAAAAAAAAAAAAAAAAAAAACGTCTGAGATCCGAGTTATTACGTCTGTAAGGGTGTTTTTAACACCTAGTGCCTTAAAGCCAACTGGTTTGGGAGTCACTGGCCCAAAGTTCGTTACATGGATCAAAGATGCTACCAAAAAAATATATATATCTGAAGTCTGGGTAATTAAGTCTGTAGGGGTGTCTTAACACCTGGTGCCCTAAAGCCAACTGGTTTGGGAGCCACCGACCCAACACTCGCTATATAGATGAAAGATATTGTATATAAATAAAAAAATAGAAAAAAAAAATCAAAGAAAAAATCAGAAAAATCAGAAAAATTATTCCATTGCTGCAAAAAAAGATGTGAAATCTGATAGAACTTTAGGACAAAATATTACTCTCTTATCAACTACACTTATGACTGTTGTGGGCAAAAAATGAGTTGTTTAATATTTTGTTGGCTGTGTATATGGAGAATGGTAAAAATAATCGGAGAGTTTACTTATTTAGTAATTTAGAAAGAAACAAAACAACTAGTAACTTGGAGTAGAAGTTTCACCTGATTAGTCACTAACATCTTTATTCTCTTTTCTCTTGTCTTTTGCTTTTGTGTGCATTAGTTTTATTATTTTTTACTTTTGTAAAACGTTTGTGGGTATCGTTGCTGGAAGCCCTCACGAGACTATAACTCGTCCACTAGGGACACCTAGGGGTTTAAAGGCTTGTTGCATATGCTAAATGCAACCGTGATACCTACGAAAGTGGCTTAGTTTAATTTTAATTTTATTTTGTTGTTTTTCTCGAGGACTAGCAAAATGTTAGGTTTGTGGGTGTGATGAGCGGAAAATATATCAATATTTACCGCCCCCTTTTACTTAATATTTTGTTTAGTTTCTCGGGTTTGATGAATGTTTTGATGTGTTTTAGTTTATTTGCAGATAAAATAATATTGGGACTTAATGAAATCATTTAGGACAAAATGTGGATCAAATAAGGCAATTATTGGACTTGATATATTAATTTTGGAGATTGGAAACTTGAAACGGCGTTTTTGACGAAGTGCAGTTTTGGAAATTCCAGTTTAGCGCATCTATCGTATTTTGGGTATAACTATTTACTCAGATATCGGATTGAGCTGATTCAAGTTTCAGATTAAAGAAGACTCAAAGATCTACAACTTTGAAAGAGAAAATATTTTCGAATTCTGATGATTTCATTACCGAAATTGATGAACCATCCAGAAGTGTGTGGAGTGTAATTATTAAAAGTCATTATCAATCATTTTCAAAGCAAAATATTAATTAATTAATAATTAATAAAAATTATCAAATCAACACCAAACAAGATAAGCAATTAGTGGAGCAATTATGGATTTGGTGGAGTAATTAGTGGAGAAATTAATAATGGATTTGGTGGAGAAATTGATTGATGATTTGATGGTGGCAAAATTTTGCCTATAAATACCAAGCCATTTCATTTGTAAAATTCATACTTTCTTCTTTGAAATTCTTAATGAATAAATAAGAAGATTGTATCTAGTTTGTTTATTTTTTTTTTCAGTAATTAATTTTCAGTTTCGCACTTTCTTTTTTTTACTTTTAAGTTTTTACTTTCCGCAATTTACTTTTACGCACAGTACTTTTCTTTCTTAATTTTTCAGTTTTTACTTTTCAGTAATGAGGAGGTAACTTCCCTAGCTAGGGTGAAAGGTAATTCTTTTACTATTGCTATTTAGATTAATCTCCCTTAAATATAATATATTCATTATTTAAAATATTGACTTAAAAAGGATACCGCTATATTGGTCGGTTGGTAATTCATTTTAATCTGGTTTTAACCTGACTAATCAAGGATACCGCCAGATTGGTCGGTTGGTAATTAAACTTTCTTACCGCCTATATGGCAGGTTCATGGACAAATCTTTTTACCGCCTTAATGGCCGGTTGGACTTAATTTGACTTAATCAGGTTACCGCCTATATGGCTGGTTGGAAAAAGAATCACAAGTTTATATATTATTTTATGGGAGATATCTAAATTAGTAGTAGTAAAAGTAATTCCTTTTACCTTAGCATTTTATTTTATTGTAATTACTTTTCAGTATTTACTTTACCGCATTTTTACTTTATGTCTTTTATTTTCAAGTTTTTACTAGCCCTAGTTATGTGTTGAACTAAATTAGTTATCTGGGGTTGTGATGAAATCTAATATCACCGTTTTATAAGGGTTAGATTATAGCTTGGGTAATATAAAAGTTTATTTATTGAGTCTTAAACCTAATGCTTTTTATTAACTGGCCATTAATAAAATTGAACTGGTAAATCTAAAATGAACTAGACATAGGGATTTTAGGTTTAAGACCTTAGACTTAATAGCCCACGATCTTCCTTGAGGATAGATAACCCTTTAAAAGATTTCCTTACAGGATAGGAATATACATGTCGGGCGGGGGTAGCCATAATTGGAATTTAAACTTAATGAATCCAGATAATTTGGTTGACATAGACATATGGTTCAATTGGGTTAAACTGGATATTTGTGTCTGACCATCGACAGAGGCTTACACATAATTTAGTGTTCCAGGTTAATAAATCAATATATTACCCAACTTTAAGATAACTACTTCATCTTTAAAATGATATTGGAAGAAATCACAACCCTAGATAGTTTTTAATATTAAATTTTCTTAAAATCTACTTTCGAACAATGTTATTTACTTGTTTTTAAATTTAGAATCGTCACCATTTCAAATCAATCAAACAACTTGTTAGATACTAGTAATCATTTGACCTCATAAAATTAATAGATTAGATATTAAGTCCTCGTGGGATCGATATTTTTATACTACTTGAACGATACGTGCGCTTGCGTTATATGTGTGTGTTTACGCCGGTCAGATCAGTCAGGGGTCAGGACCTCTAAACCTCTGGTACATATATTACAGAGGATGAGTCATTTTTAGTATGGACAACAAGAGGAACTTCATCTCCTGATGGAATGACCCAAGTAAGCAATTTGCTTTGAGGTAAAGAATCGTTCAGAATAGGGTCAGCATCTCCAATAACCGGGGATATGAAGATAGAAACAGAAGACTTAGTTGATGGCAAAGGCAATTTCTCTGTGATTTCTAGAGCGACCACCAGCAAAGCGATCAGCACACCATCTTTATATAGTTCCCGGTACCAACTTGCATACTCGTTGGAACCGAGAACTAGAGGACAGATGTTGATGGTGTTTTCAGGCACTATGTTATTTAAGCAGCACGACAGGGGTAAAAAAGGTAATTCACTTCTCAGTTAAGATTATTAATGCCGACCCGACCACTAAAGAGTCAACAGTAAGGGGCCGGGAACTTTACGGTTAGTGACCGAGCACTTGAGTTCAAGATGACCGGGCAATTATCAGGTCGACAACAGCATTCTCAGTACAAAAGACTATTATGACCGACCACATGAAGACCGAGCATAGGGCAAGACATGTTCGGGAAGATAAGACATTCTATCCATACAAGATAAGATAATAAGTTATCCTACTTTCATGGGGTAAACTAGTAAGTCAATGTCCTAGTATGATAAAGGAAGTACATGTAGTTTTTGACTAGGAATCCTTATGGGAAAGGGAAATTGTTTCAACTAGGAAACCCTTATAAAAGAAGGAATTTGATTTCTGCACTATTATAAATAGGAGGGTAGAGTATGCTTAAGGGGGGGAGAATGGAAAAAGAACCAATATCGGCATCAGAATCATTACCATCAGACTTGTAAAAAAACTAGAATCAGAGCCGAGAAGCGTGTTTGAGTAATAAAAATATCATCCTTTTTGTGCCCGTGGACGTAGGTCGGACCAAGATCCGCCGAACCACGTTAAATCTCCTTGTCGATTGACGTATTATTTGTCTTTTGCTAAGTTTTCTTTTGGTCCCCCATAACCAAACAAATTCACTATTGAGGGAGGATTGTCTGGGGAGTAATATTCCCATATTGCACTGAGACCAAAATCAGCCGTCAACAGAAAGGATACAAGGATTTCTTTGCTATTCATGGGTGATTGTGACCAAGGAGAAGCAATATAAAAAAGAGTGCCAAGTAAGAAACAATATTACATATAATTTATAGTTGTATACAGTGTCTTAAGCTGCAACTGAAGATTATAATGTTGATGCATGATTGGAATTTTTATTTGTAATTAGTATTGTGCAAGTTCTACTGTAGTCATTTTATGGAAGTACTTGAATTGAAGAAATATTAATGAGTTACCTATCTCATAGAATGCACCACATGGCTTCATGATATTTTCATTTTATCCCCTTTCATTTATGTTTTAATTCTCGTTCATAGAATAACTTTCCTTACAGTTGCAAGTTCGAGGGTCATGATGAGTGGATCCGTAGGTTCCCAAAATGAATCGGCTTATTTGAAAAAAAAACTGTGCATTGAAAGCTCTATTTTGTATCTGGTATTGTATGGTTGTACAGTCTATAAGAATTTAAATCATTCTTTTAAAGCTAATTTTTTCAATCATAAATGATCCGTTTGTTCAAATGAGCCGCCCCAGAACCTGTCCCATTTCCATCCTTGATGTAATAGAAGTTGCCCTGTTAAAGGTCCGTTTGTTTCATAGAAAAACGATTTTCGGAAAATGTTTTCCATATTTTTCTTCTTATCCAAATTTTTTATAGCTCATTTCAAGGAATGACAAAATCCGGACTTGGATTTGAATATGCATTGATCCAGGTCTGAATGTGTTTGGTGGATCTAGGTCTATATCCAGATCCGGGGAAAAAAATATTCGGATCCGTATGTCGTTATACTCAATCCGGATTCGGATATACCAGAATTGGATTTGAAAATTCAATTCTTTAATATTTGTATAAAATTAATAAAATCATGGACTCATGTATTGGAATTTCAAAGCAGCATGGATCCATATCCAAATATATACTGGCCGAATCCGTATATAACCAGAGCTGATTCAGAAATCGAAATTTTTTTTATCTTTTTTAATTATATTTATATAAAATTAATAAAATCATGAACTCAGGTCCCAAAATTTCGAACTTGCGTGGATCGGGATTCGATTATATCGGCTCTAGAAATATGAATTTGTTTATATTTTCAATTATATTTGTATAAAATAATAAAATTTTGGACCTGGGTCCCAGACCTGCGTGGATTGAATTCGAGTATACCTGGACCAGATCTAGAAATTCTTATTTTTTTAATTTTTTTCAATTATATTTGTATAAAGTTAATAAAACTGTGGACTCGAGTCCCAAAATTTCGGACTCGCATGAATCCGGATCCGGTTATACTCTGATCAAATCCGAAAAATTTGAATTTTTTTTTTTATCTTTTTCAATTATATTTGTATAAAATTAATAAAATTCTAGATCAGAGTTCTGACAATCTAGATTCGCATGGATCCGAATCTAGGTATACCCATACTAGATCTAGAAATCCTTATTTTTTTTTTAATTTTATTTGTACTAAATTAATAAAATTATAGATTCGGGTCTTGGAAATTCATACTTGCGTGAATCTAGAACTGGATATACCCGGACTGAATTCAGAAATCTTGATTTTTAAAATTTTTTAAATTATATTTATATAAAATTAATAAAATTCTATGCGGTTATGAAATTTCCCTACCCGAGTTTGAATTTTTTTAACTAGTTGATTACTTCTCATTTTTAAACTCCAATAAAGCTTTTGATTCTCCACTTTAGATTTATGCCAATTGTCCACATTTTGGTGTTGATTCAACTTTAACTAAAGCAAGACTTTTTAAACACGTTATTATTAATCTACTATTTAAAAAGTTTTATATGTATGATATCTCTATTATACTTTAATTTATCAATCTCAACCAACCAACCCAACCAAATTTTTTTTTTCTTATTAGATATAGTCAGTTATTTAGATCTTTTAATGTTATTATATTTAATTTGATGAATTCAAGTCATAATTTTTTTTTTTTTAAAAATTATATTTTTTGATCGAGACCTAACATAATCATATTTTTATGTCCAGACTTAAGATCGACTATGAAAAATATTTCAATTTAAATACATAAGTGGAGTTGGAGAATTTCAATATAACACATGAATGGAGTTGAAACATCTCAAAATTCTTTAATTTATCAATCAAAGAATATAAAAATAATAATAATAAATAGGAAGCAAACGGAAACAGATGCGTTTATGCTTTGCCTATTTGTCTGATTCTTGTCTTGATTTCATTCTCTCTTGCTGTAAAAATGAAATATCACTATAAACCTTTAGTTAAAGCACTAATGTAAGATTATATTTCGTACAAAAACAAATAATATGGATGATTATGAAAGTGATTAATGTTCGATTAAAAATTAATATTCCCCATGCGAGTTTTCTTAGGGAGGAAAAAGGGGTTAGAAATTAAGATGAATAATGCTGTTTACACTTGCTGAAAACATAGTGAGCACATAACGATAGCTTAACATCATAATAAAATACGTCTATCATTTAATAATAATTGTTGACGGCTGTTTTTCGTTCCAGCAGTGATTTGGGAAAAACCACTCCTCGAACAAATCTTCCCCAAGCAGTGAATTTGTTTGGTTTATTGAGAACCAAAAGCAAATTTGATAGACAAACAAGAAAACACACATATATGACAAATCATTTAACGTGATTCGGCGGAATGGATCCAACCTACGTCCCTGATGCAAATGAAGTAGAATCTTTTATTAGGAGTTCGGGTCAGACCGTCCTACTCTTTCTCTCTCGCTTAAGTTTTTTTTCCCTATTTTACAAGTTATAAGAATGCTCCCAATCAAAATAACCCACCTCTTACAATGAGTTCTCAACCCATTTATATAGTGCGCCTACTATTCTACCAACTCATGACGTCAGTCACGTTACCAATTTATCATTGCGTAAGCTCTCTTCTCCAATCACCCTATAAATAATAGCTCAGCCGCCCGACACAACTACTTTCTGCCATCTGAACTTCATTAATTCACCATTTCTTGGTAACAGCTACTCGCTCTGCCCATGTGCTAACCTGTATTCCAACCACTCACCCGGTTTCGTGTGTCAATGGATAAGCCTGAGGCTCTCTTTCATTCCATCAGCTGCTGGCCTAATCTTATCTTATTAATCTCCGGGAGGCTCAAACTTCCGTTTAGGGCTTACATCGTCCATCTAAAAACATAATGCTGCAACCCCGGCCTACATCCTTGGGTCGGTACATCAAGTCAAGTGACGTCCTTCCTCTCATCTGCTACCAGGTCGGGTCGGTAGAAATGCCTTCACTTCCCTCACATTCTCTTCAAAAATGGCCAAGCCAACATTAAGTTCCTCTTTGGTCGCATTAGTTATGGGTATGTAGAAACATTGAGAAAAAGCTTCCTTTGATAAAAGTCCAAACTGTTATATTTTCTTTTAGCTTGTATCATCCAATGATCATTCTCCTCGGGTGTATGTGGTTGTGCCTCAACTGGCTCTCTCCGAGTCCCATTCTTAATGTGCTTCAAAGCCAAAATCGGCATCCTCGGGTCGGTCTTCAAATGTAACTGAATTTGATCGACTAGGGGCCTGGGTCCTCATCTTTGCAAAGATCTTGGGCACCCATATTGGTAAGCGAAATCTCCTTAATACCATTCTCCATATTTCGAATATTCTCGTATATGAAAATCACCGTCAACATATATACCCTAGTTCTCGGTATCAACAAGTTTGTGAGTTGATGTCGGGAATAATAATGGTGGTGTGGTTCCTTCTTAAGCTGATGCTCATGTTGGACAATTATGACCCATAGCATCACTATTTGTAAAAGACATTGTGGTTTTTGTACAAATTAACTATGTGACAAAGGAAATTGCTATTTTATCATTTTGTAATTAGATTACTTGAATATATAAATGATAAAAATCCTTATGATTAGTTCTGGATTAATAAGATATGAGACATTATCAATCCACTAAAGGTTTAATCATTAAATATCCATAGTCGTAGTATTATCGAGACTGGACACCGATAATGCGGAATAGGCTAGTATTACACTTGTGCGCGTTATGGAAGCGTAATGACATAGTTCTCATATATTTAGGTATTGGATACTCATGCAAGTGTAATAGGAGGTTCTATTTACCGATGGTACAGAAACAGCTTCGCTCTGGATAGACCCCTCAGAATCCCATTGGTAGTATGACTATGTGTCTATGGGAATCCGAATCAGGGTAGGTGTATTTGGTCTTAACCTGAGACTTGCATCGCTAATACTTGCGACAATCAATACGCTTTGGTTTTGGTCGTCCGGGGTTTTAACAGGTTCTGTGTACGCCTCTTCTGGGTTTATTGAGAATCGTAGTGTATTGGGTGTGATGTCAAGATGGAAGTGTCACTTCAGTCATATGGAGATGATGATCATGCATGGATACAGAACTGGTACTCTATTATATTACAACTATCGGGATAATATGACAAGGTCATGATTATCCGATTAAAGAGACTAGTTGCTAGTGATCCGATATATGCTTCGTACGGGGCAGACACAATTCCAGCCCCAGGCCTAGCATGTGACAACCGATACTTGATCGTAATACACAATACTTAGTATACTACGCCTGGTATAGATTATGTATTCCTTAACAGAATATTTCTGGAGAATTGGGTAGGCACAGTGCTTTGCTAGAAGCCAATCATATCTTGTAAATCGGTAAGAATGTGGTACTGGGTACGCACGTGTTCGGATAGTCCGACGACCGGATTTACTGCCAACATATCCAGGAATCTCATGGGTCACTTCCCAAAGATTCACTGATGATGTTTGGCTCGAACAGAATTAATCTGAGATTAATTATAAGAGAGAGAAAATTAATCTGAGATTAATTACGGCAAGAATTTATCTGGGATAAAATTCGAATAGAAGAGAGAGAACGATTAATTTAGAATTAATCGATTAAAAAATATATTCGATATATTTATTGAAATTAGATTTCAATGCAGAATTAAAATTGGATTTTAATTTGGGCAAACGAATTAATTTAGAATTAATTCGTTAGCGACTTTAATAATAATGTCGCAACGGCAAATTTGTTAATTCGGAATTAAACGAACCCGAGCCCGAGCGAAGTCGCGTGTTGGATTGTTCGACTTAAATTCGAAATTTACAAGTGGTGGGACCCACTTGACTTACATCAACTAGTTTGACTAGTAATGGAAGTGGTTGATGATTAAATCAACTCTTGGATGACTTGTTTTACACACCAGCACCAACCAACACACTTTGCATTATTTTATTTCATTTGTAATGACATTTACCTAATTGGATTTTTGGTAAATGGTAATTGGATTTTTGAAATCAATTACACAACACAAAAAGTTGAAAAAACTCTCTCTCTCCCTCACCATTGCCGTGAGCTTCCCTCTCCCCCTTTGAAATTTTGTTTCAAAATTTCTTCAAGCTAGCACTTCCAAGGAGTCATTCAAGGTATTAGGGAAACCAATCCTAGAGTTTGGAACACAAGGGAAAGCATGAAGGTCTTCAACAACACCAAAAAGTTTTGAAATTCATACATCTATCCAACCGATCAATGTAAGTTTTTCCGCAATTCTTTTAGTATTCACACTAATCATGACTTAGAAGATCATTGGCATGTTCTAGGAACCTAACAATGGTATCAAGAGCCTTGTCTAAGCATGAAATGAATTTAGGGTTTATATACTTTAATTTGGGATTTTTGTGATTTGAGCATGATTTCTTCAAATTGATGGTTTGTTTGAGCTTGGATGATGATGAATTAGATTTATGCATCTTAAAATTTGAGAAAAATTGATTGGATAAGTTTTCCCCAATTTCCTTGCCTTGGCCGAAAGTATGAACCCTAGATGTATCATGGTGATTTTTGATTTTAGACCATTGGATGTGTTTAAAGCATGATGATTATATTGATTGTTGATTTAATTATATTGAAATCAAAATTTGATATAAATTATGTACATTGTCGTGAATAAAGAAGCATGATATATAGATTGATTTTGCTTCAATTTGTGTTGGACATAGTTGATTAATTAAAGAATGATTAATTAGATAAATTGGTGTTTTGGAAATATTAATTTAATTAATTAATTATGGCTAATAGACTTTAATTAAAATTAATGTGAGATTTGGAATTTTGTATTAATTATAATAAGCCTTTAATTTTGAATTGGGCTAATATTGTTGTATTTGGGCTTAATGGGCTTGGTTGGGCCAAGTTGGTTTAGGACAATTGGATTGGATCCAAATTGGGCCTAAAACCATTCCATAAAGTCCAAATAGAATAATAGGGCCTTTAACTATTTAATTGGGCCTAAATTAATTTTTGGCAAATAGGGTGATTCCTTATTGGGCTTTGGTTGCCAAAGTCCATGCCTTAAGAATTAATTAAAAGCCCATTGGACTTTAATTAAATTGACATTGGATGTTAATTGGGCATTTGAGACCCATATAGATTGGATTTAGAATCTAAGTCTAAAAGGCACTAAAATAAGTGTAATTATTTAATTTGGAATTAAATTAGAATTAATATTGAATACAAATTAAATTGGATTTAAAATTGTAGTTTGATATAATTCAAGAATACACACTTTGAGTACTTATTCTTAAATGATTTGGACTCGCGCAAATCAAATCGCTGCTTGAACATTGGATGGTCATTAATTCAAAGATTAATTAATTGGATTAGATTGATTGAATAACATGCTTTGTGTGAATACATGGATATATTGTATAAATAATGTATATCGGATGGATATTAGAAGGGTGAGGGAAATTTTGGAAATTGTTGTAATAAATTTATAATTTATTAAATTGGACCTGCGTGTCCAACCTTATATCTCTTGACTCTTTGTATTTCTCTTCTCACCAATTCCCCTCAATGTTAATGAGGTTTCCTTATTGTATTATGTAATTGGGTAGAAGTTAGAATAGTGCTAGCCGGGGAGAGGAAAGTGAGAGATTTATTCTAGGAACAATTTGTTAAATATCCATCCGCATATCGTTATTATTTATTTCGCGCCTTATTATGCTTTTAGAATGCATGCTTAAGGGTGTGTGATGAGACCTAATCAAAGATAATAAATTGGTTGCCGATTTACGCGAAAAACCCTCAAACAAATATTAAGCGATTTCCTTCCATTAAGTGGTTCTCTCTCAAGATCCAAGATTGGCATTGGTTTGTTGGCCAAAGTCAAGATCAATGTCAATCACGGATGTGTTTGAACCACGAAAGCTTTGTTCCATATCGCATGTCTTGGTCAAGTTGTCACTTGTTGGCCAAAGTCAAGGTCACTTCTTGTTCATCGACATGGATTACGAAGCTTTCTCACTGTCAATGGGTACCGCTTAACTGGAATCATTAAGCTTGTTGAGCCAAAGCCAAAGCTTAGTTGATTCATAGGAAAATGTTAGGAAATATATTGGATATATTGACATATATATTGTATATATGTTTCGGACTTGGAGGTCCACCTACCGGATCTAGGAATTGGATGAGATCCAATTGATCTACCTAGTTAAATATCATACAGCTTGTTGGCCAAAGTCAAGGTTGTGTGTTATTTAACGGGATCCTAGCCCACTAGGAAACTAGGTTTCCCGAGTACTCAACAGAGGGTTAGAGGCTCGCCAAAAAATAGTGGGAGGCCAGTATTGAATTTGCAATTTCGTTCAAATACTTGCCAAATACGCGCTTTCAAATTATTTTCGTCATTTTATATATTTATATTAGTTGGACTAATATTTTATTATTTTTTTGTAACAGTTGGACTGTACCCAAAATCGTTAATTGAATAGTTAGACTATTGCAATTAAGATGGCCGAAAAGATGTTGTGTTAGGGACATTATCATGGGCAAAAATATCTTTAATGGTGCAAACTTTCCTGAATGGGATATGAACCTCAAGATTTTCCTGGGGGCCGAGAAGATGCTCTATACAATAGAGAGACCTCTCGGGCCTAAGCCCAGAATTGAGCAGTCGCTTGAGCTTGAGCTTTAGAAGACTCATAGCGATGACAACTCAACTGCTCAATCCGTCATGCTTGCTGTAATGACCCCATAATTTTGTCGTCAAAACAAGGGATTGGATACCTATGAAATGATGTTGAAATTGAGGGACCTTCATCGATCTAACCTTAGATCGCAGAGGTACGAATTGCAGAAGAAGCTCTTTCGCTCTCGTATGTCAGAGGGTACATCTCTCGAGTATCATGTGTCGTAGATGATTGCTGACATCGAACAGCTGGGACAACTGGGCATAGTCTTCGAGGCTGAGACTTCTATAGATTTGATCTTACAGTCTCTGCCTGACAGCTGGAGCGGGTTCATCATGAACTACAATATGATGAACCAAGAAAATACTCTTGGAGAGTTGATGGCAAATATGAAAGAGGCAAAAAAAGAGCTTTTAAAGGGCAAGAAGCATGAGGCGCACTTCGCTTCGACATCTCAGTCTGCCAAGGCTTGGCCAAAGGCTACTGGAGGTGTGAAGAAGAAGAAAAGAAAGGGCAAGACCAAATCATCAACGTCTTCTGAGAAGGCAAAGGACAAATCCCAAGATGTCTACCTGCAGTGTGGCAAACAGGGTCACTAGAAGCGTGACTGCCGTGAGTACAAGGCGCACATGAAGGAAGTGAAGGAGGGCAAGGCTACGGCTCCAGGTATGTTTGTTATTGAAATAAACATGTCTACTTCTAGTTTTAAAAATTGGATTTTTGATTCTGGTTGTGGTACTCATATATGTACTGATGTGCAGGATCTGCAGATTAGCAGGAGGCTGGCTTCAGTAGAGATCGACCTCCGAGTTGGAAATGGGACTAGAGTCGATGTTTTGGCTGTTGGGACATACATTTTGGAACTGCCCTCGGGGCATGTACTTAATTTATCAAACTGCTATTATGTACCTAGTTTGAATAGAAACATTATATATGTATCTTGCTTAACCCAATGTGGGTATACTTTTGTATTCAGAAACACAAGGTGTTTTGTTTATAAAAATGATTTTGAGATATGCAGTGCTGATGTAAATAATGGTCTTTATATTTTGAATATAAATCAATCTCAAACATATAATATGACAAACAAAAGGCTTAAATTAAGTAAAAAAGATGAAACTTATATGTGGCATTGTCGTCTGGGACACATTAATAAGACTCGTATATCCACACTTTCGAAGAGTGGATACTTGGACGGATTTTATCCAAATTCATATGACGTCTGCGAATCTTGTTTATTAGGCAAAATGCCTAAAACACATTTTAGCGGTAAAGGTGCACGTGCCACCAAATTGTTAGCCCTCGTTTTATAGTAACGTATGCTGGCCCATGTCTAGCCAGGCTAGAGGTGGATATGAATACTTCATAACCTTTATGGATGATGCATTGTGTTATGGTTATGTGTATCTTATGAGACACAAGTCAGAAACTTTTGAGAAATTCAAAGAGTTTCGACATGAAATAGAAAAACAGACCGGTAAAAGTATTAAAACATTACGGTCGGACCGTGGTGGAGAATACTTAAGTAATGAGTTTCTCGATTACTTGAAAGAGTATGGTATTCTTTCACAGTGGACTCCTCCCGGAACACCTCAATTAAACGGTGTGTCCGAACGGAAAAATTGAACTTTGTTGGACATGGTAAGGTCTATGATGAGTCGCACTGAGCTACCAATTTCCTTCTGGGGATATGCATTGAACAATGCAATACTTATTTTGAATAAGGTTCCGTCAAAGTCTGTTCAACAGACTCCAGATGAAATATGGACAGGAAAGAAACCGGGTTTCTCATTCCTGAAGATTTGGGGATGCTGGGCATACGTTAAATGTTTGGATGATACCAAACTTGAACCCAAATCGATAAGTGCCTATTTATAGGTTATCCTAGGGAAACCAAAGGATATTACTTGTACCACCTATAAGAGAACAAGGTATTTGTTGCTCTACATACGGTTTTCCTCGAAAAGGAATTCCTAAATGCAGTGGTAAGTGGGAGGAAATTAGAACTCGATGAAAATTGGAGTGATACTATTCCTGGCATCGAGATGAGATTGTACCACAATCTTCTAATACACAAGAACCGCGTAGGTCAGAGAGAGTCAGAAAACAACCTGAGAGGTATGAGTTTTCGATCCCACCTCACGTAGATATTAATCTTATTGAGGATAATGAGCCGACTACGTATGAGGAAGCGATACAAGATATCGACTCCGCTTTATGGCAAGAAGCCATGAAGTCTGAAATGGATTCCATGTACACCAACCAAGTTTGGACACTAGTTGATGCACCAGAAGGCGTAAAGCCTATTGGTTGTAAATGGGTCTTCAAGAAGAAGACTGACATGGATGGCAACATACAAACGTACAAAGTTAGGCTTGTAGTGAAAGGGTATCGTCAACGACATGGTGTCGACTACGATGAAACTTTTTCACCTGTTGCCATGATTAAATCCATTCGGATATTGCTTGCTATTGCTGCATATTTCGATTATGAAATATGGCAGATGGACGTCAAAACCGCTTTCCTTAACGGAAACCTTTTGGAGGATGTTTGTATACAACAGCCTGACGGTTTTGTCGTGCCAAAGCATGCACACAAGGTTTGCAAGTTAAATCGATCCATTATGGATTGAAGCAAGCATCGCTTTCTTCGAACCAACGTTTTGATGAGATCATAAAAGCATATGATTTCATTCAAAACGAGGATGATCTTTGTGTATATAAAAAGGTTAGTGAGAGCGAACTGACATTCATTGTCCTTTACGTAGATGATGTATTGCTTATTGGCAATGACATTCCCATGCTATAATCGGTGAAAACTTGGCTTTCATTAAAATTCTCCATGAAAGATTTGGGAGAAGCAACCTTTATTATTGGAATAAAGATCTATCGGGATAGATCTAGAAAGCTGTTTGGACTCTCCTAAAGTACATACATTGAAAAAGTGTTGAAGAGATTCAACATGGATCAGTCTAAGAGGGGACTATTGCCAGTGTCACATGACGTCTCTCTATCTAAGGACATGTGTCCTAAAACTCAAGATGAGAGAGACAACATGAGTCAGATCCTTTTCGCTTCTGCAGTTGGATCGATCATGTATGTTATGATATGTACGCGACCTGATTCTCGTATGCTTTGAGCATGTGTAATCGCTATCAGGCCGATCCAGGTGATGGTCACTGGGTTGCAGTTAAGAACATCCTTAACTATTGTGGGAACACAGGATCTGGGGCGACGCATGCTGTTCCAGGCTCGGGGGCCTAGTTGGGAGTACGGAGTAGCCACGGGGGACTAAACCGGAGAATAATAGAGTCGCCACGTGAACCGGGACAAAGATTTAAGGCCGCACTCACACCTCGCAAGGGAAGACCTCAAACCATTGGGTTCGGAATGGTCCCTTACTTATGCCACTTGTAATGTAAAGATTTATACAATAATCCAACCAAGCCTATGACATATATTTCCAAGTGTACCACAATCATAAGTTCACATGCTTAAAAGTAAAGTTACATCTAACATGCATGAAATCAAGTCCTATTGCTGAGTTCACATGCTTAAAGGTAGGCTTTTGCAACAACAAGCACATAACATCACAAGAATTCAATCATTTATGTAAAACATACACACAAATAGTCATGATAATATTTGCATGTAATATAAAGGAAATCAAGATGACGACAAATAATGTTATAGGCGCACTATGTAAAGAAGCATATAAAATATGGTCAAAATAACCGCATGACAAACAAAATCAATACAAACACATAACTTGAGAAGATGAAGAAAGAAAGTATGCCAAAGATGAACTATCAAAGATGCAATTTTACATTAAGATGAACATGCCATAATGATGCCAAGAATGCAACTACCATGAGTGAAAGAAGGGATACCGAGAAGAAGAGAAATGCAGCATGCGTCTATATCCATATAATTACTACCAATTTTCCATTAAGCATGTTATATGTGATACAAGATTAT
Source organism: Zanthoxylum bungeanum (assembly GCA_019454045.1). Taxonomy (NCBI): domain Eukaryota; kingdom Viridiplantae; phylum Streptophyta; class Magnoliopsida; order Sapindales; family Rutaceae; genus Zanthoxylum; species Zanthoxylum bungeanum. The sequence continues at coordinate 334,158 of SKCR01029358.1, read as the reverse complement.
GCAATGAGATGTTATATAGATGAATGATATAAAAAAGAAAGCATGACCCATTGCGCAACAAAAAAAAAGGAATAAGATGCATGGTTAAAATGAGATTTTGCAAAAAAAACGATTAATCGCATAATAACAACGCGGCAAAACCCGTGGCAAAGGTAGCCTTATGGCGTTTTCCTCGAATGGAGGACCTTAAAACCACCCTGGTTAAGCCCATGCGCACATATCACATAATGAAGTGAGATACATAAAAATGCATAAAAAGGATTTTCGTAAAATAGCGATAAATCGCGTAATAAATAGCGCGGCAAACACAATGGAAAAGGTAGCCTTATGGCGTTTTCCCTCGAATGGAGGACCTAAAACCACCCTAGTTAAGCCATGCGCACATATCGCATAATAAGATGCAATAATAAAGATGCATAAAAGGATTTTGTAAAACAGCGATAAATCGCGTAATAAATAGCGCGGCAAAACATCATGGCAAAGGTAGCCTTATGGCGTTTTCCCTCGAATGGAGGACCTTAAAACCACCCTAGTTAAGCCCATGCGCACATATCACATAATAAGATGCAATAAATAAAGATGCATAAAAAGGATTTTGTAAAACAGCGATAAATCGCGTAATAAATAGCGCGGCAAAACATCATGGCAAAGGTAGCCTTATGGCGTTTTCCCTCGAATGGAGGACCTTAAAACCACCCTAGTTAAGCCCATGCGCACATATCACATAATAAGATGCAATAAATAAAGATGCATAAAAAGGATTTTGTAAAACAGCGATAAATCGCGTAATAAATAGCGCGGCAAAACATCATGGCAAAGGTAGCCTTATGGCGTTTTCCCTCGAATGGAGGACCTTAAAACCACCCTAGTTAAGCCCATGCGCACATATCACATAATAAGATGCAATAAATAAAGATGCATAAAAAGGATTTTGTAAAACAGCGATAAATCGCGTAATAATAGCGCGGCAAAACATCATGGCAAAGGTAGCCTTATGGCGTTTTCCCTCGAATGGAGGACCTTAAAACCACCCTAGTTAAGCCCATGCGCACATATTACATAATGCATAAAAAATGAAATAAACAAACAAAAGATATCGGATATCGTATACCGGACTGAACACATCTCTCATCCAATCAAGTATACATCATCCGGCGCGGCGAAGCATCGTGGTAAAGGATTTTAACCCCTTTAAGGGGACCTTTCATCGCACTTACTAAGCTCATGCGCATCATCTCCATATGACATAAATAAATGATATGCGGAAATTAAAAGACAGAAAAATTAAACGGCAAATAATTAAATGAACAAGATAACATAAAATCAATAAGTGCCGTTTGCTCAAGTGGTACGTGGAATTGTGGCCCAAGTACAGACCGCACTACCGTCCATTCGGATTCGGCTACGGAATTTACGTCTGGGTTTCCATCCTATATACCACAAGAGACGACACTTCCATTCATCCAAAATCCACAACAAACATCATATACACAACAAATGCCACAAATACAGAAAATATAATCAAAGTAAATGACCAGAAATTAAATAGAAATAAGTGTGAAAATACCCTCAGGTCTAACCTTTTTAGTTGTCCTCGGACTTGCGTTTCGCGGAGATCGGAAGGGATGAAGGTTCCTTACTTTTCCGGTTCACTAGCTTCGCGTTTTGGCTCGCTGTTCCACTGTTTTTCCCACTGTTTTGGCGTCGTTTTGCTGCTGTTTTTGACGTGTCTTTTGCTCACTGTTTCAGGTCCTGTTCTTCTGTTTCGGCTTTGTTTTGCTGCTGTTTTTTTTAGTTTTAAGTGCAGTTTTTTGTGATTGTTTTAAGGATTAAAGTGCTGTTTTTTTGTTCACTGTTTTTTAAGGATTAAAAGTGCAGTTTTTTTCACTGTTTTTAAGGATTTGGGCTGCTGTTTTAAGGTGATTCAGGGGCTGTTTAGGCATTTTTTAGGGGGGTGCTGGGGCTGCTATGTAGGCGTGAATGTGGCTTCTGTTTTGGTGGTTATTTTTGGGGTGTATAGGCGAATATGCGGCAGTTTTAAGGCTTATTTTCAGGGAGGTTTTGCGGCGTTTAAGAAGTTGGTTTTAAGGCTTATCTGGGTGGTAGTTTAAGTTGATGTGTGTTTTATTTAATGTGGCTGTGGGCTGTTTTTTGTGGTGTGAGGGGCGTGAACGTGGAACTGTTGACTAAGGCGTAGGCAGCGTGAGGTATTTGGTCTATGTGTGCAATTCGTTAAGAGGGTTTGAAGCTAGTAGCTTACGTGTTACTGTGAGAAGGCTAGTTTTGCCGGAGAGTGAAGAGCCAATGGGGTGTTTACGTGAGAGAGGGGAAGCTGGGACGTGAGTGGTGTAAGCAGTTGAGAGAGTGAAGGCTAGGTTAATGCATGTTTATATAGAAGAGAGCTAGGGTTTGCCCTTGTCTCACAAGGAAGAGATCTAGTTTCCAAATTAGGAGTCCTAAGAATGGTATACACAAGATTGAGGGGGGACAAAATATTTTAAATTAGGAAGTCAACTATTTTAAATTGGTAGATGTCTTATTAGATTAGGAAGTCAAATATTTGATTGGTTTTAATTGGTTAGGATTGATTTTAATTAGGCATATCTTCTTTTTAATTTTAGTATATGATATATTCAAATTATTTAAATTAGGCATGATTTTAGTTTAAGTTTGGTAAATGTTTTATTTAATTATTTAATTAATTATATTAATATCTTATTTAGTTAATGTTTTAATTAATATTTATTTATTTAATTTGGGGGTATTTTAAGGGTGATGGGCGTGTGGGCCTTGGTGGGTGGGAGTGGGCTTGGCTAGGTGCATGTTAATTTAGTTAAGTGTTTGGGCTAAGTTTGTGTGGGCTAGGTGGGGTGTGAAGGCTAAGTTCATGTGGACTAGGTGTGCGTGGGCCGGGTTTAGGTGTCTCGGGCCGGGCATAAATTTTAAAACAGAAAACAAGCGAGTTACTTGAAGCCAAACTAGTGAACTTAATCCGTCAATGAGTCAATTCTTGACTCTTCCCTTCCGATGTCCGTTTCCCGCGGTTTCCGTAACTTAAAAGGTAGTTGTCTCCAAATAAGACTCCTCATCGGGTTTCACATGCAAAAATGCAATGCCTACAGTCGCCCCCACTTTGATGGGGCTTGTGCAGTGTGTGACAGTGACAGTCCTATCAAAGTCTATGCAATGCATTTTTTACTTACCTGGCTAGCTAGCTGTCTCGAGCTGAGCTGATACTGCAGTGGACCTCGATCCTGAGACGCATCTCGATACTGCTGATGATGTGGGCCTCGCCCGCAAAATGATGTGATGTGGAGCTTCGCTCCTCAGCCGATATGGGCTTCGCCCCCAAGCTGACATGATGTGATGTGGAGCCTCGCTCCCCAGCCGATATGGGCCTCGCCCCCAAGCTGGTACAATGTGGAGCCTCGCTCCTCAGCCGATATGGGCTTCGCCCCCAAGCTGATATAATGTGATGTGGAGCCTCGCTCCCCAGCCGATATGGGCCTCGCCCCCAAGCTGGTACAATGTGGAGCCTCGCTCCTCAGCCGATATGGGCTCGCCCCCAAGCTGATATAATGTGATGTGGAGCCTCGCTCCTCAGCCGATATGGGCCTCGCCCCCAAGCTGGTACAATGTGGAGCCTCGCTCCTCAGCCGATATGGGCCTCGCCCCCAAGCTGATATGATGTGATGTGGACTTCGCCCTCCGAGACCCATACCCGGAACTTAACTTCATTGGGACCTCAATCTTCAGATTACTGCCCAGATCAAATACTGTGCTTTTACTATCTCTGATTGGCTTACTGCTCGCTCTTTTCCGTCTTCAACACCTGTTTACACAAAACAGAACAAACACAAAAATATGCAATATAGGTTACGTGTATGCATGTATGCAGGAGTTTTCTTATTCCGTTGGGTTAGGTCTTCCACTGGCGACCAAGTCTTCTCAAGCAAAGTACAACTTCAACCTGTCAACATTGATTGGTTCTGTGAATTCATTTCCCTCGAGGTCTGACAACTTCACTGCTCCATTTCCCATGACTTTCTGAACGATGTAAGGTCCTTCCCAGTTCGGCCTGAATTTCCCTCTCGGATCTGTCGTCGACGGCCTCGACTGCTTAAGTACCAAATCACCCTTTCTGATCTTTGTGGGACGTACTTTCTTGTTGAAGGCCCGGCCAGTCTCTTCTGATATAACTGCATGTGATGTAAGGCGTCCAAAAGTGCTAACTGATCAAATCTCTGTGCGGCCCATTCTGACTCAGGTAACTCTGTCTCTGCTAATACCCTCATAGACTGTATTTCCATTTCCACCGGTAGTACCGCTTCCATCCCGTACACTAAAGAGTAAGGTGTTGCACCCGTTGCTGTTCTGACTGACGTTCTGTACCCCCACAAGGCATACGGTAGTCTCTCAGCCCATTCCCTGCAGTTCTCTGTCATCTTAGCCAGAATTGTCTTTACAGTCTTGTTGGCTGCCTCAACTGCCCCATTCGCTTGTGGCCTGTAAGGTGATGACTTATGATGGCCTATCCCGTACCTTTGTAGCATTGCCTTTGTCTCTCCTTGAAACTGTACCCCATTGTCCGTGACCACGTGGTGCGGCATACCATACCGACAAATGAGGTTCCGTGCTATGAACTTGGCCATCTGTTTTGCTGTAACGTTCCGGAACGACTCAGCTTCTACCCATTTGAGAAGTAATCCACTGCTACTACTATGAAGCGATGCCCATTAGATGCATTCGGTCGAATTTCCCCGATCATGTCAATCCCCCATGCTGAGAACGGCCATGGCTCTGACAGCCCGTGCAACTCTGTATGTGGCAGATGACTCAGATTGCCATGTATCTGACAGTCGTGACAGTGCTTTACCATCCTTGCGCAGTCTGTCTCCATAGTCGACCAATAAAACCCCTGTCTCACTATCTTGCGGGACAAGTTCAACCCATTCATGTGCGGACCACATACCCCGGCATGTACCTCTTCCATCACTTTCTGAGCTTCTTCTTTTCTCAAACATTTCAACTGAATGCCGTTTGCTTGCCTTTTGTACAGCTCTCCTTTCAAGATCACATACTGAGAGGCCAATTTCTGAATGGCCAATCTGTCTTTTCTGCCTGCCCCTTTTGGGAATTCCCCGTGCTCTAGATACCTCTGAATGTCATGGTACCAAGGCTTACCGTCGTCAATTTCCACTTCCAGAACTTTCTCTGTCTCATAATCGTTGTTTGCTGTAGTCAATACCAATGGTCTCATCACTAACTTCTCTGGATTTTCCCAAGTAGCTGCAAGTGTGGCCAGTGCATCTGCCATCTGATTCTCTTCTCGCGGCAAGTGCTGAAACTTACAATTGGGGATGTCCTGGGCCAACTCTCTGAGGTGGAAAAGATAGGGCTTCAATCGTTCCTCTTTCAATTCCCATTCTCCTTGCAACTGACGGATTACCAGCATCGAATCTCCGTAGACCTCAACACTTTCGGCTTTCAAGGCTATCAATGCAGTCAACCCAAAAGCACAGGCTTCATATTCGGCCATGTTGTTTGTTACTCTGAATGTTAACCTCTTGGCCATGGGCAAAGTTTCTCCCTCGGGGGTCACTATCACAATTCCAATTCCGGCTCCTTTGTAATTAACTGCTCCGTCGAAATACATTTCCATCCCTGAACTGCTATAGCACTGATTTCTTCATCTGGGAACTCAAACTTATACTGATCCCCCTCAACAGGTTGCATTGCCAGAAACTCTGCTACTGCTCGCCCTTTGATCACTTTGGAGGTAAGATATTCAATGTAAAACTCTGTCAGTAATACCAACCATCTGCCCAACTTTCCCACTAGCGAAGGCACCGAATGAAGATATTTCAAAGGGTTCTCTTTTGCCACTACCTGGATCTTGTAGGACTGGAAGTAATGTCGCAACTTTCTGGAAGCCCACACTACTGCCAAAAAGATCTTCTCTACCTCTTGATATCGAGCCTCATACGGGAGCATCTTCTTACTCAGATAGTAAATGGCATGTTCTACCCCTGTCTCATCTGCCTGTACCATCATCGCCCCAGTGCTTCTGATTCTATAGCCAAATAGAATATCAAAGGTCTGCCCAGTCTCGGAGGTTTCAATACAGGTGGCTTTACCAAGTACTCTCTGATTCTGTCGAAGGTTGTCTGACACTGTTCATTCCATTTTACTGGCTGGTCTTTTCTCAACAGCTTAAAGATAGGCTCACACACTGAAGTCAACTTGGCAATGAACCGACTGATATACTGAATCTTCCCAAGGAACGCCCTGACCTCTCTTTCTGTCTTCGGTGCTGGCATCTCGGTGATCGCTTTGATCTTCTCAGAGTCTACTTCTATTCCTCCCATTCCAACTGTATGTCCCAGCAGTTTCCCTGACGTTACCCCAAACACACATTTCTTGGGGTTCAATCTCAAATTGTACTTGTCAACCCTCTGAAGGAACTTCTCAAGTGCCTCAATATGCCCGTCCCTTGTCTCGGATTTCACCATCATGTCATCCACATATACTTCGATCTCTTTGTGCATCAAGTCATGGAACAAGGTAGTAGCCATTCTCTGATAAGTAGCTCCTGCATTCTTGAGCCCAAACGGCATCACTTTGTAACAATAAGTACCCCACTCGGTGACAAAGGCAGTCTTGTGCTTATCTTCCTCTGCCATGAGAACTTGATTGTACCCAGAAAACCCGTCTACAAATGAATACATGGCCGACAAAGCTGCACTATCAACCAATACATCTATATGCGGTAGAGGAAAGTCGTCTTTCGGACAAGCCTTATTGAGGTCTCTGTAGTCCACACACATTCTGACCTTTCCATCTTTCTTCGGTACCGGCACAATGTTCGCTAACCATTCAGGATATTTTACCACTTCCAGGAAACCCACATCAATTTGTTTCTTGACTTCTTCTCTAACTTTCTCAGCCCATTCTGGTCTCATTCGTCGAAGTTTCTGTTTCACCGGCCTCATGTTCGGATAAGTCGGAATAGAATGTTGAGCAATGCTTCTATCTACCCCGGGCATGTCTTCATAGGACCAAGCAAAAACTTTAGCATACCTGATCAATACTTCTTCTATTTTCTCCCTTTCCTCAGAAGTAACCTCACTTGCAATCAAAATTTCCTTAGGATCCTCAGGTGTCCCAAGGTTAAAGGCATTTGTCTTGGTGGAGTTGATATCAAATATGCTTAGATCATGTAATGGGAAAAGAGAAGACTCAGCCAAGTAAGCAGAAATACTGTCTTTATTGTTAGCAAAAGAAGGAGTACACTCAAATAAATCTGGGAGGTAAACATCCTCATCATCTACGGATATTTCCTCCTCTACAACAATGTCTTTCTCAGGTTCATTCTTCTCATTGAGGGTCAATGTCTCCAGCTTCATGAGTTCCTCCTCCCATTTCTCACCCTCTTGCTTCTTCTCTTCAACCAACAGCTTCTCTCCCAACAGGTCCTGGAAGATCTCAAATCCGGGCACCACTACCCCATTCACCTCTACTGGTTCAGGCTCACCTTGGTACCTCGAAGCCTTCACAAAGTACTCCATCAGTTTCATGCCCTTCTTCTTGATCTTTGGCTTCTCATCATCAGACTTGTACCCCAAACCTCTTCTGGTTGTCTGGCCTCTGAAATCTGGCAGTTTCGAGCCCTCACCTGGCTCATACTTCAACTTCCCCATGATCCGGGCTACCTTGGGATCCACCCACTCCTCAAAAGTTGCTGATACTTGGAACCTTGTGAAAGGCAGTATTTCCAAGGCGGCGACTGCATTGTCTATTTCAGCTTTGATGGTGACAATCTCTCCCCCGAATGGGAACTTAATCATCTGGTGCAAAGTGGAGGGCACGCCCCCAAGCTTGTGAAACCATGGCCTCCCCAACAATAAAGCAAATGTAGCTGGAATATCAAGCACAGTAAACTCAACCTCATCTTCAATCGGCCCTACCTTGACCATTGCCACAAAGGTACCCTCAACACCGCGCTTACTATCATCATAAGCTTTGATGGTCATGTTGGAAGGGTCCAAATCTGTAGCCTTCAAACCCAACCTTGTCAGAATTTTCAAAGGGCATACATTGATAGATGAACCGTCATCTACCATTACACATGAAGTCCTTTTGCCTCTTACTTCAGCCCTGATGAACAATGGCCTGTTGTGATTCCTCCCCTCTGCTGGAAGTTCATCCTCGGAAAATGAAATCTGTAATGCCTCTTTCTGAACAGCCCCAACAAACATTGTAGGGTTGGCATCCTCCGGCACAACAATTTTACTCAAGGCCTCAACCATGGCCCGTCTGTGCTCTTTAGATGCACACAATAACTCCCATATGCTGACTTGAGCCCTTGTCTTCCTCAATTGTCTCAGCACTACATCTCCTTCAATATTCTCTGAATTCTCAAGCATTTCTCTCCCATCAGTCAAGGTTTCTTTGCCCTTATCCACCACATCATTATAAAAACGCCCACTGCGTGTCATTCCCTTTACTTCTTCTTCATCACTGCTAGAGAAGTCAAGCCAGAAATTCTTCCCCAACTCAGGTTCACCCTCACTGCTGCTGTCCCAAATTCCAAGGCAAAAGGCTTCAGGGTGGAAGGTTTTTAGGACATAGTCTTCTGGAAGGCCAGAACTAATCATGTAGATTGGTGGGGGTACAGCTCGGTAATTGGGTAAGGGGTTTCTGTTTGTGTCTGGTTGTTCGGTTTCGGGGTCAGGTATCTTTTTGGAGTCAATGAGGTCTTGGATCTCGTGGCGCAGTCGGGCACAGTTGTCAGTGTCGTGGCCCTTCTGCTGATGGAAATAACAGTAAAGGTTGAGATTGAAATGTGGTGGTGGTGGGTTTGGGATAGGTTTGGCTTCTAAAGGCTTTAGGAGTCCCTGCCTCTTCAATTTCTCAAATACCTTAGACAAAGGTCTCCCAAGGTTAGAGAACCTCCGGTTCCGGACAGCAGCCACCTCCGCTGAAACGGGCTTGGTACCCGACATACCTCCAACAGGCCTCCTATTTAGGCCAAAGAACTTCCTGTTTTCTGCTTCCTCCTCTTCAATGTCCATGACAGTCTCCCTCAACTGCCGGAAGTCTACAATCATTGAGGTCATCCTCCTCAACTTACTGTAAATAGAGGGCTTTGTGCCCTTGATGATCATCTTGATTTGGTCTTTCTCAGAGGGCCTAGTCTGCATCTTCAGTAGCTGGCTTCTCCAGCGATCTACATACTCCTTGAAGCTCTCATCCGGCTTCTGCTTGATATTTTCCAAGTCACGGAGTGACAAATCAATTCCAGGTCCGTGACATATTGCTTTAAGAAAGCATCAGCTAGCTCCCTCCAGTCCTCCTTAATCTGCTTGTCAAGGCTATGGTACCATACCACGGGTGCCCCTTCGAGCGACATCCCGAACATCTTTTGTACTTGGCGCTGAGACAGGCCAACTGAACTCATAACAGATACATACTGACGGAGATGCACCCTCGGATCCCCATTCCCATTGAACTTAGCCAAATCCGGCATCTTAAACTGCGCCGGCAACTGCTCCTCAAACGTCATTGTCTCATAATCTAGCAAATCTTCATTCTTACCCCTCATCTTGCGGGTAACGGATTCAACCTGATCCCTGAGTTTCTGTATTTCTGCCTGAGACCCCAATATTCTGCCCGCTGCATATTCTGCCATATCATCCTCAAAAGTGGGGACATCATCCCCCGATCTGACCGGAGGCACTTCCTGCCTTGCATTTTCTGAACTTCCCCCAGTACGAGACCCAGCTATACCAGCCACAGCAGTAGTCAATGCCTGTAACTGTTCAGTGATCTTTGCAAGACCGTTCTCTAACTGATCCATTCGGGACACCTCATTATCTGATTCACTCATGCTTCCAACTGTTCTTTTAGTGAGTCTGGTTCCTTCCCTAACCCAAACGGTATCTATGGTGTCTTTTTTAAGACACAGAGGGTGTTAACAAGGTATATGCATGCATGATGTGCATAAGAAGTATATAACATATATTAAATCAAATAAAATTCTCAAACAAATCGGCCTATTATCATTTTAGAAGCTTTTGGGACAACTTTCATAAGAGTGAACCCGTCCCAGTTTAAATGGCCCAACGAGTTCATGTCTTATGGCAAAGAGCCCAACTAAATCCAAATGATAATATTCCGAACACAAAAATGGCCCATTGTTATTTTGAAGCCTTTTGGCCCAATCGTCATAAGATATGTTCTTGTCCCAGTTTAAATGGCCCAACAAGCCTATATCTCATGACAAAAGACCCAGATGGATTCAAATAGCAATGTTCCCAAACATAAGCATACAATGAAGATATTATAAACATAAAATAATAGCTTCTACCGTGTGGCCCACCATCATTTCAGAAGCTTTGGGCCTAATTGTCATAAGATACGAACCTGCCCCAGTTTAAATGGCCCAGCAAGTTCGCATTTTTGACAAAGAGTCCAATTCATCCAAATGATAATGGTCCTAAAGCACAAAGAAATATTTGTTATAGGCTATACAACCCGGTCTACACATGGGTTCGTGGGAGTATGGACAAAGGCTCTCATCGGCGAAGGATGGCCCACAACTAGGTCTCCCCAATCAAGGGTTCGAGCAACCAAGTGAGCACACCCTTTTTTATACACTAAGGTACGTGCCAATGAGCTATGGTGTGTGACTGACTGTCAAATGGATTTCCCGTTGTAGATTCCCCAGAGGGAAGGTGGAGCGAGGCTCACTTAAATACCCAAGCCTCTTAGGCTCTTATCGCTTGGTGTCAGGAATAAACAACGAGTCCTCCAAATTAGTCCATCACAATAGGCTACGAGTAGATGGCTATCTAGGTGCCTTCACAGCTTTTCCTTCTAGAAAGGTAGTGAGTGAAGGAAGACACCAAACCATTACCTAGCCTCAAAATGCCTTTGATCACAACCCCCATTTCACACATTTGTAGACACGGTTAATTAAAGCATAAATCTATACATTACAAGGCATTATTTCGGGGCCGATTCTCTATCCCCAGTGGAGTCGCCAGACTGTGGGAACACAGGATCTGGGGCGACGCATGCTGTTCCAGGCTCGGGGGCCTAGTTGGGAGTACGGAGTAGCCACGGAGGACTAAACCGGAGAATAAGGAGTCGCCACCCGGTGTGAACCGGGACAAAGATTTAAGGCCGCACTCACCCCTCGCAAGGGAAGACCTCAAACCATTGGGTTCGGAATGGTCCCTTACTTATGCCACTTGTAATGTAAAGATTTATACAATAATCCAACCAAGCCTATGACATATATTTCCAAGTGCACCACAATCCTAAGTTCACATGCTTAAAAGTAAAGTTTACATCTAACAATGCATGAAATCAAGTCCTATTGCTGAGTTCACATGCTTAAAGGTAGGCTTTTGCAACAACAAGCACATAACGTCACAAGAATTCAATCATTCATGTAAACATAAACACAAATAGTCATGGTAATATTTGCATGTAATATAAAGGAAATCAAAATGACGACAAATAATGTTATAGGCGCACTATGTAAAGAAGCATATAAAATATGGTCAAAATAACCGCATGATAAACAAAATCAATACAAACACATAACTTGAGAAGATGAAGAAAGAAAGTATGCCAAAGATGAACAATCAAAGATGCAATTTTACATTAAAGAGGAACATGCCATAATGATGCCAAAGAATGCAACTACCATGAGTGAAAGAAAGGGATACCGAGAAGAAGAGAAATGCAACATGCGTCTATATCCATATAATTACTACTACCAATTTTCCATTAAGCATGTTATATGTGATACAAGATTATGCAATGAGATGTTATATAGATGAATGATATGAAAAAAAAAGCATGACCAACATTGCGCAACAAAAAAAAAGGAATAAGATGCATGGTTAAAATGACATTTTGCAAAAAAAACGATTAATCGCATAATAAACAACGCGGCAAAACCCGTGGCAAAGGTAGCCTTATGGCGTTTTTCCCTCGAATGGAGGACCTTAAAACCACCCTGGTTAAGCCCATGCGCACATATCACATAATGAAGTGAGATACATAAAATGCATAAAAAGGATTTTGTAAAAAGCGATAAATCGCGTAATAAATAGCGCGGCAAAACATCATGGCAAAGGTAGCCTTATGGCGTTTTCCCTCGAATGGAGGACCTTAAAACCACCCTAGTTAAGCCCATGCGCACATATCACATAATAAGATGCAATAAATAAAGATGCATAAAAAGGATTTTGTAAAACAGCGATAAATCGCGTAATAAATAGCGCGGCAAAACATCATGGCAAAGGTAGCCTTATGGCGTTTTCCCTCGAATGGAGGACCTTAAAACCACCCTAGTTAAGCCCATGCGCACATATCACATAATAAGATGCAATAAATAAAGATGCATAAAAAGGATTTTGTAAAACAGCGATAAATCGCGTAATAAATAGCGCGGCAAAACATCATGGCAAAGGTAGCCTTATGGCGTTTTCCCTCGAATGGAGGACCTTAAAACCACCCTAGTTAAGCCCATGCGCACATATCACATAATAAGATGCAATAAATAAAGATGCATAAAAAGGATTTTGTAAAACAGCGATAAATCGCGTAATAAATAGCGCGGCAAAACATCATGGCAAAGGTAGCCTTATGGCGTTTTCCCTCGAATGGAGGACCTTAAAACCACCCTAGTTAAGCCCATGCAACATATTACATAATGCATAAAAAATGAAATAAACAAATAAAAGATATCGGATATCGTATACCGGACTGAACACATCTCTCATCCAATCAAGTATACATCATCCGGCGCGGCGAAGCATCGTGGTAAAGGATTTTAACCCCTTTAAGGGGACCTTTCATCGCACTTACTAAGCTCATGCGCATCATCTCCATATGACATAAATAAATGATATGCGGAAATTAAAAGACAGAAAAATTAAACGGCAAATAATTAAATGAACAAGATAACATAAAATCAATAAGTGCCGTTTGCTCAAGTGGTACGTGGAATTGTGGCCCAAGTACAGACCGCACTACCGTCCATTCGGATTCGGCTACGGAATTTACGTCTGGGTTTCCATCCTATATACCACAAGAGACGACACTTCCATTCATCCAAAATCCACAACAAACATCATATACACAACAAATGCCACAAATACAGAAAATATAATCAAAGTAAATGACCAGAAATTAAATAGAAATAAGTGTGAAAAATACCCTCAGGTCTAACCTTTTTAGTTGTCCTCGGACTTGCGTTTCGCGGAGATCGGAAGGGATGAAAGCTCCTTACTTTTCCGGTTCACTAGCTTCGCGTTTTGGCTCGCTGTTCCACTATTTTTCCCACTGTTTTGGCGTCGTTTTGCTGCTGTTTTTGACGTGTCTTTTGCTCACTGTTTCAGGTCCTGTTCTTCTGTTTCGGCTTCATTTTGCTGCGTTTTTTTAAGGTTTTAAGTGCAGTTTTTTGGTGATTGTTTAAGGATTAAAAGTGCAGTTTTTGTTCACTGTTTTTTAGGATTAAAAGTGCATTTTTGTTCACTGTTTTTTAAGGATTTGGGCAGCTGTTTTAAGGTGATTCAGGGGCTGTTTAGGCGTGTTTTAGCGGGTGCAGAGGCTGCTGTGTAGGCGTGAATGTGGCTGCTTCTGTTTTGGTGGTTATTTTTTGGTGTGTATAGGTGAATATGCGGCTGTTTAAGGCTTATTTAGGGAGGTTTTGCGGCAGTTTAAGGAGCTGATTTAAGGCTTATCTGGGTGGCAGTTTATGGTAGATTTGTGTGTTTTATTTAATGTGGCTAGTGGGCTTTTTTTTGTGGTGTGAGGGGCGGTGAACGTGGGGACTGGGACTAAGGGCTAGGCAGCGTGAGTTTTTGGTCTGTGTGGTGCAATTCGTGAAGAGGGTTTGAAGGCTAGTAGCTTATTTTACTGTGAGAAGGCTTTGTTGCCGAGAGAGTGAAGAGCCAATGGGGTGTTTTTACGTGAGAAGGGGAAGCTGGGACGTGAGTGGTGTGAATTAGTTGAGAGAGGTGAAGGCTAGGTTAATGCATGTTTATATAGAAGAGAGCTAGGGTTTGCCCTTGTCTCACAAGGAAGAGATCTAGTTTCCAAATTAGGAGTCCTAAGAATGGTATACACAAGATTGAGGGGGGACAAAATATTTTAAATTAGGAAGTCAACTATTTTAAATTGGTAGATGTCTTATTAGATTAGGAAGTCAAATATTTGATTGGTTTTAATTGGTTAGGATTGATTTTAATTAGGCATATCTTCTTTTTAATTTTTGTATATGATATATTCAAATTATTTAAATTAGGCATGATTTTAGTTTAAGTTTGGTAAATGTTTTATTTAATTATTTAATTAATTATATTAATATCTTATTTAGTTAATGTTTTAATTAATATTTATTTATTTAATTTGGGGGTATTTTAAGGGTGATGGGCGTGTGGGCCTTGGTGGGTGGGAGTGGGCTTGGCTAGGTGCATGTTAATTTAGTTAAGTGTTTGGGCTAAGTTTGTGTGGGCTAGGTGGGGTGTGAAGGCTAAGTTCATGCGGACTAGGTGTGCGTGGGCCGGGTTTAGGTGTCTCGGGCCGGGCATAAATTTAAAACAGAAAACAAGCGAGTTACTTGAAGCCAAACTAGTGAACTTAATCCGTCAATGAGTCAATTCTTGACTCTTCCCTTCCGATGTCCGTTTCCCGCGGTTTCCGTAACTTAAAAGGTAGTTGTCTCCAAATAAGACTCCTCATCGGGTTTCACATGCAAAAATGCAATGCCTACAAGTATCTTAGACAAACTAAGGATGCTTTCTTAGTCCTATTTAGATGGAGAACTTGAGGTAACTGGGTTTACCGTGCAAGTTTTCCAACCTATAAAGACGACTGTAGTCGCAATCTGGGTACATATTTGTTTTGAATAACGGAGCAGTGAGCTGGAAATCTTCAACAGAGAACTGTTGCCGTTCAACAACAAAGCGGAATAACATCGCTGCAGCTGAGGCAGCAAAAAAGGCAGTTTGGATCCATAGATTCCTATTGGATTAGGAGTATTCCATTAGCAGTTGAGCCGTTCCTTTGTATTGTGACAATAACGGGGCTATAGCGCAGGCTAATGAACCGCGGTCCTCATCAACGATCCAAGCATGCACTTCGACGTTTCCATCTGATTCGTGAGATCATACATGGTGGCGATGTGAAGATCGAGAAGGTCGCATCAGATGATAACATTGCAGATCCACTGACGAAGGCTATTTCTCAGCAAAAGTTTGAGCGACATGTACATAGTTCAGGTGTTAGATACTTGAGTGATTGGCTATAGGCCAAGTGGGAGATTGTTGGACAATTATGACCGATAACATCACTATTTGAAAAAGACATTGTGGTTTTTGTATAAATTAACTATGTGACAAAGGAATTGTTATTTATCATTTTGTAATTAGATTACTTGAATATATAAATGATAAAAGTCCTTATGATTAGTTCTAGACTAATAAGATATGAGGCAGTATCAATCCACTAAAGGTTTAATCATTAAATATCCCTAGTCGTAGTATTATCGAGACTGGACATCGATAATACAGAATAGGCTAGTATTACACTTGTGCGCGTTATGGATGCGTAATGGCATAGTTCTCATATATTTGGGTATTGGATACTCATGCAAGTGTAATAGGAGGTTCTGTTTACCGATGGTACGGAAACAGCTTCGCTCTAGATAGACCCCTCAGAATCCCATTGGTAGTATGACAATGTGTCTATGGGAATCCGAATCAGGGTAGGTGTATTTGGTCTTAACCTGAGACTTGCATCGCTAATACTTGCGACAATCAATACGCTTTGGTTTTGGTCATCCGGGGCTTTAACAGGTTCTTTGTACGCCTCTTCTGGGTTTATTGAGAATCGTAGTGTATTGGGTGTGATGTCAAGATGGAAGTGTCACTTCAATCATAGGGAGATGATGATCACGCATGTATATAGAACTGGTACTCTATTATGTTGCAACTATCGGGATAATATGAAAAGGTCATGATTATCCGATTAAAGAGACTAGTTGCTAGTGATTCGATATATGCTTCTTACGGGTCATACAGAATTCCAGCCCCAGGCCTAGCATGTGACAACCGATACTGGATTGTAATACGCAATACTTAGTATACTACGCCTGGTATAGATTATGTATTCCTTAAAAGAATATTTCTGGAGAATTGGGTAGACACAGTGCTTTATTAGAAGCCAACCATGTTTTGTAAATCGGTAAGACCGTGGTACCGGGTACGCACGTGTTCGAATACTCCGACGACCGAATTTATTGCCAACATATCTAGGAATCTCATGGGTCACTTCCCAAAGATTCACCGATGATGTTTGACTCGAACAGAATTAATCTAGGATTAATTATAAGATAGAGAAAATTAATCTGGGATTAATTACGATAAGAATTTATCTGGGATAAAATTCGAATAGAAGAGAGAGAACGATTAATTAATAATTAATCGATTAAATAATATATTCGATATATTTATTGAAATTAGATTTCAATGCGGAATTAAAATTGGATTTTAATTCGGGCAAACGAATTAATTTAGAATTAATTCGTTAGCGACTTTAATAATAATGTCGCAACGGAAAATTCGTTTATTCGGAATTAAACGAACCCGAGCCCAAACGAAGTCGCGTGTTGGATTGTTCGACTTAAATTCAGAATTTACAAGTGGTGGGACCCAATTGACTTACATCAACTAATTTGACTAGTGATGGAAGTGGTTGATGATTAAATCAAATCTTGGATGGCTTGTTTTTACACCAACACCAACCAACACACTTTGCAATATTTTATTTCATTTGGTAAATGGTAATGGGATTTTTGAAATAATTACACAACGTAAAAAGTTGAAAATCTTTCTCTCTCCATCACCATTGCCGTGAGCTTCCCTCTCCCCATTTGAAATTTTGTTTCAAAATTTCTTCAAGCTAGTTGTTGGACACAGAAATTGGGCGACGCATGCTGTTCTAGGCTCGCGGCCTAGTTGGGAGTACGGAGTAGCCCGCGGGGGACTAAACCGGAGAATAATGGAGTCGCCACCCGGTGTGAACCGGGATAAAGATTTAAGGCCGCACTCACCCATCGCAAGGGAAGACCTCAAACCATTGGGTTCGGAATGGTCCCTTACTTATGTCACTTGTAATAAATGATTTGTGCAATAATTCAACTAAGCCTAAGCAACATGTTTCCAAGGATAATTTTACTCATAAGTTCGCATGCATACATCAAAAGTTCATCTAAGTTCACATGTAACACATTTTCATATTTGCATACAACCTATTTGCATATAATCTATGTCCGAATTTGCATGCATAAAAGTAAATTGAAATACAGCAAGCATGAATATTCATAAGCACATTATATTCATGGATACGGAAACGCAAGCAAACAATGATCATACAAGCATGCATAAAATTGAATCAGAATGATGGCAAACGTATAATTTCACAAACACATTGCATTGATAATCATGGAAGCGCAAACATGCAATAATTATACAAGCATGCATATTAAAGAGAAGCAATCAGGTTTGTAATACAAAGGGATAACCAATAGGGGCAATTATGCATAAAATATGATGAAGAGGACTCAGTTCAGTGTATGTACGTTCGTGTAGCGTTCGAAAACGCGTTCGAACGGTAAACATAAGGTTCTCGTTCGTGTGGCGTTTGATAACGCGTTCGAATGGGACCAGACCTGATGAAACAATTGCATGCACGTTCGAGTAGCGTTCATAAACGCGTTCAAAGGGTAAACAGAAGGTTCGCGTTCGAGTAGCGTTCGTAAACGCGTTCAAACGGAAATGAAACAGAATGCTCACGTTTGTATGGCGTTCGAAAACGCGTTCGAACGGGGTTACTGTTGGTTTCTATTATTAGTCCCAAAGAAAGTATAAGCCAATGAAACACACAAATTTATACATGCAAAGCTTGAAGCATGGCGGAATCATACTTACAAAGCTTGTGACGAAAACACTTGCGGATAAACAGCCTTCGTCAGCGGATCTGCAATGTTGTTATCTGATGCGACCTTCTCGATCTTTACATCGCCACGATGTATAATTTCCCGAATCAGATGGTAACGCCGAAGAACATGCTTGGATCGTTGATGAGACCTTGGTTCCTTAGCTTGTGCTATAGCCCCGTTATTGTCCACAATACAATGGAACGGGCTCAGCTGCTAATGGAACTACTCCTAATCCAATTAGGAACTTTCGGATCCAAACTGCCTCCTTTGCTGCTTCCGACGCAGCAATGTACTCCGCTTCAGTTGTTGAATCGGCAACAGTATCTTGCTTGGAAGATTTCCAGCTCACCGCCCCGTTATTCAAACAAAAAATGTACCCGGATTGCGACTTGAAGTCGTCCTTGTCGGTTTGGAAACTTGCATCGGCATACCCAGATACCACAAGATCTCCTTCTCCGTAAATTAAGAAAGCATCCTTAGTTCATCTAAGATACTTAGGATATTCTTAACTGCCATCCAGTGACCTTCACCTGGATCGGCCTGATAGCGACTGCACATGCTCAAAGCATATGACACATCAGGTCGCGTACATATCATGGCATACATGATCGATCCGACTGCCGAGGCAAACGGTATCCGACTTATGTTATCTCTCTCTTCTTTAGTCTTAGGACACATGTCTTTAGACAGAAGGATACCACACGACATTGGCATCAATCCCTTCTTGGATTGATCCATGTTGAATCGCTTCAACACTTTGTCAATATATGTACTCTGGGAGAGTCCAAACAGCTTTCTAGATCTATCCCGGTAGATCTTTATTCCCAGAATAAAGGCTGCTTCTCCCAGATCTTTCATGGAGAATTTTAATGAAAGCCAAGCTTTCACCGACGTTAGCATGGGAATGTCATTGCCTATAAGCAATACGTCGTCGACATAAAGGACAATAAAAGTCAGTGCTCTCCCACTAACCTTCTTGTATACACAAGGGTCATCATCGTTTTGTACAAAATCATATTCTTTTATGATCTCATCAAAACGCTGATTCCATGACCGTGATGCTTGCTTCAATCCATAAATGGATCGATTTAACTTACAAACCTTGTTTGCAAGTCTAGGTACGATAAAACCGTCAGGCTGTTGCATATAAACATCCTCTAAAAGGTTTCCGTTAAGGAAAGCGGTTTTAACGTCCATCTGCCATATCTCGTAATCGAAATATGCAGCTATTGCAAGCATTATCCGAATGGATTTAATCATGGCAACGGGTGAGAAAGTTTCATCATAATCAATACCATATTGTTGAAGATACCCCTTTGTTACAAGCCTAGCTTTGTACGTTTGTACGTTGCCATCCATGTCGGTCTTCTTCTTGAAGATCCATCTGCATCCAATAGGCATTACGCCTTCTGGTGCATCAACCAGTGTCCAAACTTGGTTGGCGTACATGGAATCCATCTCGGACTTCATGGCTTCTTGCCATAAAGCGGAATCAATATTCTGTATTGCTTCCTCATACGTAGTCGGTTCATTTCCTCAATAAGATTAATATCTACATGAGGCGAGATCAGGAACCCATACCTCTCAGGTACCGTCCTGACTCTCTCCGACCCTTGCGGTCCTTGTGTATATGAAGATTGTGGTACAGACTCATCCTGGATGGTCTGTTTATGTTCCGTCGTTGATTCATTGCCAGGAACAGTATCACTACGATTTTCATCGAGCTCCACTTTCCTCCCACTTACCACTGCATCTAGGAATTCCTTCTCAAGGAAAAATGCATGTAGAGCAACAAATACTTTGTTCTCTTGTGGGTGATAGAAGTAATATCCTTTGGTTTCCTTAGGATATCCCACGAAAGGCATTTATCTGATTTGGGTTCTAGTTTGGTACCTTCCAAACGTTTAACATATGCCCAGCATCCCCAAATCTTCAGGAAAGAGAAACCTGGTTTCCTCCCTGTCCATATCTCATATGGAGTCTGTTCAACAGACTTTGACGGAATCTTATTCAAAATAAGTACTGCACTGTTTAATGCGTATCCCCATAAGGATATAGGTAGCTCAGTGCGACTCATCATCGACCTTACCATGTCTAACAAGGTACGATTTCTCCGTTCAGACACACTGTTTAATTGCGGTGTTCCAGGAGGAGTCCACTGTGAAAGAATACCATATTCTTTCAAGTAATCTTGAAACTCATAACTTAAGTTTCGCCACCACGGTCCGACCGCAATGTCTTAATACTCTTGCCTGTTTGTTTTTCTACTTCGTGTTGAAACTCTTTGAATTTCTCAAAAGTTTCCGACTTGTGTCTCATTAGATACACATAACCATAACGAGATGCATCATCCGTAAAGGTTACGAAGTAATGATATCCACCTCTAGCCTGGCTAGACATGGGCCCACATACGTCGCTATGAACGAGGGCTAACAGTTCTGTGGCACGTTCACCTTTACTACTAAAAGGTGATTTAGGCATTTTGCCTAAAAGACAAGATTCGCAGACATCATATGAATTAAGATCAAATCCGTCCAAGTACCCACTCTTCGAAAGTGTGGATATGCGAGTCTTGTTAATGTGTCCTAGACGACAATGCTAGATGTAAGCTTCATCTTTTAGATTACTCCTTTTGAGCCTTTTGTTTGTTATTTTATGTTTAGGAGATTCATTTATATTCAAAATATAAAGGCCATTATTTGCAACAGCAGTGCAAATTTCTGCATCATTTTTATATAAATAACACCCAGTGCTTCTAAATACAAAAGTGTATCCATGCTGGGTTAACAAAGATACAGATATGATATTCCTAGTCAAACTAGGTATATAATAACAGTTCAAAAGTTTAAGCACATGCCCCGAGGACAATTCCAAAACAAAAGTCCCTACAGCCAAAACAGCAACTGGAGTTCCATTTCCGACTCGTAGATCAATCTCCCCTGAAGCCAGCATCCTGCTATTCTGCAGATCCTGCAAATCAGTACATATATGAGCAGCACAACCAGAATCAAAAATCCAATTTTTAAAACTAGAAGTAGTCATATTTATCTCAATAACAAACATACCAGAGGCTAGTGCCTTGCCTGCCTTGATATCCTCCTTGTGTCCCTTGCCCATTCGGCAGTCACGTTTCCAGTGACCCTTCTTGCCGCAGTTGAGGCAGACATCTTGAGACTTGTCCCTTGGTTCCCAGAAGCTTTTGTCAACTTGCCTTTACCCTTTTTCTTATGTTTCTTCTTCCTCACCCCTCCAGTAGCTTTGGGCCCAGCCCTTGGCCTCTGAGAGGTCGATGCATAGTGCGCCTCGCGCTTGCCCCCTTTTTGGAGTTCTTTTTCAGACTCCTTCAAGATGGATAACAGCTCTCCAAGAGAGTCATCCGTGTCCATCAACTTATAGTTGATTATGATTTGTTTCCAAGAATCAGGAAGTGACTGTAAGATCAAATCTACGGTCAGCTCAGCCTCCAAGACTATTCCCATATTGGCCAACTCATCAATATCGGCGATCATTTGAGCCCCGTGGGCCTCAACTGATGCGCCTTCAGTCATTCGGGCGCGGAAGAGTTTCTTCACCAACTCGTACCTCTCTATCCGCTTGTGGTGCGGTGGAGATCTCTCAGTCTAGCCATCATATTATAAGGATCCAAGTCCCTATTCTGGCGACGAAAGTGCTGAGTCATCGAAGCTAACATAATAGCCTGAGCTGTGTCACAATCATCGCTGTGAGTTTTCCATAACTCCAGCTCAAGTGCGTCAGTGGGCTTAGACGGGAGAGGTATCTGTATAGTGTACATCATCCTCTCAGCCCCAAGGACTATCCTTAGGTTCATTTCCCAATCAGCGAAGTTTGTGCCCTTAAAGACATTGTCACCCATGATGATGTCTCGGACATTTCCTTTGCTTGCCATCTCAACTACGATAGTCCAACTATCTAGTTAACGATAAAATGGGTACAGTCAAACTGTTACAAAAAAAATAACAATGTATTAGTCCAACTAATTTTAATAAATAGACGAAATAATTTTGAAAGACGCGTAAGGCTAAGTATCTGAACGAAATTGCAAATTCAATACTAGCCTCCCACTATTTTCATCAAGTCTCTAACCCTCTGTTGAGAACTCGGGAAATCCTATTTCCTAGTGGGCTAGGATCCCGTTAAATAACACACAACCTTGACTTTGGCCAACAAATTGTATGCTATTTAACTAGGTAGATCTCAAAGATCAATTGGATCCCATCCAATTCCTAGATCCGGTTAGGTGGACATCCAAGTCCAAAACATATGTATATTTACTTATGCCAATGTATCTAATACATTTTCCTAACCATATCCTCCGAATCATCTAGGCCTTGGCTTTGGCACAACAAACCTAATGATTCCGGTTAAGCGGGACCCATTGACAAGGAAAGTTTCGTAATCAATGTCGTTGGACAAGAAGTGATCTTGACTTTGGCCAACAAATCACAACTTGGACAAGACACCGATGTGGAACAAAACTCTCATGATTCAAGTACATCCTCAATAGACAAAGCTCTTGACTTTGGCCAACAAACCAATGCCAATTTTGGATCTTGAACAAGAATCATTCAATGGAAGGATAATCGCTTAATATAAATTGAGGGATTTTTGCGTAATTGGCAACCAATTTATTATCTTTGTTAGGTCTCATCATCATACACCCTTAAGCATGCTTCTAAAACATCATAAAGTGCGTAAAGTAAATTAATAGTGATATACGGATGGATATATAAAACAACTTGTTCCTAGAACAAATCACTCCTTTTCCTCTCCCCGCTAGCAATATTCTACTTCTACCCCCAATTACATAATACAATAAGAGAAACCTCATATACATTGAGGGGAATTAGGTGAGAAGAGAATACAAAGAGATAAAAGAGATAAGGCTGGACACGCAGGTCCAATTTATAAATTCTAAATTTACAATAATTTCTAAAATTACCCTTTCCCTTCTAATATCCATCCGATATACACTATTCATTCATCACATACATATATATTCAATCAAGACATGCTATACAACCAATCAAATCCAATTAATTAGTCTTTGTTTAAGTGATAATCCAATGTTCAAACAACGGTTTGATTTTACGCGAGTCCAACTCGTTTGAGAATAAGTAAATAAGGTACGAATTCATGAATTATATCGAACTACTCGTTAAATCCAATTTAAGTCGTATTCAATACTAATTCAATTTATTTAATTCCAAATTAAATGTTTACATTTTTAATGTGCTTTTAAAGACTTAGATTCTAAATCTAATCTAATTGGGTCTCCAAGCCCAACTAACATCCAATGTTTGTTTAATTAAAGTCCGATGGGCTTTCAATTGATTTATTAAGGCTTGGGCTTTGGTCAATGTGGGTCAAACCCAATTACCAAGCCCAAATAAGGAATCACCCTTAAATGCCATAAAATCAATTTCAAGCCCATAAGGCCCAATTAAACAATAAAGCCCATTAATTAAATTTTAATATTCCAAATTTTAAAATTCAATTAATTAAAGTGTAAATCCATGATTAATTCATTAAACCAAATATTTCCAAAACACCAATTTAATTTATTAATCATCACTTGTTCAAAACACATGTCCAACATTTATTTGAACAAAAATCAAGTCCTTTAACATGTCATATTGCATTCGGCCAAGAGGGATTTTTGTTGGTTTCTATAATTGTCCCAAGGAAAGATTAAGCATATATGAAATACAACAAAGAATATATATAAACATGAAGTATGGCGGAATCATACTTACAATATCTTGTGATGAAGAAAATCAAGCCAAGATGGAAGCTCCAAGGTGGATGATTTTCGGCCAAGGTGAGAAGATGTGGAAAGCTCCAAGCTTTGAGTATTCCAAGCTCTATGATGGTTCCCTATCACCTCTTTTGATCCCTTGAAAGGTGCTAGCCTTGCATGTGAGGAGATGTTCCAAACAATCACACTTTCTTCAAGCTTTTGGCAACCAAAATGAAGAAGATGAAGACCAAAAACTGCATGCAGTTTTCGGCCAAGTGAGAGAGAGAAGAGAGATTTTTTCTTTTTGTTCTAATTAATTTTTGATACCAAAAATCATTTATATTTATGCCATAATATTATTAAATAATAATAAATCTATGACACAAGCCATGCAAAGGCTTAGAGTGTCAAACACTCAAATTCCATGCATAACATTAGAGTGTATTATACACTATCACCATGCAATGCATTATCAATAAAATAATACATTTAATGACATGTGTCAAGTGGGCCCCACACGTTTCCAAATGAAAGTGGGCCCACGTCCACTCAAGCGTTCGGGTTCGATATTTCCGAAATACCGAACTTGCGTCGCGACGTTAATTAAATCGAATTTAAATAAATAATCGCGCCTAGCGAAATTATTATTTACGTCGCTAACGAATTAATTCTAAATTAACTCGTATGCCCGAATTAAAATCTAATTTTAATTTCGCGTCGAAATCGAATTTCAATTATTATATCGAATATAATAATCTTACTGATTAATTCCAAATTAATCGTTCTCTCTCTCTAAATAAGGCACTTTATCCGAGATAAAGTTTCTCCGCAATTAATCCAAGATTAATTAAGTTCGAATCAAATATCATAGGTGAATCTTCAGGAAGCGACCCAAGAGATCTCCGGATATGTTGGCAGTAAATACGGTCGTCGGATAATCCAAACACGCACGTACCTCGTACTACGTTCTTATCGATTCACAAGACAAGGTTGGCTTCTAGCAAAGCGCCATGCCTACCCAATTCTCCAGAAATATTCTTATATGAATATAAGATCTATATCAAGCGTAGTATACCGTAGTATTGCGTACATCGATCCAGTATCGGATGATCACATGCTAGGCCTAGGGCTGGAGATGTGTCTGCCCCGTACGAAACATATATCGGACATCAAGCAACTAGTCTCTTTAAATCGGACAATCCTGACCTAGTCATATTGTCCCGACGGTTGCAACCTTTTATAGAGTACTAGTTCTGTGTCCTGCGTGATCATCACCTCCATATGTCTGAAGCGATACTTCCATCTTGACATCACATCCAGTACACTACGATTCTCGATAAACCCAGAAGAGGTGTACACAGAACCGGTTAAGGTCCCCAACCACCAAAACCAAAGTTTACCGATTATCGCAAGTACTAGCGATGTAAGTCTCAGGTTAAGACCATATACACCTACCCTGATACGGCCTCCCATAGACACCTAGACATACTACCAATGGGATTCCGCGGGGTCTATCCAGAGCGAAGCTGTTTTCCGTACCATCGGTAAAACACAACCTCCTATCGCACTTGCATAAGTATCCAATACTTAAATATATGAGAACTATGCCGTTGTGCCCTCACAACGTGCACAAGCGCAATACTAGCCTATTCCGCATTATCGATGTCCAGTCTCGATAATACTACGGCTAGGGATATTTAATGATTAAACCTTTATGGATTGATACTGTCTCATATCATCTCAATCCAGTACTAATCATATGGACTTTCGCCATTTATATATCAAAGTAAATAATATTTACAAAATGGAAAAAGGCAATTTCATTATTACATAGTTAATTTTGTACAATAATACAATATCATTTACAAACAGTGACGCTATGGGACACAATGTCTAACAATTTTTTGGTTCGATTTGTTTTTCAATCCGATTGAATCACTAATCTAAGTCCCGTATACGTATTAAGTCATCTAATGAACTTGTAAACAGAAAATTACAATCCAGTGCAAGGACCTCCATTTTCGGTCAAAGCAACAATTTTGGGGAAAAATCATCCAATGCATTTTTCTCAAAATTGATCATGTATAACATCATATTTCATACATATAATCATACTTAAGTCATCTAATGAACTTGTGCATGAAAAAATTACAATCCAGTGGAAGGACCTCCACATTCGGCCAAAGCAACCATTTTGGGGAAAAATCATCCAATGCATTTTTCTCAAAATTGATCATGTATAATATCATATAACATACATATAAGCATACTTTATCATCAAATTTCACAAGAACATGCTTCAATCAATTTTCCCCAAATTAACCCTAATGTATTTCATGCTTAAACATGGCTCCATGATACCATTGTTGGTTTCTATTATTAGTCCCAAAGAAAGTATAAGCCAATGAAACACACAAATTTATACATGCAAAGCTTGAAGCATGGCGGAATCATACTTACAAAGCTTGTGACGAAAATTGATGAAGAGAATCCTTGAGTCTTCAAGGTGGAAACTTTCGGCCAAGAGCAAGAGGGAGAGAAGCTTCAAGTCTTCTAGTATTCCAAGCTCCAAGGTTGTTTCCCTATCACCTCCTTTGATCCCTCATTGTGCTAGCAAAAATGGAGAAATGAAAAACAATTTTTCTGCCTTGTGGAAGCTCACGGCGTGAGCAAGAAGAAGAAGTGGGAGAGAGGCTTTTGGTTTTCTTTTTCACTTTTTTTTTGTATCAAAAACGTGAAATGATGATGATAACAATTACCAAAATATTTTGGTAAAAAACCCTTCAAAAACCGTGAAAAGGTTTTCCCTCCCAAAAGCCATTAAATGGCCTCACCAACTTACATTGAGAATAGTGACAATGTATCATCCCATAAAGGTGACTAGATACATCCATCAACTAGTCGTGTCAAGTGATGAGACTTCGCGATGTGATTTGCGGGTCCCACTCGTTTCAAAATACGAATGTGTCCGCAAACACTTTCGGGCTCGGTTTCGCTAATTCCGAATTAACGAATTTCCGTCGCTACGTGAATTAAATAATTACGCCTAGCGAAATTACTATTCACATCGCTAACGAATTAATTCTAAATTAATTCGTTTGCCCGAATTAAAATCCGATTTTAATTCCGCGTCGAAATCTAATTTCGTTTAATATATCGAATATATTATTTTATCGATTAATTCCAAATTAATCGTTCTCTCTCCTAATTAGGCATTTTATCCAAGATAAAGTTTCTCCGTAATTAATCCAAGATTAATAAAGTTCGAATCAAACATCATAGGTGAATCTTCAGGAAGCGACCCAAGAGATCTCCGGATATGTTGGCAGTAAATACGGTCGTCGGATAATCCGAACACGTACGTACCTCGTACTACGTTATTACCGATTTACAAGACAAGGTTGGCTTCTAGCAAAGCGCCATGCCTACCCAATTCTCCAGATATATTCTTATTGGAATATTAGAACTTTATCAAGCGTAGTATACCGTAGTATCGTGTACATCGATCCATTATCGGACGATCACATGTTAGGCCTGGGGCTGGAAATGTGTCTGCCCCGTACGAAACATATATCGGACATCAAACAACTAGTCTCTTTAAATCGGACAATCCTGACCTAGTCATATTGTCCCGACGGTTGCAACCTTTTATAGAGTACTAGTTCTGTATCCAGTGTGATCATCATCTCCATATGTCTGAAGTGATACTTCCATCTTGACATCACATCCAGTACACTACGATTCCCGATAAACCTAGAAGAGGCGTACACAGAACCGGTTAAAGCCCCGAACCACCAAAACCAAAGTTTACCGATTGTCGCAAGTACTAGCGATGCAAGTCTTAGGTTAAGACCATATACACCTACCCTGATGCGGCCTCCCATAGACACGCAGACATACTACCAATGGGATTCCGCGGGGTCTATCCAGAGCGAAGCTGTTTTCCGTACCATCGGTAAAACACAACCTCCTATCGCACTTGCATAAGTATCCAATACTTAAATATATGAGAACTATGCCGTTGTGCCATCACAACTCGCACAAGTGCAATACTAGTCTATTCCGCATTATCGATGTCCGATCTCGATAATACTCCGACTAGGGATATTTAATGATTAAACCTTTTATATTGATACTGTCTCATATCATCTCAATACGGAACTAATCATATGGACTTTTTCCATTAATATATCAAAGTAAATAATTTTACAAAACGGCAAAAGGCAATTTCATTATCACATAGTTGATTTTGTACAATAATACAATATCATTTACAAAACAGTGACGCTATGGGTCATAATGTCTAACAGTTACAGCAGTGACCCCCAAAATGCAGTAAAAAACATGACACATACGTGAACAGATGAATAGATAACACCTAATCAATAATAACGGGCTAAAAGGCGCGACAAATCATTGTGGAAAAGGTAGCCCTTAGGCTTTTTATCCCTCAAGATGGAGGACCTTTAATCCAACTCGATGAGCCCATGCGCATAGAAACATGATGCATGATTATGCAAGAAGATGACAAACGAAGAAAAGCGAATAACGAAATAAAAGGCGCGGCGAAGTATCGTGGTAAAGGTTCTTTAACCTCTCAAAATAGATGACCTTTAATCCAACATACTAAGCCCATGCGCATCACATCATAATGCATATAAAAATAAAGACAACAATATCGGACTTCGTATACCCGATTGAACATATCTCACCTTCAACCGACTAAACATAATCCGGCGTGGCAAAGCATCATGGTAAAGGATTTTAACCTCTCAAAATAGAGGACCTTTAATGGCACTTACTAAGCCCATGCGCAAACAACACAAGACATATATAAAAAGTAAAGACAACGATATCGGACTTCGTGTATCCGATTGAATATATCTCACATCCAATCGAATATACATTATCCGGCGCGGTAAAACATCGTGGTAAAGGATTTTAACCTCTCAAAATAGAGGACCTTTAATCGCACTTACTAAGCCATACGCTTTATCTCATCATAATGCATATAAAAATAGAAACAACGATATCAGACTTCGTATACCCGATTGAACACATCCCACATTCAAACGAATACACCTCGTCCGGCGTGGCGAAGCATCGTGGTAAATGATTTTAACCCCTCGAAATAGAGAACCTTTAATCGCACTTACTAAGCCCATGCGCTTGACCTCATCATTACTCAAACAATTAAGATGCAGAAAATAAATGACGATAATAAACAAATCAAGATAAAATAAAGTATATGCCGAGTACTCAAGTGGTACGTGGAGTTGTATCCCGAGTACAGATTATACTACCGTCCATTCGGAATTGGCTATGAAATTTATGTCCGGGTTTCCATCCTATATACCACGAGAGGCGACACATTTTTCATTCATTCAAAGGCCACAATCATGCACTAATAAACGACTCTCATGCGACAAAGATGAATAAAACAATTAAAATGATAGATGGAAATAATAGGAAGAGTACCCTCAGGTCTAACCTTTTATGTCGACTCTCGGAAGTACGGTGTACGGTCGTCGAAAAAGGGGGGAAATGCTCTGCAACTCCTCCGGTTCACAGGTTCACGCCTTTCCTCGCTGTTCCACCGTTCAAGCTACTGTTTTGACTCCGATTCGCTGCTGTATTTTTGATGTATTTTGGTCACTGTTTTTGGTGTTTTAGGCTACTGTTTTTGGGTGTTTCTAAAGGCTTTAAGTGCAGTTTTTTAGTTATTGTTTTAGGGATTAAAAGTGCAGTTTTTGTTGGTCACTGGTTTAGGTGATTTATGGGCTATTTTTTTAGGTATTTCGGTGATATGGGGCTGTTGTATAGGGTTGTTTTGGTGGTGTTTCAGGTTGTAATGTTTTCGGTAATGGAGGGGTTTATGGGGCTGTGATTTCGGCTAAGGGTGTATGAGGAGAAGAGAAATATTTGCTGGCTGTATGCGTGAATCAAAAGGCCTTTTTTTCTTGCTGTATGCGTGTGAGCCCGAGTTGGAGAGGTTTTTCTTCTATGAATCAGCTAGGGGGTCTCAAGGGTTGGAATTGGGTTCCTTTTATAGGCAAAGGGCTAGGGTTAAATCTTTGCTTGACAAGGAAAGGGATTTGGCATTTAAGAGGGATTTGATTTGGTGTCAAACAAGGAAATTCTAAGATTGAGGGGGGGACAAAAATAGTTCAAACTAGGAAGTCAATATATTTAATTTGTGTTATTTAGGCAAGATATTTGTTAAGTTAGGAACAATATTCTTGATTGGGAATATAATTGGTTGATTGATTTTATTGTTTTATTTAATTTGGTATATGATTTAATTAATATTTTATTTAATTCCCCATGTGTTAAATATGTGTTTTATTAATTGGGATTTGTTTTATGGGCTTTGGTGGGCTAATTGGGCTTGGGCGTGAGGCTAGCAGCAAAACCAGAAATACCGACGCCGTTCGAACGCTTATTCGAATGCAACGAACGCCCACAATCGTTCGAACGTGGCCATGAACGCAGCACGAACGAAAAATTGTGAACTTGTGAAATGAATCTGATGACATGCTTGCTCTGAATTTCCCCTTTCGACGTCCGTGACTTAAAGGTAGTGTCTCCAAATGAGACTCATCATAGGGGCTTTTGCAAAATGCAGTGCCTATAGTCGCCCCCATTTTGATGGGACTTGTGCAATGTGTGACTTTGAACAATCCTATCAAAGTTATGCAATGCATTTTCACTTACCTAGCTCGCCAGCTGCCTCGAACTGAGTTGATGCTGCAGTGGACCTCGATCCTGGGACGCATCCCAATAGCTGCAACTGACAACGGGGGCCTCGACCCTAGGACGCATCCCAATACCGCTGACAAAATATGGGCCTCGACCCTGGGACGCATCCCAACACTAATGATGCAGGGGGCCAATGACCCTGGGACGCATCCCGATAACTGCAACCGACAACGGGGGCCTCAACCCTGGTACACATCCCAATACCGCCGATAAAAGGTGGGCCTTGACCCTGAGACGTATCCTGAAACTGATAATGCATTGGACCTCGATCCTGGGACGCATCCCAATAGCTGCAACCGACAACGGGGGCCTCGACCCTGGGACGCATCCTAATACCACTGACAAAAGGTGGCCATCGACCTTGGGACGCATCCCGAAACTGATGATGCAATGGACCTCGATCCTGGGACGCATCCTGATAACTGCAACTGGTATATGTGTTGACGTGGGCCTCAACCCCGGGACGCATCCCCAAGACTGCTGCTAGTATTGATGTGGGCCTCGCCCCCTGAGATGCATCCCAAAACTGCTGCTGGTATGTTGATGCTTCTAATTGGCTTGTCTTTGCTGCCTTCTTTTTTCTTCTTCAAAACCTGCAAATACAAAACAAACACAAAACGAATGCCAAAATGTGTTACGTGTATGCATGCATGCATGAGTTTTCTTATCCCGTCGGGTTAGGCCTTCTGCCAAGTCTTCTCTTTCTTAGGCAAAATACTGCTTCAATCTGTCCACGTTGATCGGCTCAGTGAACTCGTTACCTTCCAAGTCTGACAGTTTCACTGCCCCATTTCCCAATACTTTCTGCACTATGTAAGGTCCTTCCCAGTTAGGTCTGAACTTTCCTCTCGGATCTGTCATCGACGGCCTCGACTGCTTGAGTACCAAATCACCATTTCTGATCTTGGTAGGACGTACTTTCTTGTTGAATGCTCGGGCCAGTCTCTTCTGATAAAACTGCATGTGATATAAAGACTTCGTTCTCTTCTCATCCAGTAGTACTAATTGATCAAACCTCTGTGCAGCCCATTCTTGTTCCGGTAACTCTGCTTCTGCTAATACCCTCATGGACTATATTTCCAATTCCACTAGCAATACTGCTTCTATTCCATAGACCAAAGAGTAAGGCGTGGCCCCTATTGCTGTTCTTACTGATGTTCTGTACCCCCACAAAGCATACGGTAGTTTTTCGGCCCAATCTCTGCAGTTTTCTTTCATCTTGGCTAAAATCGTCTTTATAGTCTTGTTGGCTGCCTCAACTGCCCCATTTGCCTACGGCCTATACGATGATGACTTGTGATGGCCTTTCCTTTATTTCTGTAGCATTGCCTTTGTTTCTCCCTAGAATTGAACTCTGTTGTCAGTCACTACATGGTGCGGCATACCATACCGACAAATGAGATTCCTAGATATAAACTTTGCCATCTGTTTCGCTGTAACATTACGGAATGACTCGGCTTCCACCCACTTTGAGAAATAATCTACTGCCACTACTATGAAGCGATGCCCATTCGATGCATTCGGTCGAATCTATTCAATTATATAATTCCCCATGCTGAGAAAGGCCACGGCTCTGACAACACGTGCAACTCTGTGTGTGGCAAATGATTCAAATTACCATGTGCTTGACAATCATGACAGTGCTTTACCATTTTTGCGCAGTTGGTCTCCATGGTTGACCAGTAAAAACCTTGTCTTACTATCTTGCGGGACAGATTCAACCCGTTCATGTGCGGACCACATACCCCGGCGTGTACTTCTTCCATTACCTGCTGAGCCACTTATTTCTCACACATTTCAACTGAATACCGTTTGCTTGCCTCTTGTACAGTTCCCCTTTCAAAATCACATACTGGGAAGCTAACCTCTGAATGGCTATTCTGTCTTTTCTTCCTGCTCCCTCTGGGAGTTCCCCACGTTACAGATACCTCTGAATGTCATAATACCAAGGTTTACCGTCATCGACCTCTATTTCCAGAATTCTCTCTATCTCATAAACATGTTTTCTTGCTGTTGTTAGTATCAACGGTCTCATTACTAACTTTTCTGGATTTTCCCAAGTCGCTGCAAGTGTAGCCAATGCATTTGCCATCTGATTCTCTTCTCTAGGGAAGTGTTGAAACTTTCAATCGGGGATAACCTGTGCCAACTTTCTGAGGTAAAAAAGGTAAGGTTTCAACCGTTCCTTTTTCAATTCCCATTCTCCTCGCATCTGCTGGACTACCAACATAGAATCTCCGTAGACTTCCACACTCTCGGCCTTCAAGGTTATCAATGCAGTCAAACCAAAAGCACATGCTTCATACTCGGCCATGTTGTTTGTTACTCTGAATGTCAACCTTTTGGCCACATGCAAGGTTTCTCCTTCGGGGGTCACTATCACAATCCCAATTCCGGCTCCCTTGCAATTCACCGCTCCGTCAAAATACATTTTCCATCTCTGAACTGTTATTGCTTGGATCTCTTCATCTGGAAATTCAAACTTATACTGTTCCCCTTCAACATGTTGCAATGCCAGAAACTCTGCTACTGCTCGCCCTTTGACCACTTTGGTGGTGAGATACTCAATGTCAAACTCTGTCAGCAATACTAACCATCTGCCCAATTTCCCCTTTTAGCGAAGGCACTGAATGCATATATTTCAGAGGATTCTCCTTTGCCACTATCTGGATCTTATAAGACTGGAAGTAATATGCCGTAATTTTCTGGAAGCCCATACCACTGCAAGACAGATCTTCTCTACTTCCTGATATCGAGCCTCATACGGGAACATCTTCTTACTCAGATAGTAAACTGCATATTCTACCCCTGTCTCATCTGCCTGTACCATCATTGCCCCCAAGTGCTTCTGATTCTATGGCCAAATACAATATCAAAGGTCTACCCAATCTCGGAGGTTTCAACACAGAAGGCTTTACCAAGTACTCTCTGATCTTGTCGAAGGCTGCTTGACACTGCTCATTCCACTTTACCGGCTGATCTTTTCTCAACAGTTTTAAGATAGGCTCACACACTGACGTCAACTTGGCGATGAACCGATTGATGTACTGAATCTTCCCCAGGATTGCTCTAACCTCATTCTCAGTCTTCGGTGCTGGCTTCTCTGTGATTGCTTTGATCTTTTCAGAGTCTACCTCAATTCCTCCCATTCCCACTGTATGCCCCAGCAGCAGCTTTACTGATGTTACCCCAAACACACATTTCTTGGGGTTCAGCCACATGTTGTACTTGTCAACTCTCTGAAGGAACCTCTTCAGTGCTTCTATATGCCCATTATTGTCTCTGATTTCACCATCATGTCATCCACATACACTTCAATCTCTTTGTGCATCAAGTCATGAAATAAGGTAGTGGCCATCCGTTGATACGTAGCTCCCGCATTCTTGAGCCCAAATGACATTACCTTGTAACAATAAGTACCCCACTCGGTAACAAAGGTAGTCTTGTGCTTATCTTCCTCAGCCATGAGCACCTGATTGTAACCTGAAAACCTGTATACAAATGAATACATAACAGATAGAGCCGTACTATCAACCAGAACATCTATATGCGGTAGAGGAAAATCATCTTTCGGGCAAGCCTTGTTGAGATCTCTGTAATCCACACACATTCTGACTTTCCCGTCTTTCTTCGGTACTGGCACAATATTTGCTAACCACTCATGATACTTCCACTATTTCCAGGAACCCCACATCTATCTGTTTCTTAACCTCTTCTCTGACCTTCTCAGCCCACTCATGTCTCATCCGTCGGAGTTTCTGTTTCACTGGCCTCATATTCAGATAAGTGGGTATTGTGTGCTGGGCAATGCTTCTGTCTACCCCAGGCATGTCCTCATAGGACCAAGCAAATACTTTGGCATATCTGACCAATACTTCTTCTAATTTCTCCCTCTCCTGGGAGGTAACTTCACTTGCAATCAGAATTTCCTTGGGGTTCTCAGATGTACCCAAGTTAAATGCAGTAGTTCTGGCTGAACTGATATCAAATATGCTTGATTCATGTAGAGCAAATGGAAATGACTCAGGCAAGTAAGCAAAAGAAATGTCTTTATTATTGGATAGTGCATAGTACATTCAAACAAATCAGGAAGGTAAATGTCTTCTTCATCTATAGACACTTCTTCCTCTACAACCAGGTTTTCTTCAGGCTTTTTATCCTCTCTCAAAGTCAGGCTCTCCAACTTCATCAATTCTTCTTCCCAATTCTCTGCTTCTTCCACAACTTCTTCGGTCAGCAGCTTCTTGCCAAGCATCTCTTGGAAGATCTCGAAACCAGGCACCACAATCCCGTTAACTTTTATTCGTTCGGGCTCACCCTGATACCCTGAAGCCTTCACAAAACAATCTGCCAGTTTCAACCCTTTCTTTTTAACCTTCGGCTTTTCTTCATCAGATTTGTACCCCAAACCCCTTCGAGTAGTCTGTCCTCTGAA
The DNA here is from genome assembly GCA_019454045.1 of Zanthoxylum bungeanum. Taxonomy (NCBI): domain Eukaryota; kingdom Viridiplantae; phylum Streptophyta; class Magnoliopsida; order Sapindales; family Rutaceae; genus Zanthoxylum; species Zanthoxylum bungeanum. Next base: position 299,184 of record SKCR01029358.1, on the reverse strand, counting down.
GTCTGGCAGTTTTGAACCCTCACCCGGCTCGAACTTCATTTTTCCCATGATCCTAGTGTTGGATAATTATGACCCATAGCGTCACTATTTGTACAGATCATGGTGTTGTTGTACAAATATACTATGTGACAAAGGAGATTGCACTCTTATCATTTGTGATTAGATCACCTAGATATATAAATGATAGGAGGTCCTTATGATTTCCTGGATTGAGAATGATATGAGACAATATCAGTCCACAAAGGATAAATCATTAAATATCCCTAGTCAGAGCATTGTCGAGATTAGACATCGATAAATGCGTAAAAGACTAGTAATGCACTTGTGCGCGTTATGAGGGCACAACGACATAGTTCTCATATATTTGGGTATAGGATACTCATGCAAGTGTAATAGGAGGTTGTGTTTTACCGATGTTACGGAAAATAGCTTCGCTCTGGATATACCCCCTCGGAATTCCATTGGTAGTATGACTATGTGTCTATGGAAATCCGAAATCAGGGTAGGTGTATTTGGTCTTAACCTGAGACTTGCACCGCTAATACTTGCGACAATCAATATACTTTGGTTACGATCGTCCAGGGCTTTAATAGGTTCTGTGTACACCAATACTGGGTATATTGATAATCGTAGTGTGTTGGGTGTGATGTCAAGACGGAAATGTCACTCCAGTCATATGGAGATGATGGTCATGTAGGATACAGGACTGGTTCTCTTAAATGCTGTAGCTATCAGGATAAAATACAAGGTCAGGTTTATCCGATTATAGAGACTAGTCACCAGACACCTGACATGTGCTTCGTACGGGACAGACACAATTCCAGCCCCAGGCCTAGCACGTGATCATCCGATACAGGACAGAAATACGCAATACTACGGTATACTACGCTTGATACAAATCCTTTATTCCTGTAAGGATATTTCCGGAGAATTGGGTAGGCATGGCGCTTTGCTAGAGGCCAACCTTGTCTTGTAAATCGGTAAAATGTAGTACTTGGTACTTACATGTTCGGATAGTCCGACGATCGAATTTACTGCTAACATATCCGAGGATATCATGGGTCACTTCCCAAAGATTCACCGATGACGTATGACTCTCACTCTAAATTAATCTGAGATTAATTAGAAGAGAGAGAAAGTTAATCTGGGATTAATTGCAGAGATATTTTATCTGGGATAAAATATCATAAAATAGAGATAATGATTAATTTAGAATTAATCGATAAATTAATATATTCGATATATTAAACGAAATAGGATTTCGACGCGGAATTAAAATTAGATTTTAATTCGGGCGAACGAATTAATTTAGAATTAATTCGTTAGTGAAGTGAATAGTGATTTCGCTAGGCGTAATCATTTAATGACGACGCAACGGAAAATTCGTTAATTTGGAATTAGCGAACGCAAGGCCAGGATTATTTGCGAGCGCATTCACATTTCAAATTCGAGTGCGGCACACAAGTCAAATCAAGCCTCAAATCGCTAGTCGCATCAAGCGTCAAATCACTAGTCACTTTGAGTGATGTGACTTGACAACTTGATGGATTGAGTGATGTGAGTGGATGGAGCATTAAATGCTTGACTTTTTGAAAGCCAAATTCACATGAAATGAATTTGAAATTCACATTTGTGTATAAGATACACAAATTTGGAACATATCCAACAATTCACTCTTTCTCTCATCTCTTTCTCTTCACCCCAAAGGGGCTTAAACTTTCTATTTTCTGGTTTCTGAAATTGTGAGCAGTGGGAAGCAAGAGTTGGAAATTTGTGGCAAATTTCTTGAGTGCTAGCACACTTACGAGACATGCGAAGGTGATAGGAAAGTCCACCATGAGCCGGGAATCGTTCGACGAAGCTTGGAGCTTGACGAAGTTGATCCAAAAGGCCGAAACCAGTGAGGTTGCACAGCTCACTGCCGTGACTGTCAAAGAGCAGAAAATGAATTTTGTTGCTTGCCGCGTCGCTCAACCGATCGATGTGAGAATTCTGCAACTTCGTCAATTTGTATTCGCACTTATTTCATGCTTATTATTGATCTTGGGACCTTAATAGAAACCAACATTGGCATCTAGAGCAAGGTTTGAGCATGAAAAAGTTTAGGGCTTAAAATTTGGGCAAAATGTTTTTTAGCATGATTTGAATTAATGGATGTTTGATTATGATTATAACATGTTGAATTGAAGTTTGATTTGATCAATTTCAAGAAAATTGATTTGGAACAATTTTCCCCAAAATTGGATGTGTTGGCCGAATGGTTGGTGATCCTATTTGTCTTGGTGATTTTGATTTTTGATTCATTAGATGTGTTGGAAATCATTAGGGAATGTTTATTTAAGGTTGAATTTGATTCAATTAGATTGGATTTGTAATTTGGCATAATAAACCCTAATTGCCGAGAGTTATAGCCCTAAGTATCTTGGTGATTTTTTGTTTCGTTGTTCATTGGATGACTTGAAACGATTGAGGAATGTGATTTAATGTCGATTATGGAATTAATTGGATTGAATTCGAATCGGACACAAAAATCCCCTCCATTGCCGAGAATGATAAAGCATGTTTGGGTTTGATTTTAATCAAAATGTGTTGGACATGTGATGATGAAAATGAGCATGATTAATTATATAAATTGATGTTTTAGAAATGTTAATTTGGGTGATTAATCATGATATACACTTTAGGTTAATTAAATGTGAAATTGGATTTTTGTGTATTTAATTAATTGGGCCTTAAAATTGGATTTGGGCTTGTATGTTGTAATTGGGCTAATGGGCTTTGTTGTACAAAGTTGGGTTTAGGCTAAATTGGTTGGATCCAATTGGGCCCAAAACCGCATCCATAAAGCCCAAATGCAACTTAATGGACCTTTAAAGTTTAATTGGGCCAAATGGGACAAAATTGATTTATGGGCTTATGGGTAACTCCCGGATTGGACTTTGGTTATCGGGAAAGAAACCCGAGTTGACCAAAAGTCCACGCCTTAAGAAATTAATTAAAAGCCCATTGGACTTTAATTAAATTGACGTTGGACGTTAATCAGGCTTTGAGACCCGTTGCGATTAAATTTGGAATTTAAGTCGTAAAAGTTCATTAATAAAGTGTGATATTTAATTTGGAATTAAATAGAGAATTAGAATTGAATGCATATTAAATTGGATTTAATTATGTAGTTTAATTTAATTCAAGAATTCGTACTTTGAGTACTTATTCGCAAAACGAGTTTGACTCGAGCAAAAATCAAATCGTTGTTTGAACATTGGATGATCACTAATTATCAGATTAATTAATTTGATTAGATTGATTGATAACATGCTTGTGTGGATACATGGTTGCGATGCATGAATAATGTATATCGGATGGATATTAGATGGGTGGGACAATTTTAGAAATTTTTGTAATAAATTTGATTTATTAATTGGACCTGCGTGTCCAGCCTTATTACCTATCATTTCTTTGTATTCTCTTCTCACCTATTCCCCTCAATGTAAATGAGGTTTCTTTAGAAGTGTAGTGTAACGGGTAGAAGTAATACATGTGCTAGCGGGAGAGAGAAAGTAAGAGATTTGATCTAGGATCAATGTGTAAAGTATCCATCCGCATATTATTATTATTTTTCATATGCGCTTTATTATGTGTTTGGAATGCATGTTTAAGGGTGTATGATGATGAGACCTTAACAAAGATAATAAATTGGTTGCCAATTTGCACGCGAAAAACCCTCAAATAATATTAAGCGTTTTTCCTTCCATTGAGTGATTCTTACTCAAGATCTAAGACGACATTGGTTTGTTGGCCAAAGTCAAGGCCTTTGTTTGTCGAGGATGTGTTTGAATCACGAAGGCTTTGTTCCATATTAGTGTCTTGTCCAAGTTGAGGTTTGTTGGCCAAAGTCAAGACCACTTCTTGTCCATCGACATTGATTACGAAGCTTTCCATGGTCAATGGGTTGCGCTTAACTGGGATCACTAAGTTTGTTGTGCCAAAGCCAAGGCTTAGTTGATTCAGAGGAAAAATGTTAAGTAATACATTGGATGTATTGGCATATATAAGATATATGTTCGGACTTGGATGTCCCCTACCGGATCTAGGAATTGGAATGGATCCAATTGATCTTAGAGATCTACCTAGTTAATTATCATACAATTTGTTGGCCAAAGTCAAGATTGTGTGATATTTAACGGGATCCTAGCCCACTAGGAAACACGGTTTCCCGAGTACTCGACAGAGGGTTAGAGGCTCGCCGAAAATTAGTGGGAGGCAAGAATTGATTTGTAATACTTGTTTAATTACTTGCCATACGCGCTCGAACAAACATCATTCGTCGTTAAAATTAAATGTTAGTTGGACTAATATTTAAATTGTTGTTTTTAATAATAGTTGGACTATATTCAAATTATTCATTTATAGTTGATTTTATAATTGGATTATAGTAATCAATATAATTGATTTTAATCTATTAAGTTATAGTTGATTAAATAGTTGGACTATTGTAATCATTATAATAAATAGTACCAAAAAATCGTTGAATAAATAGTTGGACTATTAAAATCAAGATAAAAGTGAAAGATTGACATTTAAAAACATAATCCTAGGGAAAATGTATTTAAATGGTTTAATTTTCAAATTGGGAATAAATTTCAGGATGGTCCTGGAAAATAATAAGTTACTTTATTTGATAAAATAACGTATTATGCCTAAGCTAGGAGTTAAGCAAATAGTCAAGCATAATCTTTGGAAGATTTATGTAATGATAACTTTAGTGCTTAATCCATTTAGCTTGTCGCAGTAGACTCCTTAATTTCTGAATCAGAACTAAGGATTAGATCCTTAAAGTATGATAAAGAAATTGAAGGATCTTCATAAATCTATGCTTAGATTTTAGAAGTATTAATATTGCAATAGTAAACTCTTGGAGAGTTAATGACTATTCTCAAGGAGATAAAGTCAAAGTTTGCAATTAGACATGTACCGCAAGGCGCACCTTACTTCGATATTCTAGATGGCCAAGGCTTAGCCAAAGGCTTCTGGAGTGTTGAAGACGGGCAAAGGTAAATCATTATAATCTTCTGGGAAGATAAAAGACATATCCCAAAATGTCTGCCAAAATGTGGCAAACGGGATCGCGGAAGCGTGATTGCCGTTTGAACAAAGCAGACATGAAGGAATTGAAGACGAGCAAGGCTCTGACTTCAAATATGTTTGTCAACATTATGTTCACTACTAGTATTAAAATTGGAATTTAAATACTTAGTGTGATACATAAATATATACTGATGTTCAGAATCTGCTATGAGCAGGATTAGGAAACTGTTACAATGTAACTAGTTTGACTAGATACATTATCTCCATATCAGCGTTTAACCCGCTGCGGGTGAGCCATTATATTCTAGAACACTAAAGGTTTTATTATATAAAGATGATATTGAGATATACACATTAGATGTGAATAACAGAATTTATATTTTGAATATAAATAAATCTCAAATATATAACATGACAAACAAATAGCTCGAACTGATTTGATCAGAAGAAACTAATTGTGGCATTGTTGTCTGGGACATAATTAAACAAGACTCGTATATCCACACTTTCAAAGAGTGGACTGATTTGATTCCAATCAAATAAAGTCTACGAATCTAGTTTATTGGGCAGTGCCTAAAACACTATTTACTTGGTAAAAGTGAAAGTGCCACCAATCTGTTAGCCCTAGTTCATAGTGAAGCAAGTGGGCCCATGTCTAGCTAGGGTAGAAGTGGATATGAATATTTCGTGACCTTACGATGTGGCATCGCGTTATGGTTATTTTTCTTTTGAAGAACAAAATTAGAAACTTTTAAAGTTTCGACACGAAATAGACAAACAGATCGGCTAAAGTATTATACCGTCACGGTAAGACCGTAATGGAAAATACTAAGTAATAAGTTTCTTATATACTTGAATTAAATTTTCGACACGAAATAGACAAATAGATCGGCTAAAGTATTATACCGTCACGGTAAGACCGTAATGGAAAATACTTAAGCAATAAGTTTCTTATATACTTGAAACAGTATAGTATTCTTTCTATGAGATCTCCTCCCGGAACACGTCAATTGACAGTATGTCCGAACTGAGTAACCGAATTTTGTTAGACATGATAAGGTTAATCATAAGTCGCTCTGAGCTACCATTTCCTTCAACGGATAAGCTTTAAACAGTGCAGAACTTATTTAGAATAAGGTTCCATAAAAATCTGTTTGACAGATATCATATTAGATATGAACGGGAAAGAAACCGGGTTTCTCATTCCTGATAATTTGGGTATGCTAGGCATATGTTTGGATGATACCAAACTAAAACCCAAATTGGATAAGTGCCAATTGTAGGTTATCCTAGGGATACCATAAGTACAGTACTTATACAACTCACATGAGAACAATTAGATTGTTGCTCACCATGCGGTTTTCCTAAGAGGAATACCGATATGCAGTGGTAAGTGGGAGGATAGTAAAACTCGATGAAAATTGAAGTAATACTATTCCAGGCATCGAATCTTAATGGAACATAAATAGTTCATCTAGGATGAAACTATACCATAATCTTCGAATACACAAGAACCACGTATGTCGGAGAGATTCAGAAAACAACCTGGGGTATGTGTTTATGATCACAACTCATAAAGATGTCAATCTTTTGAGGTATACCAACTGACTACGTATGAGGAAGTGATACAAGGTATCGACTCCCTATCATGGCAAATTTTTATGAATCCGAAATGGATTCCATGTATATCAACAAGTTTGGATACTAGTTGATGTACCGCAAGGCATTGTGCCTATTAGTACTATTAAGTCTTCAAGGAAGACGTAATGGATGGCAACATACCAACGTATAAAGCTAGGCTTTTAGCGGAAAGGTATCATTATCAATATTGTGTTGATTACGATTCAACCTTTTTACCTGTTGCCATTGTAAATCCATTTGGATAATGCTTGCTAACGCTGCATGTTTCATTTATGAAATGTGACAGCTGAATGGCAAAATCGCTTTCCTAAAAAGGAACCTTTAGGATGATGTTTACAACATCATGTCGGTTTTGTCGTACCATAACATGCAAACAAGGTTTCGGGTTATTCGATCCATGTTTGTATTGAAGCAAGCATAGGTTCTTGGAATTATCGTTTTGATGAAATCATAATAGTTTATGATTTAATTCAAAACGAAAAGATTCTTGTGAATATAAGAGGGTTAGTGGGAGCGCACTGACAGTGGCTGTCCTATAAATAATGATAATATGTCATTTCTGGGAAATGATATTCCCATATAAACAATCGGTGAAAGCTTGGCTTTCGAAAAAATCTCGAAAAGAAACTCGTACATTGAAAAATATACGTGACCTGGTGTCTCATACTCTTGAGCATATGGAGTCACAAACAGGCCAACCCAGTGATAGTCACTGGATTGATGTTAAGAACATACTTAGTATCTTAGAGAACTAAGGATGTTGTCTTAGTCTATGGAGAGGAGAACTTGAAGTGACTGGGATCACTGTAGCAAGTTTCCTAACCGATAAGACGACCATAAGTCCTAAAACGGTACTATACAGTTTGAATAATGGTACAGTGAGCTGGAAATCTTCCAAGCAAGATATTATTACCGTATAAACAACAAATACGGGTTATTGCTGCAGCTGAGGCGGCAATAGAAGCCAATTGGGTCGATAATAAATCTAATTAGTTTAGATATAGTTCTGTTAGCAGCTGAGCTAGGCGTCAGCACAGGCTAAAGAATTAATGGTCTCATCAACGATCCAGATACATACTTCAATATTCATCTGATTCGTTCGGATCATACATCATGGCGATGTGATGATCGAATAAATCGCATCAGACGATAATCACGCAAATCCGCTGACGAAAGTTTTTTCTCAGCAGTTTGAGCCAACCGTACATAGTTCAGGTGTTAAGCACTCGAGTGACTGGCTATAGGCCAAGTGGGAGATTCTTGGATAATTATGACCCATAGCGTCACTATTTGTACAGATCATGGTGTTGTTGTACAAATAAACTATGTGACAAATGAGATTGCACTCTTATAATTGTGATTAGATCACCTAGATATATAAATAATAGGAGGTCCTTATGATTTGTTCCTGGATTGAGAATGATATGAGACAATATCAGTCCACGAATGATAAATCATTAAATATCCCTAGTCAGAGCATTGTCGAGATTGGACATCGATAAATGCGTAAAAGACTAGTATTGCACTTGTCCGCGTTGTGGGGCTCAACGGCATAGTTCTCATATATTTGGGTATATGATACTCATGCAAGTGTAATAGGAGGTTGTGTTTTACCGATGGTACGGGAAACAGATTCGCTCTGGAAAGACCCCCTCGGAATTCCATTGGTAGTATGACTATGTGTCTATGGAAGTCCGAATCAGGGTAGGTGTATTTGGTCTTAACCTGAGAGTTGCACCACTAATACTTACGACAATCAATATACTTTGGTTTTGGTCGTCCATGGCTTTAATTGGTTCTGTGTACGCCTTCTGGGTATATTATTGATAATCGTAGTGCATTGGGTGTGATGTCGAGATGGAAGTATCACTCCAGTCATAGTGGAGATGATGATCACGTAGGATACGGACCTGGTGCTCTTATATGCTGCAGCTATCAGGATAATATGACTAGGTCATGCTTATCCGATTACAGAGACTAGTTACCAGAGATCCGATATGTGCTTCGTACGGGGCAGACACAATTCCAACCCCAGCCCTAGCACATGATCATCCGATACTGGACAGAAATACGCAATACTACGGTATACTACGCTTGATACAAATCCTTTATTCCTGTAAGGATATTTCCGGAGAATTGGGTAGGCATGGCGCTTTGCTAGAGGCCAAACTTGTCTTGTAAATCGGTAAAATATAGTACTTGGTACTTACATGTTCGGATAGTCCGACGACCGAATTTACTGCCAACATATCCGGGGATCTCATGGGTCGCGTCCCAAAGATTCACCGATGACGTATTACTCGCACTCTAAATTAATCTGGGATTAATTAGAAGAGAGAGAAAGTTAATCTGGGATTAATTACAGATATATTTTATTTGGGATAAAATATCATTAAAAGAGAGATAATGATTAATTTAGAATTAATCGATAAATTAATATATTCGATATATTAAACGAAATAGGATTTCGACGCGGAATTAAAATTAGATTTTAATTCGGGCGAACGAATTAATTTAGAATTAATTCGTTAGCGACGTGAATAGTGATTTCGCTAGGCGTAATCATTTAATTACGACGCAATGGAAAATTCGTTAATTTGGAATTAGCGAACCCAAGCCCGGGATTATTTGCGAGCGCATTCACATTTCGAATTCGAGTGCGGCACGCATGTCAAATCAAGCGTCAAATCGCTAGTCGCATCAATCGTCAAATCACTAGTCACTTTGAGTGATGTGACTTGACAACTTGATGGATTGAGTGGTGTGAGTGGATGGAGCATTAAATGTTTGACTTTTTGAAAGCCAAATTCACATGAAATGAATTTGAAATCAACATTTGTGTAAGATACAAAATTTGGAACACATCCAACAATTCTCTCTTTCTCTCATTTTTTCTCTTCACGCCCAAAGGGGCTTAAACTTTCTATTTTCTGGTTTCTGAAACCGTGAGCAGTGGGAAGCAAGAGTTGGAAATTTGTGGTAAATTTCTTGAGTGCTAGCACACTTACAAGACATGCGAAGGTGATAGGGAAGTCCACCCATGAGCCGGGAATCTTTCGACGAAGCTTGGAGCTTGACGAAGTTGATCCAAAAGGCCGAAACCAGTGAGGTTGCACAGCTCACTGCCGTGACTGTCAAAGAGCAGAAAATGAATTTCGTTGCTTGTCGCGTCACTCAACAGATCGATGTGAGTATTCCGCAACTTCGTCGATTTGTATTCGCACTTATTTCATGCTTATTATTGATCTTGGGACCTTAATAGAAACCAACACCTAGCTACCTTAGGATCCACCCATTCCTCAAAAGTTGCTGACACTTGGAACCTCTTGAAAGGTTGTATTTCCAAAGTAGCCATAGCATTGTCTACCTCAGCTCGGATGGTGACAATTTCTCCTCCATATGGGAACTTAATCATCTGATGCATAATGGAGGGCACGCCCCCAAGCTTATGAAACCAAGGCCTTCCCAACAGCAAGGCAAAAGTGGCTGGGATGTCCAGCACTGTGAACTCAACTTCGTCCTCAATAGGACCAACCTTGACTGCTGCTACAAAGGTACCCTCAACTCCTCGCTTACTGTCATCATAAGCCTTGATAGTCATACTAGAGGGATCCAGATCTGTTGTTTTCATACCCAGCTTGGCCAAAATCTTCAACGGGCACACATTGATGGACGAGCCATCATCCACCATCACACAAGAGGTCCTCTTACCTCTCACTTCTGCTCTGATAAACAAGGGTCTATTATGATTTCTCCCATCAGCTGGGAGTTCTTCCTCAGAAAAAATGATTGCCTGCAGAGCCTCTTTCTGCACTGACCCAACAAATATTGCAGGGTTGGCATCTTCCGTTACCACTATCTTGCTTAAGGCCTCAACCATGGCCCGCCTGTGCTCCTGAGATGCACACAACAAATCCCAGATACTCACTTGTGCTCGGGGTTTCCTCAACTGCTGCAGCACTACATCTCCCTCGGCATTATCCCAATTTTCTGCCAATTTTCTTCCTCCAGTCAGCACTTCTTTACCCTTATCAGTCATATCATTGTAGAAACGCCCACTGCGTGTCATACCCCTCACCTCTTCTTCATCACTACTAGAGAAGTCTGCCCAGAAACTTTTCCCATGTTCAGTTTCATCTTCGCTGTTACTATCCCAAATCCCAAGGCAAACGGCTTGGAGGTCAAAGGATTTGAGGACAAGGTTCTCGGGTAGGCCAGAGTTTATCATATAGGTTGGTGGCGGGACAGAGTGGTAATTTGGTAAAGGTTTCTGGTGTATGTTGGGGTGTTCTGTTTCAGGGTCGGGTATTTTTTTTGAGTCTATAAGGTCCTGGATTTCATGGCGGAGTCGGGCACAGTTGTCAGTATCGTGGCCTTTCTGTTGGTGGAATTGGCAATATTGGTTTAGGTTGAGATGTGGTGGTGGAGGGTTTGGGAGCGGTTTGGTTTCTAGGGTTTCAGAAGTCCTTGTCTCTTCAATTTCTCCAATACCTTGGACAGGGGTCTACCCAAGTTGGAGAATCTCCGATTTCGGATAGCGACAATCTCAGCAGAAACAGGCTTTGTTCCCGATGTCCCCCCAATGGCCTCATGTTCAGACCATAGAATTTTCTATTCTCGGCCTCTTCTTCTTCAATATCCATGACAGTTTCCCTAAACTGTCGAAAATCAGTAATCATGGAGGTCATCCTCCTTACCTTCCCATAGATGGAGGGCTTGGTGCCCTTGATGATCATTTTTATCTGGTCCTTCTCTGAGGGCCTGGTCTGCATCTTTAAGAGCTGGCTTCTCCAGCGGTCCACATACTCCTTGAAACTCTCTTCCGGTTTCTTCCTGGTGTTCTCCAGATCACGGAGTGACAGATCTATCTCCAAGTCCGTGACATACTATTTCAGGAATGCATCAGCCAATTCCCTCCAAGCTTCCCTTACTTTCTTCTCAAGGCTGTGATACCATACCACCGGTGCCCCCTCGAGTGACATTCCAAACATCTTCTGAACCTGTCGCTTTGTCAAACCCACAGAACTAATAACTGATACATACTGACGGAGATGAACCCTTGGATCCCCATTCCCGTTGAACTTAGCCATATCTGGCATCTTAAACTGAGCAGGAAACTGTTCTTCGAAGGTCATTGCCTCATAATCTAACAACTCTTCATGTTTACCCTTCATTTTGTGGGTAACTGTTTCAACCTGATCCCGAAGCTTCTGAAATTCTGCCTGAGACCCAATCACTCTACCTGTTGCATACTCTGCCATGTCGTCATCAAAAGCGGGGATATCATCCCCCAACCCATTCGGAGGCTCCTCGTGCCTCACATTCTCAGAACCCCCCCAGCACGAGGTATAACCATACCAGCCACAGCAGTAGTCAATGCTTGCAACTGTTCAGTAATTTTGGCGAGACCGTTTTCCAACTGATCTATCTGGGATACCTTGTTATCGGATGTACTCATATCTGTTACCGATCTTTTAGTGAGTCTTCCCTCTTTCCTAACCCAACAGGAATCTATGATGTCTTTTATAGACATAGAGGGTGTTAACATTTTATATGTATGCATGAGATGAATGAGATGCATGCGATACAAGGAATATATCAACTCATTAAAATTTTCACACAAATCGGCCCATCATCATTTTAGGATCTTTTGGGCCAACTGTCATAGGAGTGAACTCGTCCCAGTTTAAATGGCCCAACGAGTTCACATCTCATGCAAGAAGTCCAACCGTATCCAAATGATAATGCTCCCAAACATAAACATATAATGGCCCATTGGTGTTTTAGAAGCTTTCGGCCCAATCATCATAAGATACGTTCTTGTCCCAGTTTAAATGGCCAAACAAGCCCATACTTCATGACAAAATGTCCTAATGGATCCAAACGACAATGTTCCCAAACACAAGCATACAAAATTAATTTCTACAGAGTGGCCCACCAATATTTCAGAAGCTTTTGGCCCAATCATCATAGGATACGAACTCGTCCCAGTTTAAATGGCCCAACAAGTTCGTATTTCTGACAAGAAGTCCAACTGCATCCAAATGATGATGGTCCACAAGCACAAGGAAATAGTTGCTATAGGCCATACAATCCCGGTCTACGTGTGGGTTTGCAGGAGTGTAGTCAAACACTCTCACTGGCGAAGGATTGCCCACAACTAGGTCTCCCCGCTCAAGGGTTTGAGCGACCAAGTGAGCCCACCTTTTTTATACCTTAAGGTACGTGCCAACAAGTTATGGTGTGTGACTGACTATCAAATGGACTTCTCGTTGTAGATTCCCCAGAGGGAGGGTGGAACGAGGCTCTCTTAAGTACCCTAGCCTCTTAGGCTCTTATCGCTTGGTGACAGGAATAAACAACGAGTCCTTCAAATTAGTCCATCACAATAGGCTACAAGTAAATGATTATCTAGGTGCCTTCACAGTTTTTCCTTATAGAAATGTAGTGAATGAAGGAAGACACCAAACCATTACCCGGTCTCAAAAGTGCCTTTGATTAAACCCATTTTATCCCACAGTAGACACGGTTAATTAAAGCACAAATCATCATATTACAAGACATTATTTCGGGGTGGATTCTCTATCCCCAGTGGAGTCGCCAGACTGTTGGACACAGAAATTGGGCGACGCATGTTGTTCTAGGCTCGCGGCCTAGTTGGGAGTACGGAGTAGCTAGCGGGGGACTAAACCGGAGAATAATGGAGTCGCCACCCGGTATGAACCGGGATAAAGATTTAAGGTTGCACTCACCCCTCGCAATGGAAGACCTCAAACCATTGGGTTCGGAATGGTCCCTTACTTATGTCACTTGCAATAAATGATTTGTGCAATAATTCAACTAAGCCTAAGCAACATGTTTCCAAGTATAATTTTACTCCTAAGTTCGCATGCATACATCAAAAGTTCATCTAAGTTCACATGTAACACATTTTCATATTTGCATACAACCTATTTGCATATAATCTATGTCCGAATTTGCATGCATAAAAGTAAATTGAAATACGGCAAGCATGCAAATTCATAAGCACATTATATTCATGGATACGGAAACATAAGCAAACAATGATCATACAAGCATGCATAAAATTGAATTAGAATGATGGAAAACGCATAATTTCACAAACACATTGCATTGATAATCATGAAAGCGCAAACATGCAATAATTATACAAGCATGCATATTAAAGAGAAGCAATCAGGTTTGTAATACAAAGGGATAACCAATAGGGGCAATTATGCATAAAATATGATGAAGAGGACTCAGTTCAGTGTATATACGTTCGTGTAGCGTTCGAAAACGCATTCGAACGATAAATAGAAGGTTCTCGTTCGTGTGGCGTTTGATAACGCGTTCGAACGAGACCAGACCTGATGAAACAAATGCATGCATGTTCGAGTAGCGTTCGTAAACGCGTTCGAATTGTAAACAGAAGGTTCGCGTTCGAGTAGCATTCGTAAACGCGTTCGAACGGAAATGAAATAGAATGCTCACGTTCGTATGGCATTCGAAAACACGTTCGAACGGGGTTACAGCAGTGACCCCCAAAATGCAGTAAACAACATGACACATACGTGAACGGATGAATAGATGACACCTAATCAATAATAACGGGCTAAAAGGCGCGGCAAATCATTGTGGCAAAGGTAGCCCTTAGGCTTTTTATCCCTCAAGATGGAGGACATTTAATCCAACTCGATGAGCCCATGCGCATTGCAACATGATGCATGATTATGAAAGAAGATGACATACGGAGAAAAGTGAATAACGAAATAAAAGGCGTGGCGAAGTATCGTGGTAAAGGTTCTTTAACCTCTCAAAATAGAGGACTTTTAATCCAACTTACTAAGCCCATGCACATCACATCATAATGCATATAAAAATAAAGACAATAATATCGGACTTTGTATACCCGATTGAACATATCTCACCTTCAACCGACTATACATCATCCGGCACGGCAAAGCATCATGGTAAAGGATTTTAACCTCTCAAAATATAGGACCTTTAATTGCACTTACTAAGCCCATGCGCAAACAACACAAGTCATATATAAAAAGTAAAGACAATGATATCGGACTTCGTGTATCCGATTGAATATATCTCTCATCCAATCGAATATAAATTATCCGGTGCGGCAAAGCATCGTGTTAAAGGATTTTAACCTCTCAAAATAGAGGACCTTTAATCGCACTTACTAAGCCCATGCGCTTTATCTCATCATAATGCATATAAAAATAGAAACAACGATATCGGACTTCGTATACCCGATTGAACACATCCCACATTCAAACGAATACACCTCGTCCGGCGCGGCCAAACTTTGTGGTAAAGGATTTTAACCCTTCGAAATAGAAGACTTTTATTCGCACTTACTAAGCCCATGCGCTTGACCTCATCATTACTCAAACAAATAAGATGCAGAAAATAAATGACGACAATAAACAAATCAACATAAAATAAAGTATGTGCCGAGTACTCAAGTGGTACGTGCAGTTGTATCCCGAGTACAGATCATACTACCGTCCATTCGGAATCGGCTATGAAATTTATGTCCGGGTTTCCATCCTATATACCACGAGAGGCGACTCATTTTTCATTCATTCAAGGGCCACAATCATGCACTAATAAACGACTCTCATGCGACAAAGATGAATAAAACAATTAAAAAGATAGATGGAAATAATAGGAAAAGTACCCTCAAGTCTAACCTTTTATGTCGACTCTCGGAAGTACGGTGCACGGTCGTCGAAAAAGGGGGGAAATACTCTGCAACTCCTCCGGTTCACAGGTTCACGCCTTTCCTCGCTGTTCCACTGCTCAAGCTACTATTTTGACTCTGATTCGCTGTTGTTTCGACTCCGATTCGCTGCTGTATTTTTGCAGTATTTTTGTCACTGTTTTTGGTGTTTTAGGCTACTATTTTTGGGTGTTTCTAAAGGCTTTAAGTGCAGTTTTTTAGTTATTGTTTTAGGGATTAAAAGTGCAGTTTTTGTTGGTCACTGGTTTAGGTGATTTATGGGCTGTTTTTTTAGGTATTTCTGTGATATGGGGCTGCTGTATAGGGGTTGTTTCGGTGGTGTTTCAGGTTGTAGTGTTTTCGGCAATGGAGGGGTTTATGGGGCTGTGATTTCGGCTAAGGGTGTAGGAGGAGAAGAGAAATATTTGTTTTGCTGTATGCGTGAATCAAGAGGCCTTTTTTCTTGCTGTATGCGTGTGAGTCCGGGTTGGAGAGGTTTTTCTTCTATGAATCAGCTATGGGGTCTCAAGGGTTGGAATTGGGTTCCTTTTATAGGCAAAGGGCTAGGGTTAAATCTTTGCTTGACAAAGAAATGGATTTGGCATTTAAGGGGGATTTGATTTGGTGTCAAACAAGGAAATCCTAAGATTGGGGGGGGACAAAAATAGTTCAAACTAGGAAGTCAATATATTTAATTTGTGTTGTTTAGGCAAGATATTTGTTAAGTTAGGAATACAATATTCTTGATTGGGAATATAATTGGTTGATTGATTTAAATGTTTTATTTAATTTGGTATATGATTTAATTAATATTTTATTTAATTCCCCATGTGTTAAATATGTGTTTTATTAATTGGGATGTGTTTTTTGGGCTTTGGTGGGCTAATTGGGGTTGGGCGTGAGGCTAGCAGCAAAACCAGAAATACCGACGCCGTTCGAACTCTACACGAACGCCCGTAATCGTTCGAACGTGGCCATGAACGCAGCACGAACGAAAAATAGTGAACTTGTGAAATGAATCTGATGACATGCTCGCTCTGAATTTCCTCTTCCGACGTCCGTTTCCCGCGACTTTCGTGACTTCAAAGGTAGTGTCTCCAAATGAGACTCATCATAGGGACTTATGTAAAAAGCAGTGCCTACACTAGCGTTGGACAATTATGACCCATAGCATCACTATTTGTACAGAACATGTTGTTGTTGTACAAATTAACTATGTGACTAGGGAAATTACTCATTTATCATTTGTAATTAGATTATCGGGATATATAAATGATAAAAGTCCATATAATTAGTTCCGGATTGATAAGATATGAGACAGTATCAATCCATGAAGGATTAATCATTAAAACATCCCTAGTCGGAGTATTATCGAGATTGGACATCAATAATGCGGAATAGAATAGTATTGCACTTGTGCGTGTTATGGGAGAATAACGACATATTCTCATATATTTAAGTATTCGATACTTATGCAAGTGTAATAGGAGGTTGTGTTTACCGATGGTACGGAAACAGATTCGCTCTGGAAAGACCCCTCAGAATTCCATTGGTAGTATGACTATGTGTCTATGGAAGTCCGAATCAGGGTAGGTGTATTTGGTCTTAACCTGAGACTTGCACCGCTAATACTTGGGACAATCAATATACTTTGGTTTTGGTCGTCCAAGGCTTTAACCGGTTCTGTGTACGCCTCTTCTGGGTATATTGAGAATCGTAGTGTATTGGGTGTGATGTCGAGATGGAAGTATAACTCCAGTCATAGAGGAGATGATGATCACGTAGGATACGGAACTGGTGCTCTTATACGCTGCAGCTATCAGGATAATATGACTAGGTCATGCTTATCCGATTACAGAGACTAGTTACCAGAGATCCGATATGTGATTCGTACGGGGCAAACACAATTCCAGCCCCAGGCCTAGCACGTGACATCCGATACTGGATCATTATACGCAATACTACGTATACTACGCCTGATATAGATTACATATTCCTTTAAGAATATTTAAGGAGAATTGGGTAGGCACGGTACTTTACTAGAAGCCAACTGTAGGCACTGCATTTTTGCATGTGAGTCCCTATGATGAGTCTCATCTGGAGACACTACCTTTTTAGTTAAGGATATTGAGGGAAACGGTCGTCGGAAGGGAATCGGTGTTTCATTAGATTTTTATTCACGTGTTTAGCTCCAAGCTCGCTCGTTGGACCTCTGTTTTAAAGCACCTTTAGCCTAAAAAACCCAGAACCATTTAACCTTGGCCCAAACAAACTCACCAAACCAACACAACACCTAGCTTACCAAGACAAAGCCCACGCCCACACCCATCTAGGCCCACACGCCCATAGCCTCTAAAATAAATACACCCAATTAATTAATATAATTAAATAAAATATTAACTAAATAAAATATTAATTAAGTCATTTACCAAATTAAATAAGACATAAAATATAATTATACCAAATTAAAATATTGTAACTTCCTAATCCAAAATATTATATACTAAATTAAAGAAATATTATGCCTAATTAAAATCAATCATAACCAATTAAAAATATTGATTTCCTAATCTAACAAATTAAATGCCTAACCAAGCAAATCAAATATTCAACCTTTCTAATTCACCAAATTTTGCCCCCCCCCTCAATCCATTGATTTCCTTATCCAACACCAAATCAAATCCTCTCTTTAATGCCAAACTCCCTTCCTTGTGAGACAAGGAGAAGCCCTAGCCCTTCACTATATAAACAAAGCCAAACCAAGCCTCTCCCCTCCTCTCAGAATTCACGACCAACTCTCTCCAATCTCCTACAATTCACGAAAATAGCACCATAACAATTCATCTCCTCCACTCCATAGCCGAAAATAACAAGCCCTTATACCCTCCTAAAGCCACCGAAACCAGCCCCATACAGCAGCCCTCCATTACCGAAATCTCCCCCAAACAGCAGCCCAAACACACCCCAAACAGCAGCTAAAAAATGCCAATACAGCAGCCCCTAAGTCCCCAAAACAGTGAGTAAAAAACGCCCAAAACAGTGAGTAAAAACGCCCCAAACAGCAGCCCTTTTACACGCAGAAACAACAGCCCTACACACCTTAAAACAGCAGCCCTGCACACCTTAAAACAGTCCATAAAATCCTTAAAACAGTAACATAAAAAACTATACTTAAAACCTTTAAAAGAACACCCAAAACAGTCCATTGAAACGCCGAAACAATGACCCGAACAGTGAGCAGAAAATACAGAGGAAACAGCAGCAAAATGAAGGCCAAACAACAAGCAAAACAGCGAAACAGTGAGCTAAGACGCTAAACTAGTGAACCGGAGAAGTTGAGGAGCTTTACCATTCCGATCCCCGTGAAACGCAAGTCCGAAGGTCGGCAAAAAAGGTTAGACCTGAGGGTATTTTCCACATTCGTTTTCTGTTTTTTTTATTATTTATTGAGTATTGTTCGCATGATTATTATGTTAAAATGCATGTTGTGTGCCCTTAAGTAGATAAATATGCATGTATTACGAAATATTGTATGTTGTGGCCTTGGAATAAAATGAAAGATGTGTCAACTCTCGCGGTATATCGGATGGAAACCCGGACATAAATTTCATAGCCGATTCCGAATGGACGGTAGTATGATCTGTACTCGGGATACAACTCCACGTACCGCTTGAGTAAACGACATATTCTTTTGTTTTATGTTGCTTTGATTTACTTGTTATTTGTCATTTAAATTCCGCACGTTATTTGTTTATGCATGATGTGATCGAGCGCATGGGCTCAGTAAGTTGAATTAAAGGTCCGCTATTTTGAGGGGTTAAAATCCTTTATCATGATGCTTTGCCGCGCCGATTGATGTATATTCGGTTGAATGTAAGATGTGTTCAATCGGGTATAGGAAGCCGATATTATGGTCTTTATTTTTTATATGCATTGTGTTAATTGCGCATGGACTTAGTAAGTGCGATGAAAGGTCCTCTATTGAAGAGGTTAAAATCCTTTACCACGATGCTTCACCGCGCCAGATATCTTTGTATTTACTTTTGTTTTATATATATGCATTGTTTTAATTGTGCATGGCTTTGTAAGTGCGATGAAAGGTCCTCTAATTGAAGAGGTTAAAATCATTTACCACAATGCTTCGCCGCGCCGGATATCTTTGTATTCACTTTTGTTTTATATATATGCGTTGTGTTTTTGCGCATGGGCTTAGTAAGTGCGATGAAAGGTCCTCTAATTGAAGAGGTTAAAATCATTTACCACGATGCTTCGCCGCGCCGGATATCTTTGTATTTACTTTCGTTTCATATATATGCATTGCATTAATTGTGCATGGGCTTAGTAAGTGCGATGAAAGGTCCTCTAATTGAAGAGGTTAAAATCCTTTCCCACGATGCTTTGCCGTGCCGAATAAGGTGTATTCGATTGAGTGTGAGATGTGTTCAATCGGATACGCGAAGCCCGATATCATTTTCTTTACTTTATATATGCATTGTATTATGTGCGCATGGGCTTAATAAGTGGGATTAAAGGTCCTCTATATCGATGGGTTAAAAGCCTTTACCATGATGTTTTGCCGCGCTTCTTGCCATGGAATTTATCTTTTAACACATCATTTCTCTGTTCACGCATGTATTATGAAATCCCATATAGTCATCCTTATCTTTGTACGCATCGTAATGAAAAGCACATTTATTCCATTGGTTGCATCATTTACCTTAGTCTTGGCTTAACGTATTACAATCCATATATCCATGTTATGATAGCATTTGAGTATTATTTCTGTGGTATATCGGATGGAAACCCAGACATAAATTTCGTAGCCGATTCCGAATGGACGGTAGTGCGGTCTGTACTTGGGATACAATTCCACGTACCACTTGGAAAAGTGTTCACATGTGTGTTTGTGTCCATATTAGTTATCTTCTTTTGCACCACGTCATAGCATGCTTACTTTAATGCCTAATTGCATCCTTAATTGTATTTTTTGCATTATGTACTTAGTTGACTCTTTTATTTACGCATGGACATGTAATGGCTATTTGTTTATGCTTCCGCACGTATAAGTATGATATGTCTATGAAATCACATGTTCGCCATTATTGGATTCGCTTTTATGTGGTGCTTGGTGGTTAGTGTGTGCTTGTGTTTCCATGAATACAATATGCCAATGAATTTGTATGTTCATTGCTACTTTAACGTACTTTCAAGCATGCAATCTTAGATGTAAGATATATGCCAATTTAGGTGTAAGTTTTATTTTTGCGCATATGAACTTAGAAGCATGATACTCTTGGAAATAAGTGTTACTTAAGCTTGATTAAATTATTACACAAATCCTTTCATTACAAGTGACATAAGTAAGGGACCATTCCAAACCCAACGGTTTGAGGTCTTCCCTTGCGAGGGGTGAGTGCGACCTTAAATCTCATTTTCCCGGTTCACACCGGGTGGCGACTCCATTATTCTCCGGTTTCGTCTCCCGTGGCTACTCCATAGTCCCGACTAGGCCGCGAACCTAGAACAGCATGCGTCGTCCAGTTTCTGAATCCCACAGTCTGGCGACTCCACTGGGGATAGAGAATCGGCCCCGAAATATTTTCTTGTAATGTTTGGATTTATGTTCTAATTGACTGTGTCTATAGTGGATAAAATGGGGGTTTAATCAAAGGCATTTTGAGGCTAGGTAATGGTTTGGTGTCTTCCTTCATTCACTACCTTTCTAGAAGGAAAAGCTGTGAAGGCACATATATAGCCATCTACCCGTAGCCTATTGTGATGAACTAATTTGGAGGACTCGTTGTTTATTCCTGTCACCAAGCGATAAGAGCCTAAGAGGCTAGGGTACTTAAAAGAGCCTCGCTCCACCCTCCCTCTAGGGAATCTACAACGGGAAATCCATTTGACAGTCAGTCACACACCATAGCTCATTGGCACGTACCTTAGTGTATAAAAAAAGGTGCGCTCACTTGGTCCCTCGAACCCTTGATTGGGGAGACCTAGTTGTGGGCCAACCTTCGCCGGTGAGAGCCTTTGTCTACACTCTTGCGAACCCACCCATAGACCGGGGTTTTATGGTTAAAGTAACAATTATTTCCTTGAGTATGTGCTTGTGGACCATCCTCATTTGGATGCAATTGGACTATTGTCAGAAATGCGAACTTGCTGGGCCATTTAAACTGGGGCGAGTTCGTACCTTATGACCATTAGGCCCAAAGCTTCTGAAATGTTGATGGGCCATTCTGTAGAAATCATTTTTTTATGTTTGCATTATCTTTCTTTTATGCTTGTGTTTGGGAACAACGTCTTTTGGATCCATTTGGACCATTTGTCATGGGATATGGGCTTGTTGGGCCATTTAAATTGGGACAAGAACGTATTTTATGACGATTGGGCCAAAGGCTTCTAAGTGATTGATGGGCCACTTTGTTCTTGTGTTCGGAACATTACCATTTGGAATTAGTTGGGCTCCTTGCCATGAGATGTGAACTCGTTGGGCCATTTAAACTGGGACGAGTTCACTCCTATGACAGTTAGACCAAAAGCTTCTAAAATGATAACGTGCCGATTTGTTTGAAAATTTTAGTTGATTTAGTATATTATATATGTTACATGCATCTCATGCACCTCGTACATACATATATCATGTTAACACCTTCTATGTCTCAAAAAGACATCATAGATACCGTTTGGGTTAGAGAAGGGACAAGACTCACTAAAAGAACAGTAACAGGCATGAGTGAATCCGGTAACGAGGTATCCCGTATGGATCAGTTAGAGAATGGTTTCACCAAGATTACCGAATAGTTGCAAGCCTTGACTACCGCCATGGCAAATATGGCTGTACCTCGTGCTGGGGGAAATTCTGAGAATGTGAGGCGCGAGGAGCCTCTGAATGGTTGGGGGATGATATCCCCACTTTTGATGATGACATGGCAGAGTATGCAACAGGCAGAGTGATTGGGTCTCAGGCAGAATTTCAGAAGCTCCGGTATCAGGTTGAAACAGTTACCCGCAAAATGAGGGGTAAACATGAAGAGTTGTTAGATTATGAGGCAATGACCTTCGGAGAACAGCTGCCAGCTCAGTTTAAAATGCCCGACATGGCCAAGTTTAATGGGAATGGAGACCCGAGAGTCCATCTGCAATAATATGTCTCAATCATGAGTTCAGTGGGCCTATCACAGTGCCAGGTCCAAAAGATGTTTGGGATGTCACTCGAGGGGACACCTGTGGTTTGGTATCATAGCCTTGAGAAGAAGGTTAAGGAAGATTGGAGAGAACTAGCTGATGCTTTTCTGAAGCAATATGTTATAGACTTAGAGATTGACTTGTCACTCCGTGATTTGGAGAACACTAAATAGAAGCCAGAGGAAAGTTTCAAAGAGTATGTGGATCGCTGGAGAAGCCAGCTTTTGAAAATACAGACTCGGCCTTCAGAGAAAGACCAAATTAAGATGATTATCAAGGGCACCAAGGCCTCTATTTATGGTAAGCTGAGGAGGATGACCTCCATGATTACTGATTTCCGACAGTTGAGAGAGACTGTTATGGATATTGAAGAAGAGGAGGCTGAAAACAGAAAGTTTTATGGCCAGAATAGAAGAACTTTTGGGGGGCATTCTGAGACTAAACCCGCTACTGCCGAGGTTGCTGCCATCAAGAACCGGCATTTCTCTAACCTGGGGAAGCCGTTGTCTAAGGTGCTTGAGAAGTTGAAGGGACAAGGACTCCTAAAACCCTTAGAGCCTAAACCACTTCCAGATCATATACCACCCAACCTTGACCTAAGCTTGTATTGCCACTTCCATCAGAGGAGAGGCCACGAAACTGACAACTGCACCCGCCTTAGGCATGAAATCCAAAACCTCATCGATGCTCACAAAATACCCGACCCAGAGAAAGAACAACCCAACACATATTGGAACCCCCTACCAAATTACCACTCCGTTCCACCACCCACCTACATGATCAACTCTGGATTGCCCGAAACTTTTTTCCTCCAAACCCTTAACCACCAAGCTTCTTACATGGAAATAGGGGATGACCGTGAAGAACCGTAGGTCAAGAAAGAAGGTAATACTGCGAATGATGAAGTTGTTCCTCCTAGTTTATTTGATCTTGCATTTTTAATATAGACATTGATTTGGTCTACATGTTCGAACCATTTCTTAAATGATGATAAAGACGTTCATTTCGTTTACTTGCCTGAGTCTCTCCCTCCAACCTGCAACATGAGTATATTTGAGAAAAGCATTCAACCTTGGTACTATGAAATTCAGTGATGTTTATAACACGGGGAATATTCGGAAGCAACAACAGTACAGTCAGTTTCAGAAAAGAATCAGTATCAGCTTGGGGGCGAGGCCCAAATTATTAGCATCAGTTTAGGGGCTTAGGCCCACATCAGCATCAGTTTGGGGATGAGTCCCAGGGCCGAGGCCCACATCAGTATCAGCTTAGGGCCAAGGCCCACATCAGTTTCAGTTTTGGGGATGAATCCCAAGGCCGAGGCCCACATCAGTTACAGTTTGGGGATGAGTCTCAAGGCCGAGGCCCACATCAGTATCAGCTTGGGGCGAGGCCCACATCAGCATCAGTTTAGGGCCGAGGCCCACATCAATATCAGCCCAGGGCCGAGGCCCACATCAGTATCAGTCTGGGGCTGAGGCCCATATCAGTATCAGTCAGGGCCGAGGCCCACATCAGTATCAGCTTGGGGCGAGGCCCACATCAGCATCAGTTTAGGGCCGAGGCCCATATCAATATCAGTTTAGGGCTGTGGCCCACATCAATATCAGTTTAGGACCGAGGCCCACATCAATATCAGCTTAGGGGCGAGGCCCACATCAGTATCAGCATCAGTTTAGGGCCGAGGCCCACATCAGTATCAGCTTGGGGCGAGGCCCACATCAGCATCAGTTTAGGGCCGAGGCCCACATCAATATCAGCTTGGGGGCGAGGCCCACATCAGTATCAGCATCAGTTTAGGGGCTGAGGCCCACATCAGTTTCAGTTTTGGGGATGAGTCCCAGGGCCGAGGCCCACATCAGTTTCAGTTTAGGGATGAGTCCCAAGGGTGAGCCCACATCAGCATCAGTTTGGCCGAGTATGGCACTCCGAAAGTGGAGCATGGTTCGAAAATGGACTAATATCACATCTCGCCGAAAATGGTACTCCGAAAGTGGAGCATGGTTCGAAAATGGACTACTTTCACATCTCGCCGAAAGTGGCACTCCAAAAATGGAGCACAGTTCGGAAATGGACCAAGGAAGGCCTAACCCATCGGAATATGATACAACTATGCATACATGCATATATATCACATACATGCAATGTTTGTTTTGTGTTCGCAGGTTTGTAGCGGCAAAGACCATCTTATCAAATAACGGTTCAAAAATGAGCCACATTCTCGCACAGCACGGTTCGGAAATGGACCACTACCAAAACACATGCCGAAAATGGCGCCCCAAAATGGAGCACACATAGCAGACGCCGAAAATGGCACTCCAAAAATGGAGGAGCACCACAACAGATGCCGAAAATGGCGTTCCAAAATGGAGCACACACAGCAAAGGCCGAAAATGGCGTTCCAAAATGGAGCACACACAGCAAATGATGAAAATGGCGTTCCAAAATGGAGCACACACAGCAAAGGCCGAAAATGGCGTTCCAAAATGGAGCACACACAACAAATGCTGGAAATGGCGTTCCAAAATGGAGCACACACACAACAGATGCCGAAAATGGCGCTCCAAAATGGAGCACACACACAAAAGATGCCGAAAATGGCGCTCTAAAAATGGAGCACGGTTCGGGAATGAACCAGGGTCGCAGCACCTCACCACCAAATCAACTCAACTCAACACATGGTAAGTCAAGTGGCAGCTGGCGAGCCAGGTAAGTGAAAATGCATTGCATAACTTTGATAGGATTGTCACTGTTACACATTACACAAGTCCCATCAAAGTGGAGGCGACTGTAGGCACTGCATTTTTGCATGTGAGTCCCTATGATGAGTCTCATCTGGAGACACTACCTTTTTAGTTAAGGATATTGCGGGAAACGGTCGTCGGAAGGGAATCGGTGTTTCATTAGATTTTTATTCACTTGTTTAGCTCCAAACTAGCTCGTTGGACCTCCGTTTTAAAGCACCTTTAGCCTAAAAAACCCAGAACCATTTAACCTTGGCCCAAACCCACTCACCAAACCAACACAACACCTAGCTTACCAAGACAAAGCCCACACCCACACCCACCTAGGCCCACAGGCCCATGGCCTCTAAAATACACCCAAATTAATTTAAATATTAATTAAATTAAATTAAATAAATAAAATATTAATTAAGTCATTTACAAAATTAAATAAGACATAAAATATAATTATACCAAATTAAAATATTGCAACTTCCTAATCCAAAATATTATATACTAAATTAAAGAAATATTATGCCTAATTAAAATCAATCATAACCAATTAAAAATATTGACTTCCTAATCTAACAAATTAAATGCCTAACCAAGCAAATCAAATATTCAACCTTCCTAATTCACCAAATTTTGTCCCCCCCCCCCTCAATCCATTGATTTCCTTATCCAACACCAAAAAATCCTATCTTCAATGCCAAAATCCCTTCCTTGTGAGACAAGGAGAAGCCCTAGCACTTCTCTATATAAACAAAGCCAAACCAAGCCTCTCCCCTCCTCTCAGAATTCACGCCCAACTCTCTCCAATCTCCTACAATTCACGGCAATAGCACCATAACAAGTAAAGAATAATTATCTTCATCTCCTCCACTCCATAGCCGAAAATAACAAGCTCTTATACCCTTCTAAAGCCACCGAAACCAGCCTTATACAGTCGTCCTCCATTACCGAAATCTCCCCCAAACAGCAGCCCAAACACACCCCAAACAGCAGCTAAAAAAATGCCAATACAGCAGCCCCTAAGTCCCCAAAACAGTGAGTAAAAAACACCAAAAATAGTGAGTAAAAACGCCCCAAACAGCAGCCCTTTTACACACAGAAACAGCAGCCCTACACACCTTAAAATAGTCCCGAAAATCCTTAAAACAGTAACATAAAAACTGTACTTAAAACCTTTAAAAGAACACCCAAAACAGTCCATTGAAACGCCGAAACAGTGACCCGAACAGTGAGCAGAAAATACAGAGGAAACAGCAGTAAAACGGAGGCCAAACAGCAAAACAGTGAGCTAATACGCTAAACCAGTGAACCGGAGAAGTTGAGGAGCTTTACCCTTCCGATCTCCGTGAAACGCAAGTCCGAAAGTCGGCAAGAAAGGTTAGACCTGAGGGTATTTTCCACATTCGTTTTCTGTTTTATTTTCATTATTTATTGAGTATTGTTCGCATGATTATTATGTTAAAATGCATGTTGTGGCCCTTGAGTAGATAAATATGCATGTATTACGAAATATTGTATGTTGTGTCCTTGGAATAAAATGAAAGATGTGTCAACTCTCACGGTATATCGGATGGAAACCCGGACATAAATTTCATAGCCGATTCCGAATGGACGGTAGTATGATCTGTACTCGGGATACAACTCCACGTACTGCTTGAGTAAACGACATATTCTTTTGTTTTATGTTGCTTTGATTTACTTGTTATTTGTCATTTAAATTTCGCACGTTATTTGTTTATGCATGATGGGATCGAGCGCATGGGCTCAGTAAGTTGAATTAAAAGTCCCCTATTTTGAGGGGTTAAAATCCTTTATCACGATGTTTTGCCGCACCGATTGATGTATATTCGGTTGAATGTAAGATGTGTTCAATCGGGTATAGGAAGCCGATATTATGGTCTTTATTTTTTATATGCATTGTGTTAATTGCGCATGGGCTTAGTAAGTTCGATGAAAGGTCCTCTAATTGAAAAGGTTAAAATCCTTTACCACGATGCTTCGCGCGCCAGATATCTTTGTATTTACTTTTTTTTATATATATGCATTGTGTTAATTGCGCATGGGCTTTGTAAGTGCGATGAAAGGTCCTCTAATTGAAGAGGTTAAAATCCTTTACCACGATGCTTCGCCGCGCCGGATATCTTTGTATTCACTTTTGTTTTATATATATACGTTGTGTTAATTGTGCATGGGCTTAGTAAGTGCGATGAAAGGTACTCTAATTGCAGAGGTTAAAATCCTTTGCCACGATGCTTTGCCGCGCCGAATAAGGTGTATTCAATTGAGTGTGAGATGTGTTCAATCGGATACGCGAAGCCCGATATCATTTTCTTTACTTTATATATGCATCGTATTATGTGCGCATGGGCTTAATAAGTGGGATTAAAGGTCTTCTATATCGAGGGGTTAAAAGCCTTTACCACGATGTTTTACCGCGCTTCTTGCCATGGCATTTATCTTTTAGCACATCATTGCTCTGTTCACGCATGTATTATGAAATCCCATATAGTCATCCTTATCTTTGTGCGTATCGTAATGAAAAGCACATTTATTCCATTGGTTGCATCATTTACCTTAGTCTTGGCTTAACGTATTACAATCCATATATCCATGTTATGATAGCATTTGAGTATTATTTCATGTGGTATATCGGATGGAAACCCAGACATAAATTTCGTAGCCGATTCCGAATGGACGGTAGTGCGGTCTGTACTTGGGATACAATTCCACGTACCACTTGGAAAAGTGTTCACATGTGTGTTTGTGTCCATATTAGTTATCTTCTTTTGCACCACGTCATAGCATGCTTACTTTAATGCCTAATTGCATCCTTAATTGTCTTTTTTGCATTATGTACTTAGTTGACTCTTTTATTTACGCATGGACATGTAATGGCTATTTGTTTATGCTTCCGCACGTATAAGTATGATATGTCTATGAAATCATATGTTCGCCATTATTTGATTCGCTTTTATGTGTGCTTGCGTGGTTAGTGTGTGCTTGTGTTTCCATGAATACAATATGCCAATGAAGTTGTTTGTTCGTTGCTACTTTGACGTACTTTCAAGCATGCAATCTTAGATGTAAGATATATGCAAATTTAGGTGTAAGTTTTATTTTTGCGCATATGAACTTAGAAGCATGATACTCTTGGAAATAAGTGTTACTTAAGCTTGATTAAATTATTACACAAATCTTTTCATTACAAGTGACATAAGTAACGGACCATTCTGAACCCAACGGTTTGAGGTCTTCCCTTGCGAGGGGTGAGTGCGGCCTTAAATCTCATTTTCCCGGTTCACACCGGGTGGCGACTCTATTATTCTCCGGTTTCGTCTCCCGTGGCTACTCCGTACTCCCGACTAGGCCGCGAGCCTATAACAGCATGCGTCGTCCAGTTTCTGTGTCCCACACCAACCATTTCTTGTAAATCTGTAAAAACGTAGTACTAGGTACGTACGTATTTGGATAGTCCGATGACCGGATTTACTGCCAACATATCTGGGGATCTCATGGGTCGCTTCCCGAATATTCACCGATGACGTATGACTCGCACATAATTAATCTGGGATTAATTAGTAGAGAGAGAAAATTAATCTAAGATTAATTACAGAGATATTTTGTCTGGGATAAAATATTATTAAAAGAGAGAAAACGATTAATTTGGAATTAATCGATAAAATAATATATTCGATATAATATACGAAATTAGATTTCGACGTGGAATTAAAATTAGATTTTAATTCGGGCGAACGAGTTAATTTAGAATTAATTCGCTAGCGACGTGAATAGTAATTATACTAGGCATAATTATTTAATTAAATTTGATTTAATTACATCGCAACGAAAAATTCGTTAATTCGGAATTAGTGAACCCGAGCCCGGGAGTGTTTACGAGCCCACTCGCATTTCGAATCATGTGGGGCCCACAAGTCACATCATGCGTCACATCACTAGTCAACTTTATCACTTTAATGTGATGGAAGTTGTTGGTTGATGGTTGAGTGTAAAATACTCAAGTGTGATGGATTGAAAGACATATATCATTTTTTATTACATTTGGTATATGACTTTCCCTTTTGGTAATTAGATTACAACACACACAACTCACACATATTCTTCTCTCCTTCTCTCCATTCGTCATTGGGCCATTTTTTCTCTCAAAATTCCTTCAATGTCGTGAGCAAGAAGAAGACCAAGGGGAAATTTTGTGGCAAAATTTCCAAGTGCTAGCACACTAAAGAGTCATCCAAAGGTGATAGGGAAACAAACCCTTGAGCATGGAATCCACTCAAAAAGCTTGGAGCTTGTAGATCATCCATGGAGGGTGATTACGCCCAAAAATAACTTGCGGTTATCGCAGTATAGCTGGGGTGTCGATTCCTCAGAGAGATGGTTACAGGAACTAATTTACTCAACAAAAACGTTAACGGTAACTTAATAAATAAAACGATAAGATTGGTAATTAAAATAAAGATAAATAAGATAATAAAAAGATAATAAAGGATAATGGCAGAGAAAAGCAGCAAAGCGTCGGGAATCCCTCTTGCATCAAATTCTTATATTTTGTTATTAATTCCTATTATTACTCAGTTGAGGGTTTCACATCCCAAACCAACAACCGGAATATATTCAATTCTACGTATATTCAAATTCTAAGGTAATTAATGATTATTTTCTATATGTTAACAGCACACAAAAGTCATCGTTACGAGTTATCTAACGTCGACAATATACCCTCAAGCAATACTGCAGCAAAAGACCAACACTCAAAACAACTTTACCAGTCACAATTAAATTCGCAAACCACACATAGAAGAAGCATGACTGGATCTATATGGGATTTGACAAAATATAATTTCTGGATTAATAAATCGAAAAATAATAGAAAACAATAAACATTAATTTTATTAAACGATAAAAAGGTTCGTAGGAATCAAAAACACAAATAATAAAAGTCAAACACAAGAGTTCATCCCTAACTTTGCCTAGGGGATTAGTTCCCCATAAAAGAAATAAGAATAGCCTAGGATTGGAGAGAATTATTATTCTGAATCATCACGGCTCCGTATCCCGACTTCGCGCTCATATTTCTTCTGCTACTATCTGCTACGGCTTCCTGCTTGCGTCTGCTTCTTAATTTCTCTCTGCGCAGCTCGCGCTCGCGCTCACGCCCTCGGCCTGCTCTCTAATTTTAATTATTTTATGCGCAGCAGCCTCCTATTTCTCAATTTGCATGGCTTTTTATAATAAACACATTGAACCCTAAGCCAAGTAAGCCCAAGTGATTTTCCTTCTTGTTTAGTGAAGTCAACAATTTAGGCTGTCTCTCAAACTCTCTCTTCAATTCTCTTTCCAAAGCCTGCGGCCCCACATGTTTCCTCTTTAAATTTTTGCCTTCACGCCACTTTGTAGCAGCTTTCTCCCTTCTCTTTGTTTGGTCAAACCTATGGCCCACTCTTTAAACAATTCACGCCACTCTTCTTTTCATCTTCTTATTGTTCGGTCAAAGTCTACTTTGTTTTCTAATTCCTCTCGCTGCTTTTAATCTCTTTTTCCCTTTTAAATCCTACAAATAATAATGAGAAAAATTACTAATATTAATTTAAATAATAGATACTTTCTAAATTTATGTAATAATGACAATTATGCAACAAAATATAAGACATAGGACTAATACTTAGCAATAAATCAGAATAAGTGATGTTTCAAAGTACATTTTCATGCACTTATCAGAGGGCTTGACCGAAAATCAAAGGAGCACAAAATGGAGGATTGCCGAGAGCTTCATGGAATGGAGCAAAAGTTTTGTGCTCAACGCATCGCAAATCCGATCATTGTAAGTATGATTCCGCCATACTTCTTTATTGTATCCACATTGATTTCATTGCTTGAATGATCTTGGGACTATAGTAGAAACCCAACCGCTAGCACTTCCAAGGAGTCATTCAAGGTGTTAGGGAAACCAATCCTAGATTTTGGAACACAAGGGAAAGCTTGGAGCTCTTCACCAACACCAAAAAGTTTTGAACTTCATACATCCATCCAACCGATCAATGTAAGTTTTTCCGTAACTTCTTTTAGTATTCACACTAATCATGACTTAGAAGATCATTGGCATGTTCTAGGAACCCAACAGCTCAATACTGATCAAGGCTCTCTTTCATCCTATCAGTCGCTAGCCTACTATTATCTTATCAATCTTTGAGAGGCTCAAACTTTCGTTTAAGGCTTAAGTCGTCCGTTTAAGAACATAATGCTACAACCCCGGTCTACATCCTCAGGTTGGTATATCAAGTCAAGTGACGTCATTCCTCACATCTTCTACCAGGTCGGGTCGGTAGAAATTCCTACACTTCCCTCACCTTCTCTTCAAAAACGTTCAAGCCAATATTAAACTCCACATTGGTCGCATTAGTTATTGGCATGTAGAAACATTGAGAAATAGCTTCATTTATGGGCCAAAGACATTTTCGTCTTTATACCCTAAGCCTAATGTTAGATATAGTCCTAAACACTCCAAATAGTTCCCAGATTAGATTTGAGCCAAGGGTTCGATTGACACCTTATGCCTAATTGAAGCCTATAAGATAACCTATCATTCATCTGTTAGGGTTGGTGCTCAGAGTGCCAATCCAGATCATATTTATGTCTGATTCATAAAAACGAACAATTCTTTTTTCCATAATATTACTTATTTAATGGTAGCATCTCTTGTTTTTTATACACATATTCGATCTAATTACGATTAGATTGAAACTGAATCTGATTTAGTGATACGTGTATATTAGACAAAGACCCTAGGATTTACAACGTAGTGCGCAGGTACAACGTAGTTTGTAATTGACATTGGGAAGCGTCACTATAAGTTGTATATCCTTAAATAAAGTTCATGGTCAAGATTTACTAACACGGGTCAGTTAGTAAAATCCGCTGAGACCAGTACATATAGTATATCGTGACTTGGTCCGATGGTTTATCCCAATGAACCATGAGTCTCGGGAGACTCGTATAGACATGTAGGTGTTTATTTGATAAATACTGAACGACTCACTGAAGATTTCCTAATAGATGGTACACCAACATCAATAGGAATTTTCTCGAGTTGAGTGAGCATAGTGGTCATTTGACTTGAGATACCACTGTGGATATATGAGTTATCCTCCGCACTTTGATAGCAGTCACGTCACCGATCTATTTAGATCAGCCCTCCGCATGTTCGTTAGGTGTGGAATGATGCTCATGATATCTTGTGCGTATCAAGATAGAATCTGTCAGTCCTGTGTACAGGGCATATGCATCTTACATGTGTTGCGATCTAGTAAATCCATGGTCGTGGTATAACTTCGGAAATCAGTTCCTAGTGTTATTTAGAGATCATAAATTTCAAAGTCGACTATATTATACCATACGGATTTGACGTTCTTATCTATATCCCAGGTATAATATGGATAGCCTGTGACAGAGGGATTATACGTATGTAATGACCTCGACTTGCATAGTTTAGCGGGATTATCCGTGGTCGTCATAATTCATGAGTGGGTGAATTATGGACACAAAATTAGATTTCGTAATGGATAAACCTAAACTTAGAGAGTCCCACAATATGAAGTGTACTCGTTGAGCACTTAAGCAACACGTTATGAATAATACAGATTATTTATAATAGCTCATCGGATTAAATGAGTTAATTCGAATCGTTTAATCGGTTAAACAAAAACACATGCTTTAGGGGATTTTGGTCAATCGTAATTATTATATATTTGTATTTGATACATAATTTGATTAGATACACATTAATTAATTGTCAAATGAGACTTTGACACATGCCATTAATATATATATATTTTTTTTATTTAATGTAAATAAAAATACATATATAATAACAATTATATTAATTAATTATTTAGATATTTAAATGTTAAATGTTAAATATTTAAATAATTAAATGATAAACTTTTTTCATAATAGTTATGACAAATGTTTAACTATAATTTTTTACATATGACATGTTTTAATTAAACTTTAGGTGTGCAAATTTGATTTGTTAACTTAAAGTTTGATTTTGTATAATTGGATTAAAATTGAAAATTGACCAATTTACCTATAGCTAAGTCGGCAAAGTTGATTTTTAAAAGGAAATATTTTCTTTTCATCTTATAATTGTCTTCATGGCCGAAAATAACATCACCGAAACACTCTCAAAAGCTCTCAAGTTGGTTTGAAGAAACCATAAAGAAAGTGAAGAAAAAACACAAGAAAAGCTTAATGATAATTGGAGATTAAAGGTAATCTTTATCATTCTTAAGTTTAGAAAGTTGGTTTCATGTTCTTGTGTTCTTAGAATAATTCTAGGGTTTATTTACTTGTTGAAATTTGGGGATTTTGGTTTTGGTGGATGGATTTGAAGGCCTTGTGCATGTGTGAAAAAAATATTGGATAATATTATTGTAATATTTATTCAATTTGATCATTTGATGATAAGTTGCCATTCTAGAGTGTTATGAACACTCTTGTAATGCCTAGAATTATTCTTGGGTGCTTCAATTGTGGTGGCTTGGATTGGTGATGTAATTAATTTGATTAATGTTGAAAAAGTTGGATTAAAGCATGAAAATTGATAATTTTTGCTTCTGGATCAGATCTGGAAATAATGTTCATATGGTGATGAAAATATGTCTTATGAATGTATTGGATGTGTTTTGAGTGTTGGAACACTTGCCGGAAATTATTTCTGAGTTGAAATAAGTGAAAACGGCGTTACCGGGTGACTTTTGAGCCAACCAGGTGACGGCTGTCCAAACAGTGAATTTGTAACTGTTCGGGCAGCCCATGAACTGCCCTAATAATGTTGGGGCCAACTGTAGGCATTGCATTTTTTCATGTGAAACCCGATGATGAGTCTCAGTTGGAGGCACTACCTTTTTAGTTAAAGATATTGCGGGAAACGGTTGTCGGAAGGGAATCGGTGTTTCGTTAGATCCTTGTTCACTTATTTAGCGTCAAGCTCACTTGTTGGACCTCCGTTTAGATCACCTTTGGCCCATAAAAAAAAAAAAACCAAAACCCTTTTAATCTAGCCCATACACGCCTAACCCACTAACCAAGCCAAACCAAGCCCACACCACATTAGGCCCACACGCCCATCACCCAAATTAAATAAAATATTAATTTAAATATTAATTAGATAATGTAATTGAATTAAATAAAATAAGTAAACAATTTACCAATTAAATAAAACATAAAATATAATCATACCTAATTTAGATAAATCAAATATATTAACTTCCTAACTAAACAAAATCACATACTAAATTAAAAAGATGTTATGCCTAATTAAATCACTCATAACCAATTTAAATATATTGACTTCCTAATCTAAACCAATCTTGTCTCCATCAAATCCATTGCTTTCCTTCTTAGACACTAAATCAAATCCCTTCCTTGTGAGACAAGGAGTAGCCCTAGCCCTTCTCTATATAAACAACCCCTAACCAAGACATGCACTCCCCTAGCTCATACACACAACACACACGCAAATTACAGCAAGAAACCCTAGACACTACACGCAAATCACACCAAGAAAGAAGAAACAAAATTTCTCTCCATCTCCTCCACTCTCACCACCGAATACCCATCCCTTAGACAGCCCTCTTTGCCGCATCTTTAGCCACCTTTCACAGCCCTAATCCAGACCAAAATAAGCCTCAAATACAGTCCTAAAGTTGTACAAAACAGCCCCAAACACTACCCCCCACTGCACACCAAAACAGTCACAATTGACGCCATTACTGCCCCAAAAACCTAACCTGAAACAACCCCTGTACTGCACGCCTAAATCACTCCGAACAGCAGCCCAAATCCACTTAAAACAGTCCCTAAAATCCTTAAAACAATAACATAAAAAACTGCACTTATAATCCCTAAAATAATCACAAAAACTGCACTTAAAACCTTTAGAAAATACCCAAAACAGTCCGTTGAAACGTCAAAATAGTGACCTGAACAGTGAGTAGAAAATACAGAGCAAACAGCAGCAAAACGAAGGCCAAACAGCAAGCAAAACAGCGAAACAGTGAGCTAAGACGCTAAACTAGTGAACCGGAGAAGTTGAGGAGCTTTACCCTTCCGATCCCCGTGAAACGCAAGTCTGAAGGTCGGCAAAAAAGGTTAGACCTGAGGGTATTTTCCACATTCATTTTCTGTTTTATTTTTATTATTTATTGAGTATTGTTCGCATGATTGTTATGTTAAAATGCATGTTGTGGCCCTTGAGTAGATAAATATGCATGTATTACGAAATATTGTATGTTGTGGCCTTGGAATAAAATGAAAGATGTGTCAACTCTCACGGTATATCGGATGGAAACCCGGACATAAATTTCATAGCCGACTTCGAATGGACGGTAGTATGATCTGTACTCGGGATACAACTCCACGTACCCTTGAGTAAACGGCACCTTCTTTTGTTTTATATTGCTTTGATTTATTTATTTTTCGTCGTTTAAATTCCGCATGTTACTTGTTTATGCGCAATCGAGCGCATGGGCTTAGTAAGTCGGATTAAAGGTCCCCTATTTGGAGGGGTTAAAATCCTTTACCATGATGCTTTGCCGCGCCGGTTGATGTTTGTTCGGTTGGATGTAAGATATGTTCAATCGGGCATACTAAGTTTGATATTATTGTCTTTATTCTTTGTATGCATGATGCGATCGAGCGCATGGGCTTAGTAAGTCGGATTAAAGGTCCCCTATTTGGAGGGGTTAAAATCCTTTACCACGATGCTTTGCCGCGCCGGTTGATGTATATTCGGTTGAATATAAGATGTGTTCAATCGGGTATACGAAGTTTCATATAGTTATCATTGTCTTTGTACGCATTGTAATGGAAAGCGCATGGGCTTATTATGTTGGACTAAAAAGGTTCTCCATTTGGGGGAAGAAAAGCCTAAAAGGCTACCTTTACCACGATATTTGCCGCGTCTCTCATATACTGATTGCATCATCTACCCCTGTCTTGGCTCGATCTATTACCATTGGTACATCTATATTATAGGCCCTTCACTCACGCTAAGACCTCTCATTCAAATACCCCCACTCACGCCACTGTCCCCTACTCACGAGCTACCTTAAACCCACGTAAACGCCCCTCACTGTCTCACTCAATCAGCCTCTCTCACATGTTGCCGCTTCAACCTTTAGCCTCCACGCATTTACACTAGCCACAACACATTAATCATGCACCATAGCCATATATCTTTGCCCTTCACGCCACCTGCCCATTCAACTAACTCTCCCTCAGCCAAACAAATCACAAAACACCTTTAACAAATCTCTCTCGCCTATCACCATTCACACAGCCCACGTACGTCCCAGCCACCTGCCAACCTCAACTTCAGCGCCTAAACAGCCCACTACACACACGTCTGCCCAGTTAGACCCGGCCACGGTTCCGGTTCGGAACCGGAACCGAACCGGAACCGGAAGGTTCGGTTCCAACCGGTTACGGTTCCGGTTCCGGAACCGAACCGGAATGGGACCGGTTCGGTTGGGGTTCCACCCCAACTCGAACCGGTCCGAACCGGTGGAACCGTACGGTTCCACCGGTTCGGACGGTTCCAACCGGAACCGAACGGTTCCGTTTGGAACCGTCGGGTTCCTGTTGGAACCGTAGGGTTCCAACAGGAACCCTACGGCCCCCAACGGCTACTAGCCGTTGGGGGCCTAATTCCCCCAACGGCTAGTGCCGTTGGGGGATGCAGGGAGCCGTTTGGCTCCCTGCCAAAAAAAAAATTAACAAAATAAAAAAAAAAAAATTTGTTATATAAAATATTAATTACTAATGTACCCCTAATAACGGTAATAAAACGGTTATATTTAGGGGCATATTTGGTATCAAAAAAATTCTAAAATTCTATAAATAGGATTCATTTTTCATAATTTCATCACACCAAATTCTCAACTCTCTCATTTTCTATAATTCTATAGTTCTCTTATTCGCAATAATTCAATTTTCTTATTTTTCTTCCTAATTTCTCAAACGAAAAATGGCAAGCTCATCTGAGAACATAATGTCAAATATGCCAACCCAAGAGAGCGGCCCTAGTGTCAGTGCACAATCACGGAGAAGAGAAGTAAGGCTCGGTCCTCGGATATTTTCAAAATTCATTTTAATTTGGAACGCCTAGAGAGATGATTCACAACGAGCAGTTTGCAACTATTGTGGGGTTATCTACAAATTTTCAGGTGGATATGGCAATATGATCAAGCACATGGAAAAACATCATCCGGTTGAATTTGGCATTGATACGACGCAAACTCAAATGGCCAGGTACGCATCATCAAGTAGAGGTACGAGTGCTTTAGATTTATTTAAATATTCTGATGCAAAAAATAGAGAAGAATTTGCGAAATTAACTTGTATGGCACATCTTCTTTAAGCTTTGGTGAAAAACTTCATTTTACTAATTACGTGCATAATGCTTTAAACCCTCTGCTGATGTAGAATGACTCGAAACACAACAAAACGTCATATTTTTAAATTATTCAAAGATGGTAAAATTATTTTAAATGAAATATTTAAAGAGAGATGAAAGGTCGTATTTCTGTATGTTCTGATATTTGGAGTGATCATTGGCAAACACATTCATACATGGGTGTGACTTGTCATTGGATTGATGCATCATTTACCATGCAAAAACGACTAATTGCATTTAGAGTTTTTGATGACCAACATACTGCACATAATATTTATAGAATGATGAAGGTAATTTTGATGAATATGGTTTAGGAGAAAAAATTTTAACAATTGGATTTGATAATGCATCTGCAAATACTGCATCCATCAATGATTTAAAAGAAATATGTCAACCAAATTTAGGGGGTCGGTTTTTCATATTCGTTGTACATGTCATGTCCTCAACTTATGTGTGCAAGACGGTCTAAAATTATTATCACCTTTCCTTGATCCAATTAAAACGGCACTTAACTGTATTTGGTCATATTCTCAAATTAGGAGAGAATGGACCAAGTTTTGTAAAATAAATGGTATTAAACCGATTAAATTTTCAAGAGATGTTCCAACACGTTGGAATTCTTCTTATTTTCTTTTATGTCAAGCATTTCAATACAAAGATGCATTATGTAGTTTTTTTTCTCAACATGTTCAAAATATCACACTTTATCCTAGTCAATGGGATATTTGTGAAAAAATTTTAGATATTTTAAAAGTTTTTAATGATGCTACTTTAGTTTTTAGCGGCGTTTATTATCCTACAGCACATTTATTTCTTCTTGAGAGTTTAAATATTGTTGGCACTCTCGATGAGCATGTTGACAGTAGCGATCCTAATGATATTGTTTTGTTAGAAGCCATTACTGTTATGAAGGTAAAATGGTTAAACTATTTTAGAGAAATTCCTTTACTTTATCTTATTGCTGCTGTTTTTGATCCTATATTTAAATTAGAAGGTTTGAGTGGTGCTTTACAAGCTTATTATGGTTATTTAGGAATATTAGATGAAATTGACATTACTAGATTAATGACGAAATTAAGAAATGATTTAATTGAGTTATTTAATGATTATATTGTAAGATATAACTTAGGAACATTAGGTCAATCTAGTAGTAGCGAACCGGTAATTCAAACAAGACTTAGCGCAGGGGATCGTTGGTTATTGCAACGAAATAAAAAAGCTAGGGATACGACAACTAATAAACCTGAATTAGATAATTATTTATCTACAAATTTTGAGTTTTCTAATGAAAGTTTATGCAGTAAAAATTTTAAAATCCTTGAATGGTGGAACCGGCATCAAAATATATATCCTGTTTTATCTATTATTGTTAAAGAGATCTTGGCAGCACCTATTTCCACCGTTGCGGTTGAGCAAGCCTTCAGCTTGGGAGGTAATATATTGGAAGCTAGGCGATCTTCATTACATCCAAGCACTCTAGAAGCAACAGCTTGTGTGGATGATTGGACTCGAGCTGATCTGAGACAACAAGAAGATGCCCCCGATGATTGTGAAGATTTGTTCGATAATGCTTCTGCAACAAGTGCAAGCGGAACCGGAGCCGAAGGATCAACCGATAATGATGATTGATAATTGTAAAATTATAATTTACAAAAGGGGATATGTCTAAAAGACTAAAACTTGTAATGAAACTACGTGAGCTTTGATTCCTCTCACCCTTGGAGGATACGTAGGCAACTTAAATATTTAAAAATTTAAGCTCAAGCTCTTCAATGTAATAAAAT
Organism: Zanthoxylum bungeanum; assembly: GCA_019454045.1. Lineage (NCBI taxonomy): Eukaryota > Viridiplantae > Streptophyta > Magnoliopsida > Sapindales > Rutaceae > Zanthoxylum > Zanthoxylum bungeanum. Next base: position 259,533 of record SKCR01029358.1, on the reverse strand, counting down.
TTTTTTTTTTAAAATTTAATCTCATTTTTTTTATTTAAATTAATCAAAAAAAAAAAAAAGGAACCGAACCGAACCGGAACCGAAAGGTTCGGTTCGCGGTTCGGTTTTCGGTTCCGGTTCCACACTTGTGGAACCGGTAACCGGCCGGTTCGGTTCGGTTCCGAACCGGAACCGAACCGCCGGCCGGGTCTATGCCCAGTGACTCACCCAAACAACATACCCCACGCTCCTCACACCCACGCATCAGCTCTCCTTATCACAGCAACCACCTATACATTCATGCATGTATTATGAAATCTCATATAGTCATCCTTATCTTGTACGCATCGTAATGAAAGCATGTTTATTCCTGGTTGCATCATTAACTTAGTCTTGGCTTAACGTATTACAATTCATATATCCATGTTATGATAGCATTTTAGTATTTTTCTTGTGGTATATCGGATGGAAACCCAGACATAAATTCCGTAGCCGATTCCGAATGGACGGTAGTGCGGTCTGTACTTGGGATATAATTCCACGTACCACTTGGAAAAGTGCTCGCATGTGTGTTTGTGTCCATATTAGTTATCTTCTTTTGCACCACGTCATAGCATGCTTACTTTAATGTCTAATTGCATCCTTAATTGTCTTTTTGCATTATGTACTTAGTTAACTCTTTTATTTACTCATGGACATGTAATGACTATTTGTTTATGCTTCCGCACGTATAAGTATGATATGTTTATGAATCACATGTTCGCCATTATTTGATTCGCTTTTATTTGTGCTTGCGTGGTTAGTGTGTGCTTGTGTTTCTATGAATACAATATGCCAATGAAGTTGTATGTTCGTTGCTACTTTGATGTACTTTCAAGCATGCAATCTTAGATGTAAGATATATGCAAATTTAGGTGTAAGTTTTATTTTGCGCATATGAACTTAGAAGCATGATACTCTTGGAAATAAGTGTTACTTAAGCTTGATTAAATTATTACACAAATCCTTTCATTACAAGTGACATAAGTAAGGGACCATTCCGAACCCAATGGTTTGAGGTCTTCCCTTGCGAGGGGTGAGTGCGGCCTTAAATCTCATTTTCCCGGTTCACATCGGGTGGCGACTCCATTATTCTCCTGTTTAGTCCCCCGCGGGCTACTCCGTACTCCCAATCGGGCCGCGAGCCCGGGACAACATGAGATTTAAGGCCGCACTCACCCCTCGGTTGAGTGACGCTACGACGAACAAAACTCAAAATCTGCTCATGGAAGGTCACGGCAGTTCACTGTCACAGTCCACTGCATTTTCGGTTTTGACTCCAAGATTTGAGCTCCAAGCTTCGTCAAAGGATTCCCGGCTCATGGGTGGACTTCCCTATCACCTTCGCATGACTTCGTAGTGTGCTAGCACTCCCGATTTTACCATAAAATCGTGACTCTAGTGCTTCCCTTGGCTCTCGGTTTTGACAGAAAACCAGAAGGTTTTCACAGCCCCTTGGGCGTTTAAAGAGAAGAAGAAAGAGAGGAGAGAAAGATGTGTGAGAGAGATGAAAAAGTGTAATGGATTTTTGTTTTCTAAAAACAAATAAACATATGCCAATTTTTTCTCTTTCAAAAGTCAAGCCATAAATGGCTCCAACCACCTCCATCAACTCACATCAATCCATCAATCATGAATAGTGACTTGCGTCAATCACTCAAAGTGAAAGACATCTATAACTTGATTGACGAATGATGTGATGCTAGATGCGACTAGCGATTTGACGCTTGAATTGACTTGCGTGCCGCACTCGAATTCGAAATGCGAATGCGCTCGCAAATAATCCCGGGCTCGGGTTCGCTAACTCCAAATTAACGAATTTTCCGTTGCGTCGTAATTAAATGGTTACGCCTAGCGAAATCACTATTCACGTCGCTAACGAATTAATTCTAAATTAATTCGTTCGCTCGAATTAAAATCTAATTTTAATTTTGCGTCGAAATCCAATTTCATTTAATATATCAAATATATTAATTAATCGATTAATTCCAAATTAATCGTTATCTCTCTTTTAATGATATTTTATCCCAGATAAAATATCTCTGTAATTAATCCCAGATTAATTTTCTCTCTCTTCTAATTAATCCCAGATTAATTTAGAGTGCGAGTCATACGTCATCGGTGAATCTTTGGGAAGCGACCCTTGAGATCCCCGGATATGTTGGCAGTAAATTCGGTCGTCGGACTATCCGAACATGTAAGTACCTCGTACTACGTTTTACCGATTTACAAGACAAGGTTGGCTTCTAGCAAAGCGCCATGCCTTCCCAATTCTCTAGAAATATCCTTACACGAATAAAGGATCTATATCAGACGTAGTATACGTAGTATTGCATATGTCGATCCAGTATCGGATGATCACGTGCTAGGCCTGGGGCTGGAATTGTGTCTGCCCCGTACGAAGCACATGTCGGATTTCTGGTAACTAGTCTCTATAATCGGATAAATTCGACCTTGTCATTTTATCCCGATGACTGCAGTACTTAAGAGTACTAGTACCATATCCTACATGGCCATCATCTTCATATGACTGAAGTGATACTTCGGTCTTGACATCACACCCAACACACTACGATTCTCAATATACCCAGCATTGGCGTACACAGAACCTGTTAAAGCCCTGGATTACCGCAACCAAAGTATATTGATTGTCGCAAGTATTAGCGGTGCAAGTCTCAGGTTAAGACCAAATACACCTACCCTGATTTCGGACTTCCATAGACACATAGTCATACTACCAATGGAATTCCGAGGGAGTCTATCCAGAGCGAAGCTGTTTCCCGTACCATCGGTAAAACACAACCTCCTATTACACTTGCATGAGTATCCTATACCCAAATAAATGAGAACTATGACGTTGTGCCCTCACAACGCGCACAAGTGTAATACTAGTCTTTTACGTATTTATCGATGTCCAATCTCGATAATACTCTGACTAGGGATATTTAATGATTTATCCTTCGTGGACTGATAGTGTCTCATATCATTCTCCGTCCAGGAACAAATCCTAGGGGCCTCTCATCATTTATACATCTAGGTGATCTAATCACAAATGATAAGAGTGCAATCTCATTTGTCACATAGTTAATTTGTACAACAACACCATGATTTGTACAAATAGTGACGCTATGGGTCATAATTGTCCAACAATCTCCCACTTGGCCTATAGCCAGTCACTTGAGTGTCTGACACTCGAACTATGTACGGTTAGCTCAAACTGCTGAGAAAAGGCTTTCGTCAGCGGATTTGCATGATTATCATCTGATGCGATTTATACGATCATCACATCGCCACGATGTATGATCCGTACGAATCAGATGAATATCGAAGTATGTATCTGGATCGTTGATGAGACCATTAATTCTTTAGCCTGTGTTCAAGCCTAGCTCAGCTGCTAACAGAATTATATCTAATCTAATTAGATTTGTTATCGACCCAAATGGCTTCTATTGCCGCCTCAGCTGCATCAATAACCCGCATTTGTTGTTTATTCGGTAACAGTATCTTGCTTGGAAGATTTCCAGCTCACTGTACCGTTATTCAAACTGTATAATACCGTTTGTGACTTACAGTCATTTTATCGGTTAGGAAACTTGCTACAGTGATCCCAGTCACTTCAAGTTCTCCATCTCCTTAGTATAAAACAGCATCCTTAGTTCTCTAAGATACTAACGGATGTTCTTAACATCAATCCAGTGACTATCACTTGGATTGGCCTGTTTGTGAATCCATATGCTCGAAGCGTATGAGACACCAGGTCACATATATTTTTCAATGTACGGTTTCTCGGAGAGTTTTCATGAAAGCCAAGCTTTCACCAATTATATTATAGGAATATCATTTCCAAGAAATGACATATTATCATTATTTATAAGACAACCACTGTCAGTGCGCTCCCACTAACCTTCTTATATACACAAGAATCATTTTCGTTTTGAATTAAATCATAAATCATTATGATTATATCAAAACGATAATTCCAAGAACCTAATGCTTGCTTTAATCCAAACATGGATCGAATAACCTGAAAACCTTGTTTGCTAGTTATGGTACGACAAAATCTTCAGGATGTTGTAAACATCCTCCAAAAGGTTTCCTTTTCAGGAAAGCGATTTTCCCGTTAAGATGACATATTTCATAAATGAAAAATGCAGCTTTAGCAAGCATTATCCAAATGGTTTTACTGTAGCAACGGGTAAAAGGTTGAATCGTAATCAACACAATGTTGATAACGATACCTTTCCGCTACAAGCCTAGCTTAGTACGTTGGTATGTTGCCATCCATGTATGTCTTCCTTGAAGACTGATATAGTACCAATAGGCACAATGCCTTGCGGTACATCAACTAGTATCCAAACATAGTTGATATACATGGAATCCATTTCGGATGTTCTGGCACTTTCCCATAACAGGGAGTCGATACCTTGTATCACTTCTGTAGGACACAGAAACTGGGCGACACATGTTGTTCTAGGCTCGCGGCCTAGTTGGGAGTACGGAGTAGCCCGCGGGGGAACTAAACCGGAGAAATAAAATGGAGTCGCCACCCAGTGTGAACTGGGAAAATGATTTAAGGCCGCACTCACCCCTCGCAAGGGAAGACCTCAAACCATTGGGTTCGGAATGGTCCCTTACTTATGTCACTTGTAATGAACGGATTTGTGCAATTTTAACCAAGTCTACTCAACATACATTTGCAAAAAGGTAACCTACACCTAAATTCGTATACTGCTTAAATCTAAGTTTACATGCTTCAAAAGTAAACATTTTATAACGGCGAACACATGGTATCACACAATAAGCATGTTGAATAAATACGACTTTAAACATGATGTAAATTAAGCTCCTATTGCGAAAGAAAATAACTAAGTCATGCTAAAAATAAAATAACCTTCTAACGACTTAATCATGCTCGAATACAAGTTTGGATAAAATGGAATATGTGAATCTCTCAAGTTGTACGGGGCATTGTATCCCGAGTACAAACCATAATACCGTCCATTCGGATTCGGCTACGGAATTTATGTCCGGGTTTCCATCCAATATACCACAAGAAATAACACATATTCCATTCACCCGGAATCACATCATATACTAATTTACAATGTTCATGCGAAATAATGTAAATCACATGCTTTCTAAATCACTAGTTCATGCGAGGAAAAATAAATTACATACTTTCTAAGTCACTAGTTCATGCGAGGAAAATAAGTAACATGCTTTCTAAATCACTAAATCACTAATTCATGCGAGGAAAATAACTAACATGCTATCTAAATCACTAATTCATGCGAGGAAAATAAGTAACATGCTATCTAAATCACTAATTCATGCGAGGAAAATAAGTAACATGCTATCTAAATCACTAATTCATGCGAGGAAAATATATAACATATGCCCTCAGGTCTAACCTTTTGTGTCGTCTCTTGGAAGTGCGTTATACGGCCGTTGGAAGGGCAAACACTCCGTGACTCCTCCGGTTCGCTGGTTTTTTGTTTTCCATCGCCGCCTCGCTATTTCGGGCTATTGTTTCGTCTGTTTTCTTCGATGTTTGGAGACGATTTTGGTGGACTGGTTTCCAGATTTTTGGTACGGTGAAGGTGCGGCTTAGGGTGCCGTTTTGGGGACTGTTGGGGGGTATTTTTCTCACTGGTTTCACGTGCAAATCTGCACGTTTGCTGCGTGTTTAGGGGAGTTAATTGATCTGTTTGGAGAGGGCTGTGATGGCAGTGTTTTAGGCGTGAATCAGGGCAGTGTGAGGGATCGTTATTGTTGGTTAATAGCTCAGACTTTAGGGCTTATTGTTTGGTCTCGGCTGAAGGTCTGGTACGTGTGTGCAATTTGTGAATGCATGAAGGTGGGTGGCTGCTGTGCGTGATCTACGTGTGAGGGTTTCTGGCGTTGAAAGGAACTGCCGAATGAAGAGAGATAGGGGTAGTTAACGTGATCTGAGTGAGTTGTCTTCGTGAGGGCTTCTGTGTTGAGTGAGGAGTGCTTTGGTTCATTTATTGCGTGAAGGAGCAGAGGGCGTGGATTGAAGGGCTTTCGTGCATGGGAGTTAGGGTTATTGGTTCATGTGTTTTATGAGAGGGAGTGAGGACTGTGTGAGTGGCGCATGGAGAAGGGCTTGTGTTGTTGATAAGGGGCTGGCAGTGTATTGTTGAGTTGAGGCAATGAGGACACTTACATGAAGGATAAGGAGAGATAAGAGGATCATTGTCGAGTGTTGAAGGTTTTATCATTCACGCATGCATGGTTTGTATGTGGCTATGTGGGGTTATTTATGAAGGACGTGGGCTGCTGAAGGCGTGATGGAGGGTTGCTGCCGTGAGAGGGTGCTTGCAAGGAGGGCAGTTTGTTTTTGTTTGAGAATTAAGGGACTTTTACGTGTGCATGAGAGTGGAGAAGAATAATGGGGAAGTTTCACGTGTATTGCTAAGCCCCCCGGGGAGCAAGAGCTCATTTGTTTTCTTTTTATAATGGTTGAAGGGTGTTGAGGTGGGGAATGTTTATTAAATGGAGAAAGACTTTTGTGATTTTTCTTTTTGAAAAGGGAGGCAATTATTTAATAGGTGGGGTTTTGTTTTGAAAATGGGTGAGAGGTGGCATGTGAGTGGGGAAGTGATAGAAAAGATATTCTATCAAATAGAATACAATATTCTATTAAATAGAATTAATGATAAACTTTTACTTGTACCTCCAAGGCGCAAGTACTTTTCAATTATATAACTATTATATAAAAGGAAGATTCAAATCTCAAACCTTTTAAGATTCGAATTTTCTACTTATACATATCATATACGTAATTGTAGAAACTAATGGAACCTTAATTAAAAAAAAATGAATTAGTGTTACTGGAGCATATCCCCAAGAGTATTGAAAACTAATTCGGTAAGACTCAATATCAAATGAATCAGATCATATAAGATTATCAATTCCATCATAATGGGATCGTAGAAAAATGATATTGAGTAAGAATCATATTCATTAAATAACTTTAAAACTAATTGCCATAAATTCACATGTTTGATCATATCAAACATCCTTGAACAATTCAAAGACTCACAGTGATTTTTGAAATATAGTTTTCAACACTTCAAATAGAATATCTTTGAACAATTCAAAACATTCTATCCGCGTTTCATCAGAAACATATTGAAAGTTCTCGAACTATTCAAGACGTTCAATATATATTCTTTTAGAAACATGTAACCAAGTCATGACAATTCATTAACTAAGTTACGACGTGAAGAAAACTATCCATGACAATTTATAATTCATTAAATTATATACTTCGAAAGTATTAGTTTAATAAATGTATGGTCCAATGACGATCATTGGTTAAATGAGATTCAATCACATCCTGAATACAATATTCATTAAATGGATAAGGATATATGGTGTGATCAAGTAGCAGACAATCCTTTACCATATGGAATTAGCATCTAATGCTTATGTGATAAAATATCATAAAACACTGTTCTAAGTTATTTAGTTAACCAAATATTTTTCTTAATATTTATCTCTTCAACAATGACACTACTAGTGATATTAGATATGTAACAATTATTTATAAAGAACAAGTAACTATCCAATAGTCGCAAATTCTAATATCAAATATAAAAAAAAACATTAAATAATATTTTAAATAACTAAAAGGGAGATCTGGTATCCAATACCTACAATTGTCATATTGTGAGAATCGATATTCTCTATACACAACTATACACATCTCTTTTCTTAAGCTCTATAATTTGCCTTCAATTATTCACAATAATTGCAAATAATTGATTAGAAAATTGTGTCAAACAAGTGACTTCTAAAAGTCACTAAAGCCAAGAAACGTCATCATAAGATAAACAAATACCTAATGGAGTTTTCTTAATGCCAGTCAAGAATCTCAAGACATGAACTAATTCACGTCAATTCTTACCGCACAAGAAACTATTCTCTCTAGATAATTATTTGCTAAAATAGATATCTATTTAGATTACTTATCGTGACTTAGTAACTAAGTCACTAACCATCTTGATTTTCTAGAAAATCAGAACAACAGTTCCCGATGGTTTTGACTAATCTAACAATATCCAAGTCTATTAACATTCTAGAACCTATTCTAGAAATACGCAATCATAAGTGAAGTTAGAAAACATATTCAAATAATATGCATGCAGTGGATAAGAAGTTTAAATTCTATCAACAATATAGAATAAAGGAAAACAAAAGCAGCAATTTCCAAAAAAATTACACACTACTATAGTTATGGATTTTTAACCCAGCAGTGTCTCCAACTATTTTACGTAATCCTGTAATCCCCAACAGAAAAAAGGAATTCAATAATTAAATCAAATTCCATAGTGAGAAGTGGACCCCATGAATATATTTCGACTCACAGCTTTGGCACGATCTCGCCTACATATATTCATTAGGTAGACAACTCATTGTCAATCACACTCACTGTGACTCCTGATTTTGGTCCTGACTGTTTCTCGTTATGACAGCTTTGACACGTTCACAAGGAGGCATATCAAGGCTTCACTTGCCAATGACAAACTCAAGCTACGAATGTAGTCCTGATAGCTTTGGCACGTTCATGATTTTCACTTTCACTTGAATTTGTCTAGTATCAAATATACATCTGGAATGGATAAAATTCTATCAACTACACCCTCACTGATTCGGCACTTTCTCGGATGCAGCCATTGAAAGATACCCATAAACCGTATTGACAAGACGGACAAAGAAACATGTATCCAATACATGTCACTCTATTACCTTATTTAAGTGGGGATATTCCTCAAGAAAGCTTTCCTCCACATCAAATGCAGAATATAATCTAGATCAACTCAATTCTACCTTAGAAAACATAACTTAACTTAATGATTAAATTTCCGTTACATTTCCCGTTAGCGTAGAACCAAAAAGTCAAGAAATATCTAAATTACATGGATGTGTAAATATTAAAATTGGATTATATATCATATATCAAGCATGAAAAATTTAATGGATGAAGGATCAGACCTGCTCTGATACCATTTTGTTGGGGTTTTGGCGCGGGTGCAGCGGAAGCTCGCAGTTCGGGTGAAATCGTAATTTTAAAACTTTTTAAATTACCAAATAAATTATTCAATATCCAATATAAATAATTCATTCATATTTTACCTAAACATATTTATTTGATATCAAATAACGACATAAATATTTAAAAATATCACGAAACTTTTACGAAAACATTTTTCGGCAAAATGGCATAAAACATGTTTTTGACCGAACCGACCACCCAATGCACATGAGGGCTGCCCAGGTCAGCCCCAATAGTACTAGGGCAGTTCACTGTTTGGGCAGCCGTCAGTCGGTTGGCTAAAAAATCACACAGTAACGCCGTTTTTCACCGTTTTCACATATTTCAACTCCGAAACAATTTCCAGCAATTGTTCCAACACCCAAAACACATCCAATATATTTATATGACATTATTTTCATCACAATAAACTCATTTTTTCCAGATCTGATTTTGTAACAAAAATAATCAATTTTTCATGCTTTAATCCAACTTTTTCAACATTAATCAAATTAATCACAACACCAATCCAAGTCACCACCAATGAAGCATCCAAGAACAATTCTAGGCATTACAAGAGTGGTCATAACACTCTAGAATGGCAACATATCATCAAATGATCAAATTGAACAAATATTACAATAATATTATTCAATTCAACTTCACATATGCAATAAGCCTTCAAATCCATCCTCTAATTCAAAAACACCCAATTTCTAAGAAGTAATTAATCCCTAGAACCATTCTAGTAATTCAAGAACAAGAAACTAATTTCCTAAACTTAAGAATATTAAATATTACCTCTTAATCTACAACTTTCCTTAAGCTTTTTCTTGATTTTTCTACACTTTCTTCTTTTGTTTCTTCAAACAAAATATTTTACGAGCTTTTTAATGGAGGAATTTCGGCCATGGTGCTTGAATGAGAAAGAAATTTTTTTTTCTAATTTTAAACAAGGCTTGGCGACTTTCTAGGGGTATTATGGTCATTTTTGCAATTTAATCTAATTAATATAATAAGCTTTAATTTGACAAATCAAATTTGCACACTTAAAGCTTATTAAAATCATGCCATTTGTAACCAATAATAATCAAAAAATTTCATAACAATTATGAAAAAGTATATCATTTAATTATTCAAATATTTAACATTTAAATATTTAAATAATTAAATAATATAATTATTATTATATATGTATTTTTATTTACATTAAATAATAAATACATAAGCATGTGTTTTCGTTTAACCGTTTAAACGCTTCGAATTAACTCATTTAATTCGGTGAAAGGTTATGAATAATCTGTATTATTCATAAAGCGTTGCCCAAGTGCTCAACGAGTACACTTCATATTGTGGGACTCTCTAAGTTTGGGTTTATCCGTCACAGAATCCAATTTCGTGTCCATAATTCACCCACTCATGAATTATGACGACCACGGATAATCTCGCTAAACTATGCAAGTCGATGTCATTGCATACATATAATCTCTCTGTCACAGGCTATCCAAATTATACCTAGGATATAGATAAGAACGTCAAATCCTTATGGTATAATATAGTCGACTTTCAAATTTACGATCTCTAAATAACACTCGGAACTTGATTCCGAAGTTATACAACGCTCATGGATTTACTAGATCGTAAACACGTGTAGGATACCTATGCCCTGTACACATGACTGACGTATTCTATCTTGATACGCACTGGATATCATAAGCATCAGTCCACACCCAATGAACAGGCGGAGGTTTGATCTAAATAGATCGGTGACGTGACTACCATCAAAGTGTGGAGGATAACTCATATATCCACTGTGGTATCTCAAGTCGAAGGACCATTATGCTCGCTCAACTTGAGAAGATTCCTATTGACGTTGGTGTACCATCTATTAGGACATCTTCAGTGAGTCATCCAGTGTTTATCAAATAAACACCTACATGTCTATAAGAGTCTCCCGAGACCCATGGTTCATTGGGATAAACCATCGGACCAAGTCACGATATACGATATGGACTAGTCTCAACAGATTTTACTAACCGACCCGTGTTAGTAAATCTTGACCAGAAACTTTATTTAAGGATATACAACTTATAGTGACGCTTCCCAATGTCAATTACAAACTACGTTGTAACTGCTCACGACGTTGCAAATCCTAAGGTCTTTTTCTAATATACACGTATCACTAAATCAGATTTAGTTTCAATTTAATCATAATTAGATATCTAATCATAATTAGATCGAATATGTATATAAAAGACAAGAGGTGCTACCATTAAATAAGTAATATTATGGAAAAAGCATTGTTTGTATTCATGAATCAGACCTAAATGCGATCCGGATTGGCACTCCAAGCACCAACCCTAACAAGACGTCGACATGATTTTCCCTATAGAGATTTGACGTTTACATCTATTTCTCTGGGATATATCTGAATATCTGTGATGGAGGAATTAGACATATGCATTGACCTCGACTTGTATGATTCAGTGAGTTTATCAGTGGTCGTCATGATTTACGGGTGGGTGAATTATGGACACGAAATTGGATTTCGTGATGGATTTACCTAAATCTAGAGAGTCTCGCTAATGAAATATACTCGTAGAGCACTAGGACAATTTTTATGAATAATGTTGATTATTTGTAAATCATTTAACGATTAAACGAAAGATACATGCTTTAGGGGCCGAACCGTCATTTCCTAATTAGTTTGTATTTCTATTTAATATATGAAATTATTATTACACATTAATTAATTATCAAACTATGATATTTGACATATATCATTAATATATGTATTTGAGATATTTAAAGTAAATATAATATATAGATTTAAGATATTTATATTTAATTAAATAATTAATTGTTAAATAATTAAGATAATTAAAATATAAATATCTTATGAGATGATAAAGTTAGGTAATAATTATAAGTGGAAATTGTTGAATTTAATTTTAAAGGAAAAAGTTATCAATTTGATTTTGTATTCTTTAAAATTGGTTTTAAAAATTACAAAAATCCTTTAGATATTTTTCCTCCAAATTTCAGCCACAACCCTAATATTTAAAATGTTAAATTTTTTCATTTGTTTCAACCTTTGGTAAGCCTATAAAAATATAAACAAAAGAAGTTTGATAGAAAAGAGAAGAAAAACAAAAGAAATCAAGAAAAACTTGGAAATAAGTAAGTATTTCCAACTTGTTATTAGTGGGAAAAATATTCCTCTTGATCTTGGCTACCTTCTATGTTGTTCTTTAGTTTTCATACTCTTTCTTCTTTGTGTTTTTGATGGTTGAAAGTTTGATGATGGGTGTATGCATTTATGATATTCAAAAGAAGCTTATAAGATGTTATTAAGTATTCTTATGGTCATTTGATGATCTAGTTGCCATTCTAGAGTTGTTGGGCCACTCCTTGGTGACCTAGAATTGTTCTAGAGTTATTTCAAAGTGGTGAGACTTGTTTGGTCTGGTAGAGACTTGATTGAAACATTGGATTTGATTAATTTATTATAATTTATCAATATGAAGAAATTATAAAATTAGGGTTCATAACCTTTTCAAATTTGGGGCTTTTCATAGATGTGATGTATTATGGTGTTTATATGATGCATATTATTTTTTCGGTTGATTGGATTTGATCTTAACATGTTTTGAACAAGAAAATAGAAAAATACATAATTTGCATAAGTTGAGGGGCTCACGGCAATTTGGACTTTTTGGGGGTTCTTGTTGCAATTTTTAATCTCATGTATTGGACATGTTGAAAATCATTTTAGAATCGATTTGGAATCATCCAAAATTATTTTTAATAATTTGAGGACTAAAATGAACAAAAAGCAAAGTTAAGGGGTCAAACGATAATTTTCAAGAAATACGATTTCTTGAGTTAAATTTCAGTTTTTAAGTATTGGGTAATTAAATAAATATGTTTATTTAATTGATCCAAGAAAAATTATTGAAAACGGAAAAATTTGATTTTCCGCATTCCGTTGCGTTACCGGATATTCCCCATGAAACTCCTACAAAATGGTATCAGAGTGTTGGACAATTATGACCCATAGCGTCACTATTTGTACAGATCATGGTGTTGTTGTACAAATTAACTATGTGACCAAGGAGATTGCACTCTTATCATTTGTGATTAGATCACCAAGATATATAAATGATAGGAGGTCCCTGTGATTTGTTCCTGGACTGAGAATGATATGAGACAGTATCAGTCCACGAAGGATAAATCATTAAATATCCCTAGTTAGAGTATTATCGAGATTGTACATCGATAAATACGTAAAAGACTAGTATTACACTTGTGCGCGTTGTCAGGGCACGACGGCATAGTTCTCATATATTTGGGTATATGATACTCACACAAATGTGATAGGAGGCTGTGTTTTACCGATGGTACGGGAAACAGCTTCGCTCTGGATAGACCCCGCGGAATCCCATTGGTAGTATGACTATGTGTCTATGGGAGTCTGCAATCAGAGTAGGTGTATTTGGTCTTAACCTGAGACTTGCACCGCTAATATTTGCGACAATCAATATACTTTGGTTGCGGTCGTCCAGGACTTTAACAGGTTTTGTGTACGCCAATGCTGGGTATATTGAGAATCATAGTGTATTGGGTGTGATGTTGAGACGGAAGTATCACTCCAGTCATATGGAGATGATGGTCACATAGGATACAGAACTCGTTCTCTTAAACGCTTGAGCTATCGGGATATTATGACTAGGTCATGTATATCCGATTATAGAGACTAGTTACTAGACATCCGATATGTGTTTCGTACGGGGCAGACACAATTCCAGCCCCAGGCCTAGCACGTGGTCATCCGATATTGGATCGACATACACAATACTACGTATACTACACCTGATATAGATCACATATTCCGATAAGGATATTTCTGGAGAATTGGGTAGGTATGGCGCTTTGCTAGAAGCCAACCTAGTCTTGTAAATCGGTACAAATGTAGTACTGGGTACTTACGTGTTCGGATAGTCCGTCGACCGTATTTACTGGCAACATATCTGGGGATCTCATGGGTCGCTTCTCGAAGATTCACCGATGATGTATGACTCGTACTTTATTAATCTGGGATTAATTAGATGGTAGAGATAATTAATCTAGGATTAATTACGGAGATATTTTATCTGGGATAAAATATCAATTAAAGAGAGAGAACGATTAATTTGGAATTAATCGATAAAATAATATATTCGATATATTATGCGAAAATGGATTTCGACGCGGAATTGAAATTGGATTTTAATTCGGGCGAACGAGTTAATTTTGAATTAATTCGTTAGCGACGTGAAAAGTTATTTCGCTAGGCATAATCATTTAATTACGTCGCAACGGAAAATTCGTTAATTTGGAATTAGCGAACCTGAGCCCGGGATTGTTTGCGAGCGCATTTGCATTTCGAATTCGAGTGCGGCACGCAAGTCAAATAAACGTCAAATCGCTAGTCACATCAAGCGTCAAATCACATGTCGCTCTGAGTGATGTGACAATTTGATTGATTGATGTAGTAGTTGGAAAGCATTTAATTACTTTTGCTTTTTGAAATTTGTAAAGGGTTTTGGTATTTGTTTTTTGGAAAAACAAAATATATTAAACACCTTTTACATTTTCTTTCTCTCCCACTCCCAATCGGTTTCTAGGAAACCTTTACTTCCCTACGCTTCTCTATCGGCTTTGAGCCGTTTCTTCTTCTTCTTCTTCAAGATCTTGGCTTGGCCGTGAGAAGCAAGGAAGAAGACAAAGTTCTAGCACACAAATGGGTTAATAGAAAGGTGATAGGGCAGTGAACATATGTGCATGGAATCGTTTTTGAAGCTTGAAGCTTGGAGATTCAATGGAGGTCATCAATGGCCGAATCTTGGAGGAGTAAAAGGTACAAAACCGAGCAGTCCACTGCAAGGAGAAGCCACTGCCGAGCTTCAAGGAGGGCTGAAAAGGCTTGTGTTATTCGTAGCATCCAAACCGATCATTGTGAGTATGTTTCCGCCATTCTCCTTTGTGTATTCACATGCGTTTTTGTGCTTGATTTCATTCTTGGGACCTAATTAGAAACCAACGATGGTATCTTGAGCTTATATCAAGCATGAAATTTTTAGGGTTTAAAATTGGGCAAAATCGATTTGAGCATGAATTGGTTAAATTGTTCGATTAAGTATGCTTGAATGAGGTTGAATTGAAGTTGTGCATGATCAATTTCAAGAAAATTGGATTGGATCAATTTTCCCCAAAAGCTTTGGCTTGGCCGAAAATGGATAAACCTAATTGTCTTGGTAATTTTGTTTTTTGATCATTGGATGACTTAAAACAATTGGGTAATGTTGATTTGAGATTTAATTGGATTGAATTTTGAATTGAACAATTTTTTTCCCAAATTATGGCTTGGCCGAATTCATAGTGATATAAAAATTCATGGTGATTTTTTGATTTTGATTCATTGGATGAGTTGAAATGATTTGGGAAATGATGATTGTGGATTCAATTGGATTGAAACCGAATCGGATTGAAAAACCCCTAATTGCCGAGAAGGATTGAAGCATGAAAATGGGTTTGATTTTGATTAAATTGTGTTGGACACTATTTGATGTTAAAGTGCATGATTAATTAGGCTAATTGATGTTTTAGAAATGTTAATTGGGTGATTAATTGTGTATTACACTTAGGTTAATTAATTGTGGAATTTGGAATTTTATAAGTTAATTAATTGGGTTTAAATTGGATTTAGGCCTTAAAGGTTGTAATTGGGCTTTTGGGTTTGGTTGTACCAAGTTAGGTTTAGGCCAATTTGGTTGGATCCAATTGGGCCCAAAACCGCATCCATAAGGTCCAATTATGACTTAATGGACCTTAATTATTTAATTGGGCCTAATGGGCCAAAATTGATTTCTGGGCTTATGGGGTAAATCCCGGATTGGATTTTGGTTATTGGTTTTGACCCGAGTTGACCAAAAGTCCACGCCTTAAAGAAATTAATTAAAAGCCCATTGGACTTTAATTAAATAAACATTGGATGTTAATCGGGCTTTGAGACACGTAACTATTGAATTTGGAATTTAAGTCGTAAAGGTTCGTTAATAAAGTGTAATATTTAATTTGGAATTAAATAGTGAATTAGTATTAAATACAAATTGAATTGGATTTAATTTTGTAGTTTAATTTAATTCAAGAATTCGTACTTTAAGTACTTATTCGCAAAACGAGTTTGACTCGAGCAAAATCAAATCGTTGTTTGAACATTGGATGATCACTAATTATCAGATTAATTAATTGGATTAGATTGATTGATAACATGCTTGTGTGAATACATGATTGCGATGCATGAATAATGTATATGGATGGATATTAGATGGGTGGGGCAATTTTAGAAATTGTTGAAATAAATTTGATTTATTAATTGGACATGCGTGTCCAGCCTTATCACCTCATTATTCTTTATATTTCTCTTCTCACCTATTCCCCTCAATGTAAATGAGGTTTCTTTAGAAGTGTAGTGTAACGGGTAGAAGAAATATTTGTGCTAGGGGAGAGAGAAAGAGAGATTTGATCTAGGATCAATTTGTAAAGTATCCATCCGCATATCATTATTATTTTATCATATGCGCTTTATTATGTGTTTAAAATGCATGTTTAAGGGTGTATGATGATGAGACCTTAACAAAGATAATAAATTGGTTGCCAATTTGCACGTGAAAAACCCTCGCTAAATATTAAGCGTTTTTCCTTCCTTTAAGTGATTCTTACTCAAGATCCAAGACTGGCATTGGCTTGTAGGCCAAAGTCAATGGCCTTTGTCCGTCGAGGATGTGTTTGAATCACGAGAGCTTTGTTCCATATTGGTGTCTTGTCCAAGTTGTGGTTGTTGGCCAAAGTCAAGACCACTTCTTGTCCATCGACATTGATTACGAAGCTTTCCATGTCAATGGGTCGCGCTTAACTGGGATCACTAAGTTTGTTGTGCCAAAGCCAAGGCTTAGTTGATTCAGAGGAAAAAGGTTAGGTAATACATTGGATGTATTGGCATATATAAGATATATGTTTCGGACTTGGATGTCCCCCTACCGGATCTAGGAATTGGATTGGATCCAATCGATCTTAGAGATCTACCTAGTTAATTATCATACAATTTGTTGGCCAAAGTCAAGATTGTGTGATATTTAACGGGATCCTAGCCCATTAGGAAACACGGTTTCCCGAGTACTCGACAGAGGGTTAGAGGCTCGCCGAAAATTAGTGGGAGGTAAGTATTGAATTTGCAATATTCGTTTAGTAACTTGTCATACGCGCTCAATCACACAAATTATTTCGTCGTTAAATTAAATGTTAGTTGGACTAAAATTTAAATTGTTGTTTTAATAAACAGTTGGACTGTATTATAGTTGATTATATAATTGGATTATAGTAATCAATATATTTGAATTAATTAATTTCAATTAATAGTTGATTTTATAGTTGGACTATAGTAATCAATATAATTGAGGTTAATTAATTTAAATTATATTTGATTGTATAGTTGGACTATAATAATCATTATAATATATAGTACCACAAATCGTTGATTAAATAGTTGGACTATTAGAATCAAGATATAATTGAAAGATTGACATTTAAAACATAATCCTAGGGAAAATGTATTTAAATGGTTTAATTTTCAAATTGGGAATAATTTCAGGATGGTCCTGGAAACTAATAAGTTACTTTATTTGATAAAATAACGTATTAGACCTAAGCCTGGAGTTAAGCAAATAAGTGGAACATGATATTTGGAATATTCATGTAATGATAACTTTAGTGCTTAATCCATTATACTTGTCATAGACTCCTTAATTTCTTTATCAGAACTAAGGATTAGATCCCTAAAGTATGATAATGAAATTAAAGGATCTTCATAGATTAGATCTTATAAGTACTTTTATTGCAATAGTAAACTCTTGGAGAGTTAATGGCTATAGTCAATGAGACAAAGCCAAAGTTGCAATAATGCAAGTAGCGCAAGGCGCATCTTACTTCGATATTCCAAAAGGCCAAGGCTTGGCCAAAGGCTTCTGGAGTGTGGAAAAAGGGCAAAGGCAAAATCATTATAATCTTCTAGGAAGATAAAAGGACATATCCCAAGAAGGAATTGAAGACGAGCAAGGCTCTGACTTCAAATATGTTTGTCATAAATATGTTCACTACTAGTATTAAAATTAGATTTTAGATACTTAGTGTGATACATAAAATATGTACTGATGTTCAGAATCTGCTATGAGCAGGATACTGACTTCTATTGAGATTAATCTGCGAATTGAAAACGGGACGAAAGTCGCTGTTTTAACTGTAGATACCTAAGTTTAGGAACTACCCTTTGGGTATGTACGTAAATTAGGAAACTGTTATAATGTAACTAGTTTGACTAGAAACATTATCTCTATATCAGTGTATAATCTGTTGCGGATGTACTTTATATTCTAGAACACTAAAGTGTTTTATTATATAAATATGATATTGAGATAACCACATTAGATGTGAATAACAGAATTTATATTTAGAATATAAATAAATCTCACACGTATAACATGACAAACAGATAGCTCAAACTGATTTGATCAGGTTGAAACTTGAATGTGGCATTGTTGTCTAGGACACAATTAACAAGACTCGTATTTCCACACTTTCGAAGAGTGGGTACTAGGACTAATTTGATTCTATTCAAATAAAGTCTACGAATCTAGTTTATTGGGCAAAATGCCTAAAACACCTTTACTTGGTAAAAGTGCAAGTGCCATCGATCTGCCAGCCCTCGGTCATAGTGACGTAAGTGGGCCCATGTCTATCTAGGCTAGATGTGGATATGAATGTTTCGTGACCATACACGGATGTGGCATCGCGTCATGGTTACGTGTTTCTTTTGAAACACAAATCGGAAACTTTTAAAGTTTTGACACAAAATAGACAAACAGATCGGGTAAAGTATTAAACCATCACGGTTTGACCATGATGAAAATACTTAAGCAATAAGTTTCTATATACTTGAAAGAGTATAGTATTCTTTCAATGAGGACTCCTCCCGGAACACATCAATTTGACGGTGTGTCCGACATGATAAACCGAATTTTGTTGGACATGATAAGGTTAATCATGAGTCGCTCTGAGCTACCATTTCCTTCAACGGATACGCTAAACAGTGCAGAACTTATTTTGAATAAGGTTCCATAAATATCTTTTGACAGATAACATATTAGATATGAACGGGAAAGAAACCAGGTTTCTCATTCCTGAATATTTGGGTATACTAGGCATATGTTTGGTTGATACCAAACTAAAACCCAAATCGGATAAGTGCTAATGTTGTAGGTTATCCTAGGGATACCTAAGTATAGTACTTATACAACTCACAAAAGAACAATGTAATTGTTGCTCGTCATGCGGTTTTCCTAAGAGGAATACCTATATGCAGTGTTAAGTGGGAGGATAGTAAAACTCGATGAAAATCGGAGTAATACTATTCCTGGCACCGAGTCCTAATGGAACACAGATAGTTCATCAATGATGAAACTATTCCAATAATCTTCGAATATACAAGAACCACATATATCGGAGAGAATCAGAAAACAACATGGGGTATGGGTTTCTGATCTCACCACATAAAGATGTCTATCTTATTGAGGAATATCAACTGACTACGTATGAGGAAGTGATACAAGGTATCGACTCCCTATTATGGCAAAGTGCCATAAAGTCCGAAGTGGATTCCATGTATACCAACTATGTTTAGACACTAGTTGATGTACCGCAAGGCATTGTGCCTATTGGTACTAAATAAGTCTTCAAAGAAGACATACATGGATGGCAACATACCAACGTACTAAGCTAGGCTTGTAGCGAAAAGGTAGAGTTATCAACATTGTGTTGATTGTGACGAAACCTTTTACCTGTTGCCACGGAAAATCCATTTCGACAATGCTTGCTGATGCTGCATATTTCATTTATGAAATATGGCATCTGAACGGGAAAACTGCTTTCCTTAACGGAAACCTTTCGAAGGATGTTTACACATCCTGACGGTTTTGTCGAACCATAACAAGCAAACTAGGTTTGTAGGTTATTCGATCCATAGATGGATTGAAGCAAGCATTAAGTTCTAGGAATTATCGTTTTGATGTAATCATAATGGTGTATGATTTAATTCAAAACGAAAATCATTCTTGTGTATATAAGGAGGTTTGTGGGAGCGCACTGATAGTGAATGTCCTGAGTAATGATGATATATCATTTCTTGGAAATGATATTCCCATAATATAATCGGTGAAAGCTTGGCTTTCATGAAAACGACTATAAGTCGTGACAACGGTACTATAAATATTGAATAACGAAACAATGAGCTGGAAATCTTCCAAGCAAGATAATGTTACCGAATAAACAACAAATGCGGGTTATTGCTGCAGCTGAGGCAGCAATAGAAGCCATTTGGGTCGATAACAAATCTAATTAGATTAGATACAGTTCTATTAGCAGCTGAGCCAGGCGTCAGCACAGCCTAAAGAATTAATGGTCTCATCAACGATCCAGATAAATACTTTGATATTCATCTGATTCGTTCGGATCATACATCGTGGCGATGTGATGATCGAATAAATCGCATTAGATGATATTCATACAAATCCGCTAACGAAAACCTTTTCTCAGCAGTTTGAGCCAACCGTACATGGTTCAGGTGTTAGACACTCGAGTGACTGGCTATAGGCCAAGTGGGAGATTGTTGGACAATTATGACCCAAAACGTCACTATTTGTACAGATCATGGTGTTGTTGTACAAATTAACTATGTGACCAAGGAGATTGCACTCTTATCATTTGTGATTAGATCACCAAGATATATAAATGATAGGAGGTCCCTGTGATTTGTTCCTGGACTGAGAATGATATGAGACAGTATCAGTCCACGAAGGATAAATCATTAAATATCCCTAGTCAGAGTATTATCGAGATTGGACATCGATAAATACGTAAAAGACTAGTATTACACTTATGCGCGTTGTCACGGCAAGACGGCATAGTTCTCATATATTTGGGTATAGGATACTCACGCAAGTGTGATAGGAGGTTGTGTTTTACCGATGGTACGGGAAACAGCTTCGCTCTATATAGACCCCGCGGAATCCCATTGGTAGTATGACTATGTGTCTATGGGAGTCTGCAATCAGGGTAGGTGTATTTGGTCTTAACCTGAGACTTGCACCGCTAATATTTGCGACAGTCAATATACTTTAGTTGCGGTCGTCCAGGACTTTAACAGGTTCTGTGTACGCCAATGCTGGGTATATTGAGAATCGTAGTGTATTGGGTGTGATGTTAAGACGGAAGTATCACTCCAGTCATATGGAGATGATGGTCACATAGGATACGAAACTCGTTCTCTTAAATGCTCGAGCTATCGGGATATTATCATTAGGTCATTTATATCCGATTATAGAGACTAGTTACCAGACATTCGATATGTGCTTCGTACGAGACAGACATAATTCTAGCCCCAGGCCTAGCACGTGGTCATCCGATACTGGATCGACAAACACAATACTACGTATACTACGCCTGATATAGATCACATATTCCTATAAGGATAATTCTGGAGAATTGGGTAGGCGTGGCGCTTTGTTAGAAGCCAACATTGTCTTGTAAATCGGTACAAACGTAGTACTAGGTACTTACATGTTCAGATAGTCCGACGACCGTATTTACTGCCAACATATCTGGGGATCTCATGGGTCGCTTCTCGAAGATTCACCGATAATGTATGACTCACACTTTATTAATCTGGGATTAATTAGATGAGAGAGATAATTAATCTAGGATTAATTACGGAGATATTTTATCTGGGATAAAATATCAATTAAAGAGAGAGAACGATTAATTTAGAATTAATTGACAAAATAATATATTCGATATATTATGCGAAATTGGATTTCGACGCGGAATTGAAATTGGATTTTAATTCGGGCGAACGAGTTAATTTTGAATTAATTCGTTAGCGACGTGAATAGTGATTTCGCTAGGCATAATCATTTAATTACGTCGCAACGAAAAATTCGTTAATTTGGAATTCGCGAACCCGAGCCCGAGATTGTTTGCGAGCGCATTCACATTTCGAATTCGAGTGCGGCACACAAGTCAAATTAAACGTCAAATCGCTAGTCACATCAAACGTCAAATCACATGTCACTTTGAGTGATGTGACAATTTGATTGATTGATGTAGTAGTTGGAAAGCATTTAATTGCTTTTGCTTTTGACTTTTGCTTTTTGAAATTTGTAAAGGGTTTTGGTAATTTTTTTTTGGAAAAAAAAAATATCAAACACCTTTTACATTTTCTTTCTCTCCCTCTCCCAATCGGTTTCTAGGAAACCTTTTCTTCCCTCCACTTCTCTATCGGCTTTGAGCCGTTTCTTCTTCTTCTTCTTCAAGATCTTGGCTTGGCCGTGAGAATCAAGGAAGAAGACAAAGTGCTAGCACACAAATGGGTTAATACAAAGGTGATAGGGCAGTGAACACATATGCATGGAATCATTTTTGAAGCTTGAAGCTTGGAGCTTCAATGGAGGTCATCAATGGCCGAATCTTGGAGGAGTAAAAAAGACCAAAACCTAGCAGTCCACTGCAAGGAGAAGCCATTTCCGAGCATCAAGGAGGGCTGAAAAGGCTTGTGTTCTTCGTAGCATCCAAACCGATCATTGTGAGTATGTTTCCGCCATTCTCCTTTGTGTATTCACATTCGTTTATGTGCTTGATTTCATTCTTGTGACCTAATTAGAAACCAACACAAAGGGAGTCTGATTCTAGGCCCCTTGATATGATTATCCCTTTAAATCTTATGTTTGATCTTGTTTTTGTTTGATACATGCATGTTTTAATTTAATTTGATTAAATTTGGGGTGTATGACACTTTACGGAAAATCCCTCATTAATAAGGTTTTATGTTCATTATTTATTTGATGTATGTTACATGGTCCGTCTTGTCAATACGGTTTATGGATATATTTTCTATGACTACATCTGAGAATGTGCCAAAGGTGTGAGGGTGTAGCCGATAGAAATTTATTTATGCCAGATGTATATTTGATACTAGATAAATTCAAGCATAAGCGGAATCCTGAACGTGACAAAGCTGTCAGGGTTACGGAAGTAGCTTGAGTTTATCATTGACGAGTTTAACCTTGGTACGCCTCCTTGTGAACGTGCCAAAGCTGTCACAATGAGAAACGACGAAGACCGGAAACCCATGAGTCAATATTGAGTGATTGACAATGAGTTGTCTACCTGAAGAATATACGTAGGCGAGAACGTGCCAAAGCTGTGAGCTGAAATATATTCATGGGACCAGTCTTTCACTATTTGTATTTAATTTAATTATTAAATCTTTGTCTTCTGTTTTGGGATTACAGTATTGCATGATTTAGTGGGAGGGAATTTTTAGATTAAAAATTCACGATCTAGTTAATGCTTTTGATATTATTTGAAACTGTTTAATTCTGCTAACCGTTTTTCGTAATCTATACGATAGATTTGTGATGGCGGCACAATCGACTAATCCATTTGAGCGTATGTTGGATATGAACAAACTAAAAGGCGCTGAAAACTTTACCGATTTGGATTTGGATTTAAGGATTGTCCTTGAATCCGAAAAGTTGGGATATGCACTTGAGGGTCTGCTGCCCATTGTTGTGTCTGAGGACATAACACCAGAGGAACTACAATTTTCCAAGCTTGGAAAGATGATGATTTAAAAGTTAAATCATACATCTTAAGTTCACTGGCATCAGAACTCAAGAGGCAATACTATGGAATGTCAGATGCGTATAGTATGATGATGCGATTAAGAGAATCATATATGAACCAAGAACAAATTGTTGTTCATAAAGTTGCGATGGAACTATTTCATGCGCGACTAGATGAGGGACAAGCTGTGAGCTCGCATGGTCTTCATTTGATCGATTTGATTGAACAACTGAGACAACATAATCTCCATCTGAATGACATTCTCGGTAGGAGTGTCATTCTTGGTTCGCTCTCAACTTCTTATCGCCAATTCGTAATGTATTTCAACATGAATGGGATTATTTGTTCCTACCAAGAACTGCATATGATGCTGATCACAGCGGAATGGGACCTAAGAAAGGAAGTATCGACTCGCCCTCCGAAACCTACTTCACTTTCTGCTTCTTCCCATGCCAGGCCAAATGGAAAGAAGACGAAAGTGAAGAAGAAGAAAGGTTTCGGTCCTCCACCGCAAGGAAAGATAGCTAAGCCCAAGAGGGCGTCTGAAGACAAATGCCATCATTGCAGTAAAGTCGGGCACTGGAAAAGGAACTGTCCTGACTACATCTCCCAGATAAGGAAGGAGACAGGATCTACATCAGGTACATTTATTTCTCTAGTTATTGATATCTCACTAGCTTGTGAAGTTGTAACATCCAGCTGGATTTTGGATTATGCTTGTCTTGTTCACATTTGTAATTCGTTGCAGGTGCTGAAGGAAAGTAAGAAGCTGAAGCCTGGAGAGATGCAGTTGCGTTTTGGGAGTGGAGACTCTCTGGATGCAGTTGCAGTGGGAGTATGTGAGATCCCCTTGCCGAGTGGAAGACTTTTATTGTATGATTGCTACGTTATACCAGGATGTGTAGTAAATATTATCCTAGCTATGAGTATCAAATATGGGTATTTAATCTTTGGGCAAAGTGCACGATTTCTATGATTGACTTAATTATCCTATGATCGAGTAGGGGTTTGACGACTTCATGGCTCGTATTCGACAGCAAAGAGACCTTACTACATGTACATACTACTATATGGGTTTATATGATAATGCATCATATTCGGGGATCATGATGTCTTGTTAGAGGTCACTCATGGCCATTAGGAACTTCGGTTACAATGAGTTGTGACGAAGTGATACGGAATAGTTCGTATTGTCTTTTGTCCAGTTCACGATGAACCCAGAAGGTCACACACATTAGCCGAATAGTTGAAGAATTAATTAAATTGCATCGATAAATGATCGATTGTCAATATCCATGCTTTATTTGTAAAACAGAAGAATATTTCCCGATATTGCTGCGCTAACACCTGTAAATTCGGGAAATATTTTGATTATTTTATAATATTCCAGATGTTATTTGCGGACAATTAGGATACTGTCAGAGATGTAAAATACATATATTAAGATATTGGTAATATTTTTTTCTAGAAAATATTTAATAATTACATGGAAAATTTTGAATTTATCCATGTAATTATGATTTATTTTACACATGCCACCATGACTTTTTTGACATGTGTCATAATCTAATTAAATCCACCAAATTTGTTTTTTAATCAATGGTGTGGATTTGATTTCATTTATGATATTTATTTAATTGAATTAAATATAGAATATTTGATTTTATATTTAATATTAAATAAATAAAATATCAAAGTTTATCATACTTTGATCTTATCCAAGACAAAGATTCTTCCCAAAGTCAAAAGTAACTTGTTTACTTATTATTGTAAGTTAATGGTAGGTAAATTAAAGTAAAGATAACTTGATTTTTAGGTATAAAATTACAAGTTATCTAGGTTTTCAAGTTAAAAGTTTATATTTGATATAAACAAATATGAAAGAAAAAAAAAAAAAAAAAAAATCTCCAAGAAAGTGAGAGGGAGCTCTCGGCAAAGTGAAGGAAAAAAAGAAAAAATTGGTTTCCTAAAGTTCTTCACAAGTTTGGCAAATTCCCTAACAAAATATAACCGGAAATTCCTCAACCCTTCAATGTGTGGATATACTTGGAGACAAATCGGAGATGATTGGTTATCCGGATTCACTTAAGGAATGTATAAATTCTTCCTAATTAATATATATATGTGTATATATTATTTTATTTGTTGAAAATATTTTTTTTTAAATCCATAGGATACGGTTGTGATCTTCTGTCGGTTGTTTCTGCACGGTCTGTTATACGACCATAACCACGGGTAGGCAAACTGTTCCAAATATCACTTTCAAAGCGGTATTATAGCCTTTATTATTCTATGGATTTTTTCTTATATATATGAATATTTTATGTTCATATGTGTTTTTTTTTTAGAGTTATTAATGTTTTGGTTGGATAAATAATTGTTGTGTATGGATTATTTACCTGTATTTTTGTAGTTGGGATAATATTAAATAAGTTGTGATTTATTGTTTTATCATCAATTTATGCATGTATGATGCATATTAAGATTGTTAACATTGATTAATATTTGTTTTTAACATGTTAAAAATATGTTTTTTTTTTATTGTTTAATATGTATTTTGGCTTAGAAACAAAAAAACTGGAATTTTGGTGTTGGCAGAAGCAGCTCTCGTTTGTCGCTGAAGCCTGAAGCCTCTGTTTGTCGCTGAAGCATCAATAGGCAATAGCGCGCGCTGAAGCCTCTCTTTGTCGCTGATCGCTGCCACGGCCTCGCGTCGCAGTTCGCCAATGCACCGAGACTCGTTTTTGACCGATTCGGGTATAAATATAATAGTATTTTGCGCCGGTTTTAAATATATTAATGTTTCAACTAAAATTGATCCCGATCAGGGGTATTTTCATAATTCATCAAATAGGCATCAAATTGAAATTTTTTAAAAAATGCGAAAATAATAACTCTCATAGATATTAGTGATATTTTTTTTTGAGTAACCGAAATATAAATTTGATGAAATTAATAATTTCCGACATGGAATTATTCCGAAAATATTTAAATAAAAATTTTACCATGATTAAATTTTAAAGAATATTGATTTTAATTAATTTTTTAATTTATAATTAATGGAATTTTAGTGGGGGTGTATTTATGAACGTAAATATTTTTATTGATATTTGTATCTATATTTGTAATAGCCTGAGTTTTTTTCGGAACAGTGTAGGAGGATTTCTAAATTAAAGTTAAGGATTTGGAACGGGATGGTAATTGAAAATTAGAGTTTATGTGTTAGAAGATAGATCAAAATATTTTAAAGTGAAGATTCGTCGCTTTGGAAAACGCGTGGTTTTGAGAATCGGTTACGTGATTTCTGATTTTATCGTTAAACTCGTAAAAAATTATTTTTTCGACTATGAAACTTTCAAACGAACTCCGATTAAGCTGATTCTTGAACCATCAGACTCGTTTTTCTGAGACGAACAACTTTTATGTTGAACACTTTTCGAAATTTGCAGAAGGGCTTCAAAATTATGAAATTTCTAGAAAGTTCCATGACAGAGGCC
Organism: Zanthoxylum bungeanum; assembly: GCA_019454045.1. Taxonomy (NCBI): domain Eukaryota; kingdom Viridiplantae; phylum Streptophyta; class Magnoliopsida; order Sapindales; family Rutaceae; genus Zanthoxylum; species Zanthoxylum bungeanum. The sequence goes on along the minus strand of SKCR01029358.1, from coordinate 232,182 downwards.
TGATTGCAATTTTCGGGGGTCTGAATGTAAATTCCTGAAATTTTCCTATAAATACCCCATAGTTTCTGCATATTGCAAAAATGGAAAAATATCACAAACTCCCCCATTCGACCCCCACTCCCAAAAAACACAGAGGAGGGTTCTATTTGCACCGGCTGCCAGCTAGCCACCGTAGGTCAGTGCGCCGGCGCAGGAGACATTCGGCCCCGCACATCTGCTGGTTGCCGACGACGAGGCAGAGACGCCGGCGAATTGCGAGGGATAAGAGAGAGACGCGTGTGGTGAATTTCCTGATCCCGACTTGTCGCTTCGTTTCACGGCCCGAGCCAACCGCCAAATCGAAGCTCTCAGAGGGTACTACAAGATGGTGGTGACAATTTTTCGGATCCGTGCTCGGTTGCACGCGAAATGAGGGAGGAAGATTCAGATGATTAGTGACCCATGATGAATAGTAGCTCCGATCGGAATTCTGATGATTCCAGCGCATTCGTGGGTTCGTTTCGAGTCTGTATATGGCCTCGAAATCTCAGTAAGATATCCCGGTAAAAATCTGCGAATTTCAAGTTTATAGTTAAATGTTTGGATGTATCCAATAGCTTTGTAGAGTAGAATATTGTTATAAATTTAATTGTTTGAGTATTAGTATATTGAATATGAGCATTCGATAGAATCCGAGTGAAAATGGAACGAGTTTGATCGATCCGATAAAATATGTAAGTTTTCAGTAAAAGTGGGTTTTTGCATATAAAGATGTATTTTGGTTTTGATGATTGTTATGAGTTATTTATGATATTACGAATATGTTTGGATAAATCCGGGAAGGTTCGGAGGGTTCGGGACCCTTCCGTAGAATTTGCTGAAATGTTTTCGGAAGATTTTCTAAAAACACGTAAACCGGGAATTTGGGTGAACTGGTGGCTTGGAATAGTTTATAATGATGTTTTAAGACTAATGAAACTGAAAGTTTTGAAGTCAAACTTGTTTGGGTTGTCCCAGAAAGATCTGGCACTTTGTCAAAGTTAAGTCGAGAATTTCATATGTTGCGATTCTAACAATACTTCACCATTTGTTTTGGTAGACTTGACTAGGACTTGAAGAGCTCGTGAAGCCAGGTAGGTAACCCATGCGACGACAACTTGAATGGGCGAATTCGCATTATAAATATTTATTTATACACATACATATATACATAAATATAGATTACTAACGTGTTAGGATGAAAGAGAACAGTTAAAAGGCGATTTTGAGTACGAGGTACAAGATTACGTATAGTTAAGTTTATCGACCGCCACAGGTATGAATTTTTGTTAATACTTTGATGTGAAGTTGAATGTTTGATAAGTTGAATGTCTATGTGTATGTATGAATGTACGTAAAGGTATTAATGTGTAACGATATGAAATTGTGTATGTGAATGAATATGAAAATGCATAAGTATATGAGTATGTATTCGTATATGCATATGATGTTAAGATATGTATAGGTTGGATATGTTCATATAGTAAAAACACTTTATCAAATGTTCCTAGATAGAGATTCTGAAATGAAAATATTTGATCGATAAAAGAAAAGTTATGAGGACTATCAAAGGTATGACATTTGAATTTTGTAACAGGATATATATTTATATGTTTGAAACTTATATTTGTATGTGAGTGTTTGAATCATGTTTTGGAATGTTTGTTATGTTTGTGCTTGTGTATGAGAAGTTGCGCGATGTGTTTGGTGTGACGTGATATGTATGCATGTTTGTATGTTTAATTGATTGATGTTCTCGTGGTACAGTAGTCGAGCTGGTTAGGAATCTGTTCGGATGGAATTCATCTCATACCTATTCTAAACTAGGTAATGAGTCCCATACGAGCATTGTGTGTGTAAACCTGCCATAAGTATGTACGTTGGATGATGTGATCTTAGATGTACCGATTGTTATGTTTTCTTCGTGGTTGGTTGTATATGATGTTTGTAAATATGTCAGACTGTATGTATGTGTATGATAGAACTCGTGATATGTATGGATTGTGTATGCTCATGTGAAATAGATGGATGATTGGAAACCGATGTGAATATCAGAGGTTATAAAGCGTGTTTGCTAAGTTGTATTGATATGTACATATATGTGTAAGGATTCTGAAATTATATTTTTATGTATATAAAGAAGTGTGCTATGGTATGTGTGAATGCATATGAAACCCAAGTGTTAAGCTATTGTAAGGTTATCGTGGATTAGAGAAGGTTAAAGAAAGATTGTTTTGATATTGAAGAAATAGGTGTTGGTATTAAAGAAAGTTTGTAACTGAATAGAAGAAAGTATGTTAGATTTACCGATTTGATGATACTTCAAAGATATTTACCGTGATAATTATTAACATGTGACTTCATGTTTCAACATTTAAATGGTTTTGATATTATGTGACGTACTTTGTGATTTCGAATTCATGTTTTGTGTGTTTTGAATGTCTAACCACTATATTGACAATATGTAAATATGAAAATTTGATATGGGTAAAGTATAAAGGATAATAGAATGTTGATAATCCTAAGACTCATATTAACTTGAAAACTCTGAAAAATTTCTAGTATGATTGATTTGCATATTTTATTTGTAATGCTTGCATGATTACTTACTGAGTTTTTAAAACTCACACCAATCAGTTTGCTATTATTGCTGGTTGGCTTCTAGATTGGTGAACCACGACAGCTTTAGAAGTCACGTTCGAGACGTGGATCACCCAAGTGACAGTTACCCTCGCAAGTGTCCAAGGATAAACTTTAGAAGAGTAGGATTTGGGATTAATATTTTATTTATCGTGCTGAGCACACTATTTGTAAATATTAAAAAAATGTTTTGATTGCTTATGATGTTATGGGCACTTAGCCCTTGAGTGTTGATACATGATATGGGCACGGAGCCCTTATGTGGTGATTTTGATGTGTTGGTGTGGATCTGAGGTCCGTTTTGATATATGATGTTCTGTTTAGGTTCGTTTTGGTGCTGGACTGAGATCCAGGTTGTCCAGTTTTAGGATACATCATACCGGATTTTCGGTAGATTTAGAGGCTTATGGAGATAGGTCAATCCTATCTCTTGCCAGTAATATTTTGCCTCTGGCGGGGTGTTAAAGTTATGGTATCAGAGCAAAGGTTAGGGTGTCGGTGACTGCTGCTACAGGGTATCCGATCGTCTTAGTAAGTTATTTGTTACGCATAGACCATATATGTCATATGTTTGTTATTTGATTTGATTTATGGTATATGGTATAAAGTGTCCTGATTTTGATTGATATTGATGATTCAGATTATTGATATATGTTGGTGTACTATGAATATATGTATGTGTAAGGGTATATAGGTATATGTATAAGTAAGTAATGTGAATTGAAGGTGTTCTGAGGTACGAGAAATTCTATGATGTTGATAGTCTGAATCATGAATTTATATATTTTCAACCATATTTTGGAAACTTGATATTTGGTTTTTGATATAAAAGTGTTTTGAAAAGAAAAGGAAAGGAAATGAAAGAAAGAAAGTTTTCAAATGTTCTGATTTTAATTATAAAGATAAAGAAAATATTTCCGCCTTGATGCTTGATTCACGTTTTCATGTTTTGAGATTTATCGATATGTTTCCGTCGGGGTGCTTGATATTATGTTTCCGTCTCGATGCTCAAAAATGATTTTGATGTTTTTAAAATTGTAAAACTTGTTTCCGTTGAGACGCTTGAAAACCTGTTTCCGCCACAGTGCTTGATGATTTTATGTTTTGATCCTCCGTGGTGCTTGTTTATGTTTCATTCCGGATTGGCCCATGGGGCGCTCGTTATGGGGTCCAGACCACCGGAAAATGGCTATCCCACTACGCTGTCGACATGGTTCGTACACTGTCTAGTCTATGCGTGAGATTGAACAGTGGACGATCGATATGTATTTTGAAAATTTACATTAAAGATTTATTTTTAATTTACACATATTTATGTTTTGGAGGGAAAATGATTTCAAAATAACTACATTTTGATTTTGATGCATTTCGGCATTGTTTATGATATTATACGATATGATATGTTTCCGTCACGGTGCTTGATGATTTTATGTTTTTTACCCTCCGTGATGCTAGTATAGGGGTTTGCCCAACTGCAGTGGGCCGACCGTGTCGGGCCTTGGGAGCTTGTTTATAGTTCGTCCAGTTGAGTTATGTTGGATGCTTGATATGATTTTACGATAATGGATTTTGAAACTGATTTTATTTACAGTAAAAGAGTTTTTCAAATGTATTTTCGAAATATATATATATTTTTTTAAAAAGAGATTGTTTTACGTTTTCTTTTTTGAATAATGACAGAGGTTGACAGTTTCAGACTATCAACATCATAAGAGCATGTATGATTATTTGTCACTTCTGGCTGTGGCAATGGATGTATTGGTTGATGTTGGACAATTATGTCCCATAGCATCACTATTTGTAATAACATGTTGTTGTACAAATTAACTATGTGACAAAGGAAATTGCTCTTTTATCATTTGGAATTGGATTACTGGGATATATATATGATAAAAGTCCATATGATTAGTACCAGATTAATAAGATATGAGACAGTATTAATCCACGTAAGGTTTAATCATTAAATGTCCCTAGTCGTAGTATTATCGAGACTGGACATCGATAATGCGGAATAGGCTAGTATTACACTTGTGCGTGTTATGGAAGCTTAACGACATAGTTCTCATATATTTGGGTATTGGATACTCATGCAAGTGTAATAGGAGGTTCTGTTTACAGATGGTACAGAAACAGCTTCGCTCTGGATAGACCCATCAGAATCCCATTGGTAGTATGACTATGTGTCTATGGGAATCCGAATCAGGGTAGGTGTATTTCATCTTAACCTGAGACTTGCACCGCTAATACTTGCGACAATCAGTATACTTTGGTTTTGGTCGTCCGGGGCTTTAACAGGTTCTGTGTATGCCTCTTCTGGGTATACTGAGAATCGTAGTGTATTGGGTGTGATGTCAAGATGGAAGTATCACTTCAATCAAATGGAGATGTTGATCACGTAGGATACGGAACTAGTACTCTTAAGTACTGCAATCATCGGGATAATATGACTAGGTCATGATTATCCGATTATAGAGACTAGTTACCAGATATCCGATATATACTTCCTACAGGGCAGACACAATTCCAGCCCCAGGCCTAGCATGTGACATGCGATACTGGATCGTTATACGCATTACTATGTATGCTACGTCTGACAAAGATTATATATTCCTTTAAAGAATATTTCTGGAGAATTAGGTAGGTACGGTGCTTTGCTAGAAGCCAACCATGTCTTGTAAACCAGTGAGAATGTGGTACCGAGTACGCACGTATTTGGATAGTCCGATGACCGTATTTACTGCCAACATATCCATGGATCTCTTGGGTCGCTTCCCGAAGATTCACCGATGAGATTTGACTCGAACAAGAATTAATCTGTGATTAATTATGAGAGAGAAAATTAATCTAGGATTAATAATGGAAATAATTAATCTGGGAATTAATTATCAGAGAAAGAATTAATCTGGGATTAATTGCGTCGAGAATTTATCTGGGATTAAATTCGTCAAGAAGAGAGAACGCGATTAATTTAGAATTAATCGGTAAAATAAATTTAATAGTTTACCAATTTCCTTCTAGGGATACGCATTGAACAGTGTAATTCTTATTTTGAATAAGGTTCCATGAAAATCTGTTAGACATACTTCATATTAGATATGAACATGAAAGAAACCAGGTTTCTCATTCCTGAAGATTTGGGAATGCTGGGCATATGTTTGGATGATACCAAACTAGAACTGAAATCGGATAACTGCTTATTTGTAGGTTGTCCTAGGGAAACCAAAGTATAGTACTTATACAACTCACAAGAGAACAATGTAATTGTTGCTCTCTATTCGGCTTTCCTAAGAGGAATTCCTATATGCAGTGATACGTGGGAGGAAAGTAAAACTCGATGAAAATCAGAGTAATACTGTTCCAGGCACCGAGTCCTCACGAAACACCAACAGTTCATCAGGGATGAAACTGTACCAATAATCTTCGAATACACAAGAACCGCGTAGGTTGGAGAGAGTCAGAAAATAACCTAGGAGGTATGGGTTTCTGATCACACCTCATGTAGATATCAATCTTATTGAGGATGGTGAACCGGCTACATATGAGGAAGTGATACAAGGTATCGACTCCACTTTATGACAAAATCTGAAAAGTTTGATATTTTGTAGATAACTAAAGTTTTAGGACATTCTAGAGGTGATTTGGACCAAAACAGTGAAAATTGGAAAAATGGCATTTTGGTAATTTTGGCGCGTCGCGACGCGCATGCCTTTGGCGTCGCGACGCCTAACGTGCGCCAGGTCAACATGTCAGAATCTGAAAAGTTTGACTTTGCTAACGTGTGCCGTGCCACGTGTCACCATCACAGAGGATCCACTAACAGGCGCCGGGACACGTGTCACATGCCTATGGTGCCGACACTCCGCGTGACACGTGTCATCTTCTCATTGGACTGAATCATCGGCGAATCATATTCTACCACATGTCATCCTCTCATTGAACTGAATCTTACCGCGTGCCACGTGTCGAATTCTTATTGGGCCGATGAAATCCGCGTCAACAATCAAAGTCAAAACGCGTGGACCAAATGAACTATTCGAGCGTCGCGACGCCCGTGGCCTACCGAAGTCTATAAATTAATCTCGAGATTTCAGTTTCAATTGTACCATTCTCTCTCATTTCTTTGATGTAAATAGGGAGTCTTCTCTCTAGTTTTTTTTAATTTCAGTTTTGCCATTAAATTTTAATTACTTTTTGTAATAATAGTAATTTACTTTCTTTATTTTTACAGTGTTTACTATTCAACCATGAGGAGGTAACTTCCCTCTGCTAAGGTGAAATGTAATTCTTTTACTATTGCTATTTAGATTAATCTCCCTTAAAAATAATATATTCACTATTTAAAATTTGACTTAAAAAGGATACCGCCATATTGGTCGGTTGGTAATTCATTTTAAACTGGTTTAAACCTGACTAATCAAGGATACCGCCTATATGGCTGGTTGGCAATTAAATTTTCTTACTGCCTATATGGCAGGTTCATGGACAAATCATACCGCCTTTATGGCTGGTCGGACTTAATTTGAATTAATCAGGTTATCGCTGATATGGCTGGTTGGTAATATTATCACAAGTTTTATATTATTTTATGGGAGATATCTAAAATAGTAAATAGTAAAAGTAATTCCTTTTACCTTAGCATTTTATTTAATTGTAATTTACTTTTCAGTATTTACTTTACCGCATTTACTTTTTAGCATTTTTACTTTATGGCTTTTACTTTTAAGTTTTTACTAGCCCTAGCTATGTGTCATAACTAAGTTAGTTATCTAGGGTTGTGATGAATTTCAATATCATCGGTTTATAAGGGTTAGATTATAGTTTGGGTAATATAAAGATTTATTTATTGAGTCTTAATCTTAATGCTTTTTATTAAATGGTCACTAATAAAATTGATTAGGTAAACTTAAAATGAACTAGACATAGGGATTTTAGGTTTGAGACCTTAGACTCAATAGCCCACGATCTTCCTTGAGGATAGATAACCCTTTAATAGATTTCCTTACAGGATAGGAATATACCTGTCGGGCGGGGGTAACCTTAATTGGAACTTAATCTTAATGAATTCAGGTAATTTGGTTGACATAGACATATGGTTCAATTGGGTTATACTGGATATTTGTAGTTGACCATCGGAAGAGGCTTTTACATAATTTAGTGTTCCAGGTTAGTAAATCAATATATTACCCAACTATAAGATAACCACTTCATCTTTAAATAATATTGGAATAAATCACAACCCTGGATAGTTTTATAAAAATTAAATTTTCATTAATCTACTTTCACGTAATTTTTAATTACCTGTTTTTTTAGTTAATTTGTAAGTCACCATTCCAATTTACAAACAATCAATCTGTTAGATACTAGTAATCATTTGGCCTCATAAAAATTAATAGATAAGGTTTTAATTCCTCGTAGGATTGATACTTTTTATACTACTTGAACGATACGTGCGCTTGCGTTATACGCGTGTCTAAGCACCGGTCAAGTTTTTGGCGCCGTTGCTGGGGACTTATTTATCTTTTACTATTAGTTTAGGGGTTAGATACCCTTACTTGTATCTAATTACTTATTGTTTTTGTTTTTCTTGTGTTTCAGGTTCTCATAAACTACATGAGACGAACCAGAAGCGTTGAACTCCGACCGCTTGACCCGAAAATTGAAAGAACCATCAGACAGTTGAGAAGGGAAAGGCGAGAAGGCCAAAATGCTTTAGTCAACATGAAACCTGAATCTTTGGAGGTTGCACCACCAATTCCCATTCGAGACAGAACCATTCCGGTGGTTGACAGACTCATTTCTTGTATTGTACTTCCTCCCTTACCAGCAAATGCGGGTGAAATCAAAACATACATTCAGATGATTCATCAGTCAGTTCAGTTTGGGGGGAATGCAACTGAAGATCCTAATGCCCACATCCACAACTTCCTGGAAGTTTGCGGCACTTTCAATTACAACCGAGAAGCTGAAGAAGCAATGAGACTGCGTGTTTTCCCATACTCCTTGAAGGACAGAGCTAAAGCTTGGCTACATTCACTACCAGCAGGTTCTATCACAACTTGGAACATTTAGCCACCAAATTTCTTGTAAAGTACTTTCCACCAGCCAGAACCGGAAAGCTGAGGAATGACATCACATCCTTTGTGCAATAAGAATCAGAAACTCTCTACGAAGCTTGGGAAAGGTACAAAGATTTGCTCCGTAAATGTCCTCACCATGAGATTCCAAAATGGCTTCAATTCCAAACATTCTATAATGGACTTTCTGGAATAATGAGAACCACAATCGATGTTGCTGCTGGAGGAGCTTTAATGGCAAAAGGAGAAGATCAAGCCTAGGACCTAATCGAAGAAATGGCCAACAACAATTCCTTGTGGCCAATAGAAAGAAGCATGATCCAAAGAATTGCAGGAATTTATGAAAGTGGAGCCAATACAGCAGTCAACGCCAAGCTGGATCAGATATGTAAATTTATGGAGACTCTTACCACTGGATCCACAAGTTCACCATATGGAGAAGCACCAGAGTCGAACCAACTTGAAGAGACGGTGAATTATGTCAACAATTTCAACAGACAGGGGAACAATCCATATTCCAACACCTACAACCCAGGGTGGAGGAATCATCCCAATTTTTCATGGAGCAACAATTCAGGGCAACAGAACTATCCACCACCTGGATTCCAGCAACAGAACAAAGGCCATGAGCAGGTAAATGAACCAGGAATAGTAGAAGTGTTGACTCAGTTAAAAAGGTACGATGCTATGTTTCAGAGCCAATCTGCTTCCATCAAAGCACTGGAGAATCAAATCGGACAACTGGCCAATGCTCAGAGTTACAAACCGCTAGGAAATCTTCCCAGCAACACAGAACCAAATCCAAGGAACATAGGGAAGGAGCAGTGTCATGCTATCATGTTAAAAAGCGGTACTGAAATCAACAAAGATGTTGGAGCCAAAACAAATGCTGAGGAAGTTCCAAAAGAAACAGGGCAACAGACGGAGGAAAAAGAAGCAAAGGAAAAAGAACAGACCACTCCACCTCCATATTTTCCTCAGCGTCTTCAGAAAAACAAATTGGACAAGCAGTTTGCTCGTTTCCTTGAGGTGTTCAAAAAGATGAACATCAATATTCCATTTGCAGAAGCCTTGGAACAAATGCCCAACTATGTAAAATTCATGAAAAATATTCTTTCACGAAAACGGAGATTGAGAGATTATGAGACAGTAGCATTGACAAAAGAATGCAGCGCCATTATTCAGAGGAAACTTCCCCCGAAGTTGAAAGATTCTGGCAGTTTCACCATTCCTTGCGTCATAAGAGAACATAACTTTGGTAAGGCTTTATGTGATTTAGGTGCAAGTGTTAATTTGATGCCTTTTTCTATTTTCAGGAAACTACAGATTGGAGAAACAATGCCCACTTCAGTCTCTCTACAACTTGCTGATAGAATGCTCGTATTTCCAAGAGGCGTAGTTGAGGATGTACTGGTCAAGGTTGACAAATTCATTTTCCCAGCAGATTTTATTGTCCTTGATATGGAGGAAGACGCAGACGTGCCAATCATCCTCGGGAGACCATTCTTGGCTACAGGTCGAACCATTATTGATGTACAAAAATGAGAATTAACCATGAGGGTACATGACCAAGAAATAACATTCAATGTTTTCAAGGCCATGAATTTCCCAGATGATGAAAATAAGGAGGAATGTTTCAGACTTGATGTGATACACAGTACCATTCAGAATTCCAATGCAATGCAAAGTTCTACTGACAAACTTAAAACATGTCAATTGCCTGTGGAGCCTGAAGATAAAGCATCTTTTGCACTAAAAAAGCCAATTCTTGCACTACAAGCAACATAAGAGAAAAAGTTCCACCAGCTCAACGAATTTGAGGAATTTCACAATCAGCCTTTTGAGGATGCCAAATTGTACAAAGAAAAGGCAAAGAAAAGACATGATGAGAAGTTAGTGCGCATACAACTGGAACCAGGGCAGAAGGTACTGTTAAACAAATCAAGGGTGAAATTCTTCCCATGGAAGCCAAAATCACGGTGGTCAGGTCCATTTGTGATCAAAAAAGTTTTACCAGATAGAGCCGTTGAGATACATGATCCTGACTCCAAGAAAAATTTCAAGGTTAAAACAGGCGTGTTAAACACTAATGGGGAGAATCATTTGAGCGATAAAAAGAAAGTGTCACACTTTCAGATCCAGTCTAACGATCGAGAAATCAAGTCTAGCTGACGACTTTAAACTTAGCGCTCGCAAGAAGCCAACCCATGCAATTTGTGTATATATTGTGATCTGGTGTGTTTTATTTTTGTGTGTTTAGTTTTTGCAGGTAAAGTCATTTCACGATGGAAGAAGCTCTCGCAAATCTTCACAAGCAATTTCCTTCTCTCCCTCAAAAATCTCTGATGAAAGTCTACAAAGCTCGCTTGGAACGGATGAGATTACTGATGATCAAAGGTATTCCTACTGACATTCGTTGGTTAATTGAAGCACATGTTCGATTGGCAGGTGAGTCTTCTGACTCTTTTATTTCACATCTGCCTGGTTTAGGAAAGAGCACATATGCTAAAAAGAGAAAAGCCAAAAGAATGTGTGTTTGTTATAAATGTGCTCGTATGTTTTGTAATACTCGTTGTCTTTCTTTAGGAATGGTGTCTCATAACCGCGAAGATAAGATTAATTTCATTAGGGATGGCTTGAGTAAGGAGTCTTTGGATGACATATCTAAAACTCTTGAGACGCATCCCAGTGGATGTGTATATCATGAAATTCGCATGTTATATGCACAATTCCAAAAAGAAAGACAACTGGTAAGTCTTGGGAATCTGACTCAAAAAGACCCTGTTGCCAATTTATAAGAAAATTGGATGGGAAGCTTGTCCCTGACGCATAGACGTTAATCAAGCTATAAATTCTTGTACATATTATATCTCTTTGTCTTTTCCTAATAATTGTGATTTGTTTTGTTGTTTTCTTTTATTTTCTCTGACAGGATCCAGACCTTTTTGACTATCATGATTTATTTTACTATTTTGCTACTAATCGTCATTTGGAAGATACTTGTGCTATTTTTACTCACCCTTTTCAGGTATTATAAATTCAACCCATCATTGCACTTTTGAAGACATCCATAGTAAAACATGGAAACCACTTCAAGAAGACGAGTTGAAAACATCTGTGTGTTTTGCGGTAGTAGTGTTGGTACTAAACCACAATACGTAGAAGCAGCACAAGAATTGGGTCGAGTCTTAGCTGCAAGAAATATGCGGAGGCAATCTTGGACTAATGGGGATCGTTTCAAAGGCAGTACAGGAAGGAGGCAGTCATGTTTTGGGAATCATCCCAAAACCCTTGGCAGAAGCAAATCTTATCGAACCATCAAACGAAGAGGAACTGATCGTGCTAGGTATGTCTGAACGACTGGTAGAAATGATTAACCGTGCTGATGCTTTTATTGTTTTGCCATGTGGCTTGGGTACATTAGAGGAAATTTTTATTATGCTATCTTGGGCGAACCTGAACATACACCAGAAACCAATTGGGCTGTACAACGTTGATGGATTTTATGATTTTCTTTGTGTGTTTCTTGATGATGCCCGGAGAAATGGGTTCGTGTCAAAACCTTTAAAAGAACTCCTCTTTACTGCCAGAACTGCTCCAGATCTAATTGACCAACTCTTAGGATATGAACCACAAATTGACCCTATCATTTCAAAGATAAATTGGTCCGAGGACGATCGTGGTAAGAGGCGTCGGATTAATATAGATCTTAACCTTTAATTTCCTGTAGAATTTCAGCTAACCAGGTATTATCTTCTAAACTCTTCTTCTACTGTTTAAAGACATTGGGGACAATGTCTCATTTAGGTTTGGGGGAGGGAATTATTTGATCAGTACCTTGTTTTTAGTTTGTGTTATTTTTAATTTTTAGTCCAAAATTTTTTGAAAAATACAAAAAAATTTGAAAAATTTTCAAAAATTTCAAAAATATTTTACGTTTTTATGTTTTTATTTTGACTAAAAATGTGAAATTGGTAAGAGATAGCTGAGTAAGGAGTTCCCACTCCTGATACGTATCTCAAACCCATTTTCGAAACAAGTTAATTTTTGTTTATTTCATTTTTGAATTATTTAATTTGTGAATTCTCCTTAACATTGACTAAAATGGATCTTCATATGCTCAGTTGGCAGATATTATCAATATGCATAGTAACATACAGACATGAGCTAAAATTGAAAAGTTTGTAATATTTAGTGCTCTAGTTTAATTGGAGGAAGCATCTCGAAAAAATGATGGAGTAAAAAAAAAAATCTGAGATCCGAGTTATTAAGTCTGTAAGGGTGTTTTAACACCTAGTGCTCTAAAGCCAACTGGTTTGGGAGTCACTAGCCCAAAGCTCGTTACATGGATCGAAGATGCTGCAAAAATATATATATCTGAAGTCTGAGTAATTAAGTCTGTATGGGGTGTCTTAACACCTAGTGCCCTAAAGTCAACTGGTTTGGGAGCCACCGACCCAACACTCGCTAAATAGATGGAAGGTATTGTATATAAATAAATAAAAATCAGAAAAATTCGAAAAAATTACTCAATTGCTACAAAAATGTGTGAATTCTGATAAAATTTTAGGACAAAAATATTACTCTCTTATCAACTACACTTGTGACTGTTGTGGGCAAAAATGAGTTGTTTAATATTTTGTTAGCTTTGTATATGGAGAATGGTAAATATAATCCTAGAATTTACTTATTCAGTAATTTAGAAAGAAAGAAAACAACTAGTAACGTGGAGTAGAAGTTTCACCTGATTAGTCACTAACTTCTTTATTCTTTTTTCTCTTGTCTTTTTGCTTTTGTGTGCATTAGTTTCACTACCTTTTTACTTTTGTAAAATATTTGTGGGTATCATTGCTGTAAACCCTCACGAGACTACAACTCGTCCACTAGGGACACCTAGGGGTTTAAAGGCTTGTTGCATATGTTAAATGCAACTGTGATCCCTACGAAAGTGGCTTAGTTAAATTTTATTATGTTATTTTATTTTGTGTTTTGCTCGAGGACTAGCAAAATGTTAGGTTTGGGGGTGTGATGAGTGGTAAATCTATCATTATTTCCCACTCATTTAACCTAATATTTTGTATAGTTTCTTGATTTTTGTGAATATTTTGATGTGTTTTGTGTTATTTTGTAGATAAATAAAGTTTCAGGACATTCTGGAGGTGATTTGGACCAAAACAGTGAAAATTGGAAAAAAATGGCATTTTGGTAATTTTGGCCAGTCGCGACGCGCATGCCTTTGGCGTCCCGACGCCTAACGTGCATCAGGTCAACATGTCAGAATCTGAAAAGTTTGACTTTGCTAACGTGCGCCGTGCCACATGTCACCATCACAGAGGATCCGCTAACAGGCGCCGGGACATGTGTCACAAGCCTATGGTGCCGACACTCCGCGTGACACGTGTCATCTTCTCATTGGACCGAATCATCGGCGAATCATATTCTGCCATGTGTCATCCTCTCATTGAACCGAATCTTACCGCGTGCCACGTGTCGAATTCTTATTGGGCCGACGAAATCCGCGTCAACAGTCAAAGTCAAAACGCGTGGACCAAGTGAACTATTCGAGCGTCGCGACGCCAAAGGCTTTGGCGTCGCGACGCCCGTGGCCTACCGAAGTCTATAAATTGATCTCGAGATTTCAGTTTCAATTGTACCATTCTCTCTCATTTCTTTGATGTAAATAGAGAGTCTTCTCTCTAGTTTTTTTTAATTTCAGATTTGCAATTAAATTTTAATTACTTTTTGTAATAATAGTAATTTACTTTCTTTATTTTTACAGTGTTTACTATTCAACCATGAGGAGGTAACTTCCCTCTGCTAAGGTGAAATGTAATTCTTTTACTATTGCTATTTAGATTAATCTCCCTTAAAAATAATATATTCACTATTTAAAATTTGACTTAAAAGGATACCGCCATATTGGTCGGTTGGTAATTCATTTTAAACTGGTTTAAACCTGACTAATCAAGGATACCGCCTATATGGCTGGTTGGCAATTAAATTTTCTTACTGCCTATATGGCAGGTTCATGGACAAATCATACCATATGTCTAACTATGTGTCATAACTAAGTTAGTTATCTAGGGTTGTGATGAATTTCAATATCACCGGTTTATAAGGGTTGGATTATAGTTTGGGTAATATAAAGATTTATTTATTGAGTCTTAATCTTAATGTTTTTATTAACTGGCCACTAATAAAATTGATTAGGTAAACTTAAAATGAACTAGACATAGGGATTTTAGGTTTGAGACCTTAGACTCAATAGCCCACGATCTTCCTTGAGGATAGATAACCCATTAATAGATTTCCCTACAGGATAGGAATATACCTGTCGGGCGGGGGTAACCTTAATTGGAACTTAATCTTAATGAATTCAGGTAATTTGGTTGACATAGACATATGGTTCAATTGGGTTATACTGGATATTTGTAGTTGACCATCGGAAGAGGCTTTTACATAATTTAGTGTTCCAGGTTAGTAAATCAATATATTACCCAACTATAAGATAACCACTTCATCTTTAAATAATATTGGAATAAATCACAACCCTGGATAGTTTTATAAAAATTGAATTTTCATTAATCTACTTTAACGTAATTTTTATTTACCTATTTTTTAAGTTAATTTGTAAGTCACCATTCCAATTTACAAACAATCAATCTGTTAGATACTAGTAATCATTTGGCCTCATAAAAAATAATAGATAAGGTTTTAAGTCCTCGTGGGATCGATACTTTTTATACTACTTGAACGATACGTGCGCTTGCGTTATACGCGTGTGTATCCACCGGTCAATGATCACGTAGGATACGGAACTAGTACTCTTAAGTACTGCAGTCATCGGGATAATATGACTAGGTCATGATTATCCGATTATAGAGACTAGTTACCAGAGATCCGATATATGCTTCGAACGGGGCAGACACAATTCCATCACCAGGCCTAGCATGTGACATCCGATACTGGATCGTTATACGCAATACTACGTATGCTACGCCTGACAAAGATTATATATTCCTTTAAAGAATATTTCTGGAGAATTGGGTAGGCACAGTGCTTTGCTAGAAGCCAACCATGTCTTGAAAATCGGTGAGAACGTGGTACCGGGTACGCATGTGTTCGGATAGTCCGATGACCGTATTTACTTCCAACATATCCAGGGATCTCTTGGGTCGCTTCCCGAAGATTCACCTATGAGATTTGACTCGAACAAGAATTAATTTGAGATTAATTATGAGAGAGAAAATTAATCTAGGATTAATAATGACAATAATTAATCTTGGAATTAATTATCAGAGAGAGAATTAATCTGGGATTAATTTCGTCGAGAATTTATCTGGGATTAAATTCGTCGAGAAGAGAGAACGCGATTAATTTAGAATTAATCGGTAAAATAAATTTCATAGTTAAATTGGATTTTACTATTTAATTTATTTAATTGGGCTAAAATAATATATTAGATATATTAATTGAAATTAGATTTCAATGCAAGCGAACGAATTAATTTAGAATTAATTCGTAAGCAACTTACGTAATAATATTGCGAGGCATTATTATTTAATTAAATTAGATTTAATTAAGTCGCAATGACAAATTCGTTTAATTCGAAATTAAACGAATCCGGGTCCGAGTGAAGTTGCGTGTTGGATTGTCCAACTTAAATTTGGAATTTAGAGTGGGACCCACCAACTTACATCACTTTTCATTCAAGTTGATGGAAGTGGTTGAGAGCTTTTATAATAGCTTCTCCAACACACTTTGTGTTTTGTTTTGCTTTTGAAAAAGCATATACACATTTTTGACAAGTCAACTTTGGTAACACTTTTGTTTTAGAAGCAAAATAACAAAACACAACTTCTCTTTTCCTCACCTCTCTAGGCCGAAACTTCAAGGTTTTGTCCATCAAATTTTTGTTTCAAGAAATTCAAGCTACATTTAGAGTCAAAAGAAGGTGATAGGAAAACTCACCCGAGAGTATGAAACTCGATTTCAAGCTCCGAAGTTTCCAACACATCCAACAAAGAAAGAATTTTTGAAATCCTAAATCCAATCAATGTGAGTATTCTGCAACTCCCTTTGATTAATTCACACACAAATCACTCTTAGACGATCTTGGCTTGTTCTAGGAACACTTACAGTTGATATAAGAGATTATGTTCGTTATATGAATATGTATGTAAGTTTATAGTTAGACATGGATCTTATGGGTATAGTGATGGTTATGTGTGCTATGTGGTCAGCTATACAACGTTGTCTGTGCGATGAGATATGTATGAATGTAAACTTTGATATTGATGTCGTTTACATATATAATATAGAATGACATGATGTGAAATAAATGAGTTCTGTTTTGTATTGTGGATGAAATAGATAGTATGAAATTCGTACTAAGTTTCATCGTATCATATGATGTATTTGATTGATTGTATAGAATCCGTGTTTGACTTTCTTTTTCTATTGATGTACTTGAATGAATGTGAATTAAAATGATCAGTTTGATGTGTTTTGGCAGGAAATATTTGATTCGATGTGTTTTGTTTCAAAATATATTATATGTATTGATGTATGGAATATGTGACTTTTGAAAATGTGTAAAGAGAGAGGATTCCCGAATATGGATAGGATTGTAACGTACGTGTGTTCGATTCCGAATAGTTGGACGTAAGGATGGAGAAATTTCGAGGACTTAATTTTTATAAGGAGAGGAGGATATAGTTGTTAGGGTTGGTGCTCTGAGTGCCAATTTTATTATGTATTTCCCTGTAAATACTAATGTAACATATTATTATGAATAAAATAAATAATTTCAATTATATAACATCCTCTATTATATGGTAAAGACGTAACAGACCTTAGAATGATTACTTATGATACTGTTGCAAAAGCGTCACAACTGACATTGAGTTGTATCATGACGTTGTCATTCTTAGACAGTTCCTGGTCAAGGTTTACACTACTTGGTCAGTAAAGTAAACCTGTTGAGACTGGTACATGTCGTACATTGGAATCTTGGATTCTGATGGTTTCTCAATGAACCATGAGTCTTGGAGACTCGTATAGACGTGTAGGTGTTTGTAGCGGATAAACATTGAACGACTCACCGGAGATTCTTAATGGTTGATACACCGACATCAATAAGAATATTCTCGGGTTGAGTGGGCATAATGATTCTTTGACATGAGATACCACTGTGGATATATGAGTTATCCTCCACACTTATATGACAGTCAGGTCACCGATCTATTTAGATCAGACCTCCGCCTGTTCGTTGGGTGTAGACTGATGCTTAGGATATACTGTGTGTATCAAGAAAGGATCTGTCAGTTCTGTGTACAGAGCATAGGTATTCAATATGGAATTAGCAATCTGTTAAATCCATGGGCCCGTGGTACACTATAGAAATTAGTTCTAAGTGTTATTAAAGGATTGCTAATAGAAACGTCGACGTGATTATATCTATAAAGATTTGACGTTTATATCTATATCTCTGGAATAATCTGAATACCTATGACAAAGCGATTATACGTATGCTATGACCTCGACCCGTATGGTTCAAAGAGTTTATCTGTGTTCGTCATAATTTACGGGTGGGTAGATTATGGACACAAAATTTGATTTCGTGACGGATATGCCTGAACCTAGAGAGTCTCACTAGTGAAATATACTCGTAGAGCACTAGGCAAAATTTTTATGAATAATACTGATTATTTATAAGTTGTTTAACGGATAAACGAAAAATACATGCAAATGGACCTAATGGTCATTTCCTAATTAATGTGTATTTGTATTTAATATTTGATATTATTAAATACGCATTAATTAATTGTCAAATTATGATATTTGACATATATCATTAATATATATATTTGAGATATTAATGTAAATATAATACATATATTTAAGATATTTATATTTAATTATTTAATTATTAAATAATTAAATTATTTAATATAAGAAATATCTTTAGTAATGATTTAACTTTTAAATGGCATGGAATAAGTAGATACACTTGTTTCATTATATTAAATGTTAGGAAATGACAAGTTCTAATTGGTAACACTTGTAAAAGGAGATGGTGATCATTTTAAATAAGTAACATTGACTAATTAAAATGAAACAAATATTAAATATTTGGATGTTTAATTTTAGCAATTTTCGGCCATGTGTAAAGGTGGTATAAATTATTTTTTGTTTCATTTTTCAAGACACACAAGTTTTTCAAATATTCACTAAGTTAAAAATTGAGAGAAAAAGTGAATAATAAATGCTTGAAAACTTGGAGTATTGTAAGTCATTTCCAACTTTCTTCAATTAAGAAATTATTTCTATGATTCTATACTTCAATTTGTGTAGTTTAGAATTTTCTCTAATCTTTAATTATGTGAATTATTATGTTGTAAACTTGTTTCAAAGATGAAAGCATGTATGTTAATAAAGTTTGCATGAAAATTAGTTCATTAGCATTCTTTAAGTCATTTGATGGTGATGTTGCCATTCTAGAGTTGCTTAGCCACTCATAGATGACCTAGAATTGTTCTTGATTTGTTTCATGGTGGTGAGACTTGTTTGGTATGGTAAGGATTGTATTAAAGTATTGAATTTGTTTAATTTGGTTTAATTTATCAATTTGTGAAAATTATAAAATTAGGGTTCATAACTCATACCAAATTTGGGGATTTTCATATATATGATGTAATTTGATGTATATATGATTTATAAATTTGAGATTGATTGGATTTGATCTTTACAAATTTTGAACTAAAAAGTACCAAATTACAAATCCTGGAAATTGCTGGGGTTGTTCAGTAATTTCAGAAAATTGTGAATTTTTGTTGCAATTTGTATTTTCATGTATTAGACATTTATAAATCATTTTGGGATTGATTTGGAATCAATTAAATATGTATTTGACAATTTAAGAACCAAAATGATAAAATTGTAAAGTTTAGGGGTAAATCGGGAATTAAAAGAAATTTGATTTCTTGGGTTAAAATTTCAGATTTTAAGTATTGGGTAATTAAATAAATAAGTTTATTTAATTGATCTAAGAAAAAATTTTGAAATCGAAAATTCTGATTTTCCGCGTTCCGCTGCGCTAACCCTCTAATTCCCTATAAAACCCTAACAAAATGGTATCAGAGCGAGTCTGATTCTGGACACCCGATATAATTATGCTTTTAAAATTCAATGTTTAATTTAATCTTTACTTTATGCATGCATGTGTTTATTTAATTTGATTAAATAAAGAAAAAGCATCTTTTGCGGAAAAATCCATATTCAAAATAAGTTTTTTAATTTAATATGTATTTGATGCATATTACTTGGTCTGTCTTGTCAATACCGCTTATAGATAAATCTTCTACGACTATATCTGAGAACGTTCCAAAGTTTTGAGGATATGGCCGGTAGAAATTTATCTGTACTAGATATATTTGATATTAGGTGAATTCAAGCGAAAACGAAATCCTGAACGTGGCAAAGCTATCAGGGTTACGCAAGTATCTTGAATTTATCATTGACAAGTTTAACCTTGGTACGCCTCATTGTGAATGTGCCAAAGCTGTCACAACGAGAAACGACTAGGACCGAAAACCAATGAGTCACTATTAAGTGATCGACAATGAGTTGTCTACCTAATGAATATACGTAGGCGAGAACGTGCCAAAGCTGTGAGCTGAAATATATTCATGGGTCCACCTTTCACTATTATGTTATGAATTGATTATCGTATGTTTTGTATTCTGTTTGGGGATTACAGTTTTGTGTGAAATAGTGGGAGGGGCATTTTTAAATTAAAAATCCATGATCTATTTAATCTTTATGATATGATATGAAATTGTTTAAACTGCTGATTGTTTATTCGCTATCTATTTGATAGATTTGCGATGGTGGCACCAATGGCAAACCCCTTTGCTTGTATGCTTGATACGAATAAGCTTAAGGGCACTAAGAATTTTTCCGACTGGGATATGGATTTGAGGATCGTCCTCGGATCCGAGAAGCTGGGATACATATTGGAAGGTCCATTACCGTTTGCTATATCTCCAGATGCATCACTTGAAGAAGTTGAGACTTTCTACAAATGGAAAGATGATGATTTACGAGTTAAATCATACATACTTAGTTCTCTTTCTTCTGAGCTTAATAAGTAATACTTTGAGATGTACGATGCATGTAGCATGATGACACAACTTCATGAATCGTTCATTAACCATTAACATGTCGTGGTTCATAGAGTTGCAATGGAACTGTACCATTCTAAACTCGATGAGAGACAGGCTGTGAGCCCGCATGTGCTTCATTTGATCGATTTGATCGAGCATTTGAGGTGTAGTGACTTCCCTCTCAATGAAACTCTGGGACGTAGTGTCATACTCGGTTCGCTCCCGGTGTCATATCGTCAGTTTGTCATGTACTTCAACATGAATGAGATTCACTGCTCTTACCGTGAGTTGCATAGGATGCAGCTCACATCGGAGGAAGATTTAAAAAAGGGAGTTATGACTCGCCTTCCGAAACCCATTTCACTTTCCGATTCTTCCCAATGCAAGTCGAATGGGAAGAAGGCAAAAGGAAAGAAGAAGAAATGTTTCAATGTTCCTCCGCAGGCTAAGGTAGCGAAACCCAAGAGAGCTTCTGAAGATAAATGCCATCGCTTCCAGAAGTTCGGGCAATGGAAGAGGAACTGTCATGACTACCTTGCCCAGATCAGGAAGGAAATAACATCGACATCAGGTACTTTTACTTTTCCTATTATTGATATCTCATTGACTTGTGAAGCTATGACATCTAAGCTCGTTACTGATCATTGCTTTCTTTCACGGCCCAAGCCACCCGCCAAATCAAAGCTCTCAGAGAGTACTACAAGATGGCGGTGATGATTTTTCCGATCCGTGCTCGGTTGCAGGAAAAACGAGGGAGGAATATTTGGATGAATAGTGACCCACGATGAACTGTAGCTCCGATCCGAATTCTGAGGATTCTAGCGCATTCGTGGGGTCGTTTGGAGTCTGTATATGGCCTCGAAATCTCGATAAGACCTCCCGGTAAAAATTCACAGATTTCAAGTTTATAGTTAAATGTTCGGAATGTGTCGTGTAACTTCGTACTGTAATATATTGTTATAAATTGAATTGTTTGAGTATTAGTATATTGAATATGAGCATTCGGTAGAATCTGAGTGAAAACAGAACGAGTTTGATCAATCCGATAAAATATGTATGTTTTCACTAAAAGTGGGTTTTTGCATATAAAGATGTGTTTTGATTTTGATGATAGATATGAGTTATTTATGATAATACGAATATGTTTGGATAAATCCGGGAAGGTTCAGAGGGTTGGGGACCCTTCCATAGTGTTTGCAGAAACTTTTTTCGGAAGATATTTTAAAAATACGTAAACCGAGAATTTGGGTGAACTGGTGGCTTGGAATAGTTTGTAATGATGTTTTAAGACTACTAAAACTGAAAGTATTGAATTCAAACTTATTTGGGTCGTCCCGGAAAGATCCGACACTTCGTCAAAGTTAAGTCGAGAATTTCATAAGCTGTGATTCTAACAATGTTTCACCATTTATTTTGGCAGACTTGACTAGGACCTGAAGTGCTCGTGAAGCCAGGTAAGTAACCCATGTGACGAGAACTTGAATGGGTGAATTTACATTTTAAATATTTATATATACACATACATATATACATAAATATAGATGACTAACGTGTTAGGATGAAAGAGAACAGTTAAGAGGCGATTTTGAGTACGGGGTACAAGATTACATATGGTTAAGTTTATCGACCGCCACATGTATGAATTTTTATTAATGCTTTGATGTGAAGTGGAAGGTTGGATAAGCTTAATGTCTATGTGTATGTATGAATGTACGTAAAGGTATGAATGTGTAACGATATGAAATGGTGTATGTGAATGAAAATGAAAATGCATAAGTATATGAGTACGTATTCATATATGCATATGATGTTAAGATATGTATATGTTGGATATGTTCATTTGGTAAAGACATTATATCAAATGTTCCTAGATAGAGATTCTGAAATGAATATGTTTGATCGATAAAAGAAAAGTTATGAGGACTATCAAAGGTATGACATTTGAATTTTGTAACAAGATGTATATTTATATGTTTGAAACATATATTTGTACGTGAGTGTTTGAATCATGTTTTGGAAAGTTTGTTATGGATGTGTTTATGTATGAGAAGTCGCGCGATGTGTTTGGTGTGCATGTATGCATGTTTGAATGTTTAATTGATTGATGTTCTCGTGGTATTGTAGTCGAGCTGGTTAGAAATTTGTTCTGACGGAATTCATCTTATACCTATTCTAAAATAGGTATTGAGTCCTGTACGAGCATTGTGTGTGTAAGACTGCCATAAGTGTGTATTGTTGGATGATGTGATCTTGGATGTACCGATTGTTATGTGGTCTTCGTAGTTGGTTGTATATGACATTTGTAAATATGTCTGACTGTATGTATGTGTATGCCAGAACGCGTGATATGTATGGATTGTGTATGCTCATGTGAAATAGATGGATGATTAGAAACCGATGTGAATATCAGAGATTATAAAGTGTGTTTGCTAAGTTGTATTGATATGCACATATATGTGTAAAGATTCTTAAATTATATTTGTATGTATATAAAGAAGTGTGCTATGGTATGTGTGAATGCATATAAAACATAAATGTTAAGCTATTACAAGATTATCGTGGATTAGAGAAGGATACAGAAAGATTGTTTTGATATTGAAGAAATAAGTGTTGATATTAAAGATAGTTTGTAACTGAACATAAGAAAGTTTGTTAGATTTACCGATTTGATGATACTTCAATTATATTTACCGTGATAATTAATAACATGTGACTTCATGTTTCAACATTTAAATGGTTTCGATATTATGTGACATACTTTGTGATTTCGAATTCATGTTTTGTGTGCTTTGAATGTCTAACCACTATATTGACAATATGTAAATATGAAAATTTGATATTGGTAAAGTATAAAGGATAATAGAATGTTGTTAATCCTAAGACTCGTATTAACTTGAAAACTCTGAAAAATTTCTAGTATGGTTGATTTGCATGTTTGTTTGTAATGCTTGCATGGTTAATTACTGAGTTTTTAAAACTCATATCAATCAGTTTGCTATTGTTGCAGGTTGGCTTCTAAATTGGTCAACCACGACAGCTTTAGAAGTCACGTTCGAGACGTGGATCACCCAAGTGGTAGTTACCCTTGCAAGTGTCCTGGGATAAACTTTAGAAGAGTAGGATTTGGGATTAATATTTTATTTGTCGTGCTGAGCACACTATTTGTAAATATTAAATAAATGTTTTGATTGCTTATGATGTTGTGGGCACTGAGCCCTTGAGTGTTGATAGATGATATGGGCACGGAGCCTTTAGGTGGTGATTTTGATATGTTGTGTGGGCCTGAGGTCCGTTTTGATATATGATCTGTTTAGGTTCGTTTTGGTGCTGGACTGAGATCCATGTTGTCCAATTTTAGGATACATCATGCCGGATTTTCGGTAGATTTAGAGGCTTATGGAGATAGGTCAATCTTGTCTCCTGCCGGTAACATCCTGCCTCTGGCGGGGTGTTACAATTTTGTTGCCTGTTTAATAAATTGAAATTGTTAATTTATTAAATTTATTTTAATTCAAGTAATGGGTAAAATTAATATCTTATATGATAAAATATTTAATTTCCCATCTTGAATTAAAATAATTTATGAGACCAAAAATTTAAATCTTATCCTGTTTAAATATTAGGTTCCACTACAAGAAAAAAGGCCTTTACTGACACTAAGGTTAGTGACACTAGGCTAAAAGTGTCAGAAACGACGTGTAAATGGGCTTATTTCCGTGTTTTTCACTTAAATATCAATAATTACTGACACTATGGTATCAGCGATTTTAGTGTCAGTAATTACTATTACAATAGTATCAGTAAGAAATAAAAAAAAAAAAAAACGCGTAGTCGTCTGGAGTCGAACCAACACCTCGCGGAAGTGACGTTTTTCGCATATATTACTGACACTAGAGTATCAGTAAATTTAGTGTCAGTAATTAATGATACCTTAGTATCAGTAAAAAAATTTAAAAAAACCTCTCGGTGGGAAATTTTCATTTTCCCACGCAAAATTTCTTTTTCTTCGTTTGTTTTACCCTCAAAAAAATTAACCCATCTTTTTCTGAAAAAATCCCCCACACTCATGATCAAAATCTTCATTTTCATCTCATAGGCGCCGCAAGTCTCAGTTCTTCAACTCTCAACTTACAACAAATTAATAACAAATACGATCGATCAGCTCTTCAGCTCTTCAATTTTTGTTGTGCTTTGCTTTTTCCATTATTCATCTCTCAACTCTGCAGCTCTCAGCTCTCATCAGCTTTTTCATCTTTCAGGTATGCTTCTGTTTCTATTGCCTCAATTTGGGTTTTCTGGGTTTCGATTCAAAAATGTCATTTTTCCCTTATCTCTATTTTTAGGGTTTTTCCCCTATCGCTGCAGAAGATTATGCAAGAATTTGAGACGCAGAACGAGAAGATGGAAATGACGACTGAGGTCATGGGCGATGCAATTGATGATGCTTTGGAAGGTGATGAGGAAGAGGAAGAAATTGAAGAACTGGTGAACCAAGTTCTTGACGAGATTGGAATTGACATCAATCAAGAGGTATTACTTTACATATTGATGATTTTAGACATGCTAGGCTTTCTTTTAAATTAAAATGGAAATGACCTAATACAAGAAAAGGCCTCAAATTAAGAATAAATTTGTATTGGATACTTCTTTAAAAGAGGTTAGTGAAGGAGTATGTGATGTGAATTACTTGGCTGGGGTGGTGATTGCAGAGATGTTTTGGTTGAAATTTACTTGACTTTGAGAGTTGGGGTTGCAGGAAAAGAGTTGGATAAAGAATTGACAAGTTGGGTAGTTAGCTGCATAACCAAATTTCAGAATGTGTACTTCTTTGGTGAGTGCTCTTTACTCATTCTCTTTCTGAAAAAAATGAAAAGAAATTTGGAGTGTGTTTTCTGATGGTAGTTTTTATCCTGATAATTTGGATTTCTCTGTTGTTTGAAGTTGTTGTTCAATCAAGGTTGTGCATATAACTTTTCAGTTTGCTACATATTTTTATTGTCTTGTTTTGCTTGGAAAATGGAAAGTTTGAATGTGCTTTCATCTACGGTGCGAAACTGTTGTCATCAACTTCTCTAGTCCGTTCTTCAATACTTCTGTTCTCAATGCTGAAAAGATGCACTTGTTATTGGACACTTGTTATTCTTTTGATAGTATATAATTATATGTTAATAAAGTCTATAAAGGTTTACTTTAGGAATGTGATAAAAAAACACGAGTGTAGTATTGTATTTGTATGGTATGTTTTCTCAACTATAAAATTGAGTTTAGAATGTTTTGTAGTCTGATTAGTCTCTTTCTTATTCTTTTTGCTGACCGGAGGCCCTTGTGAAGATGCAGTTGGAGCCAAGTTTTCCTTTGACTTCCTTATTGGTTAGCTTTCTGGACAAGAATTTTGGTGGGGTTTATAATCTAATTCAGCTGCTCACTTGCTGTGATAAGGTGATTGTTTAATGTTTAATGTTTAATATTTTACAACCTTACTGATTTACAAAGTATTCTGTTCTTCCAAATCCAGCATAACGGTTTGCGAGCTTCTCATCATGTTTAATATTTCGTAATCTTGTTTCAATGGATGATTGTCGGCTTCAAGGACTCAAGTCTCATGATTGTCATACTTTGATGCAAAAACTACTCCCTTTGGCAATTCGAAATTGTTTGCCAAAAAATATTAGAAATGCCATAATCAGGTTGTGTTTTTTTTTTCAATTCATATGTATGTATGTTTGTATCACATGCTCATCTCTCTTTTAGGTAGTGGCCAAGAAAGAAGCATATATGCTTCTGTAAGTTTGGTTTGTTTCTGTATATATGCAAAGATTTGTCAGAATTTTTCCTTCACAACTCTGAAAGAAGTTTGGTCCTGAAAGAAGCATATATGCTTGTGTAAGTTTGGTTTGTTTCTGTATATATGGAAAGATTTGTCAGAACTTTTTTTGGCTGAGATTTTTTAGGATAATCTTTTTGGTGAGGTGTTGTTTGATTCTGAGGAATTGGATTCTGATTCTGTTCCTGTGTCTTTTGGTTTTGGCTATAAGGTTCAGTACTTGCAGCCCCTTTTCTTGAAGCTGTAATCAAGTTTCAGTTTCTGAGTTTTGGGTTCTAAGCTTCCTCTTTGATATTTGGTAAGTGCTTTAAAAGTTGTTTTTTTATTTTTATTTTCTTGGAGATATTTATTTCTGGTCATGGTCTTGATTTTGTTTGAGTTCATTAGAAATTGATGCACTAATTTGAAGGCCCTTTTCTTGTCTTGACTTGCCTTATTATAACTTTCCATCACAAATAGTGCCTCCCTCAAGTGATTTTTTAATAAGTTTTTGCTATCCGCTTCGTCGCAACTTTGGAAACAATCTCTCTGTAAAAAAACACGAGTAAGGATGCGTGCATCAAGACCTTTCTTAAGGAAATGCATTATGCATTGCAGTCAGTTTTGTTTCTTTCCCAGCTAATCTTCAACACAAACTTGATGAACTGGAGAGTTTATAAATTTTGAATATTTTTCAAGTGTTGAAGACTTTCTTTAGTCCTTGATCTTATCCATCAACCACCTCTGAATTCAATTTCATCATCATTAAATTAAGTTTGGTGAAAAGGCCAAACTGAATTATGATAATGATGAGGATGTTAAATTCAAAGGCTGCTAGTTTAAGCTTTGCACAGATTTGAACTTTCATTTGGGTCACCTTTGGTGATATACTTGCTCAAATTTTTATAAGCAAGCATAGGATGCTGACAGAAGTTATGGGATCCAATGTCATTAATGAAATTGTTAATTTCATGTGGCCATGGAAATGTCTGCTGACAAATTAGTTGTTAATGTAGGAGTTTCTGGATTAAACTTGATTCATTGCTGACAGAATAGCCCATCATTAGTTGTTATGATGTGTAATATTTGATCTTCTTTGACATTGACTTGCCTGTGAGAAAGTTTGTTTAAATTTATTCGCTTTCATCGTCTTGGAGCCACACCAAGAAGTCTAATACTTGGTGTTAATCTGTTCAGGAATCAGGAGTGTTAATACAACCATGAATGCATTAGTTGCTACCAACAGAAACTTTAAGCTGGCAGCAAGGCTGCTAGGATTGGACTCTAAGCTCGAGAGAAGTTTACTTATTCCTTTCAGGGAAATCAAGGTGATTTTATTTTTTATAGAATCAACTGAGTGAGTGATGCAGGTTGCCATATTCGTCTTTGATTATCGTAAAAAACATATTCTGAAAACCGGCATGCATGGTTCATGAATGACTCGAGAACTGACATGACTGACATGAATACATGAGCTGGAATCCTAAGACGTGATCTGACATATGGATTTTGTATGAAATTGCAGGTTGAATGTACCATACCTAAAGATGATGGCACCTTGGCCTCTTTTGTCGGGTTCAGAGTTCAGCATGACAATGCTATAGGACCCATGAAGGGAGGAATCAGATATCATCCACAGGTTGTTTACATTCCAATGTAGAGTGATTTTTCAATAGTTATAAATCAAGATTCTGTGGGGGCATGACATTTTGATGGGACTTTAAGAGTAGTTTTTGAAATATATATATGTTAATTTAAAGATTGTCTATGGAGTTTTTGTATTCATCATGTGATACTGTTGAATTGATTAATACGATTAATCTATTATATTGCGAATTTTATATAAATGTATTTTTTTAGTTTTTTATTTCATTGAGTTGGTATATATATATATATTTTATGATTAATTTAATTACAAAAAATAAGAAATATAATTGTGAAATAATACGATTTTTAAATTTTAAAAGATATTGACGGATATTGATACTATAGTAACAATAATTACTGACACTAAAAATCAAATATATGCGATATACTGATACTGCAGTAACAAAATTTACTGACACTATAGTATCACTAAATACTGATGATATAGTGTCAATAATTTACTGACACTAAAATAGTGTGAGAGATTACTGATACCATAGTGTCAATAATTTTCTGATACTACAGTATTAACGTTTACTGACACTAAGAATCACTGACACTAGAAACTAGTGTCAGTGATTTCTGGCTGCGGCAACACTGACACATTTATATAGTGTCAGTAAAACCCTTTACTGACACTAATTTAGTATCAGTAAAAGCCTTTTTTTCTTGTAGTGTTCAAACCTTCCAATGCACTCAATGGATTATTGGTATTACTGTAGGGGCAACCCAACAACCGTTAGGTGAGAGACCTTTACATAGTATCATATCTGCATGACTAGTTTCTTTACGAGGTTGTATTAAATTTCCAACAACTGTTAGGTGAAGGGTTTAATTACAACCTTTTATTAGAAAAAGTATTGGGTCTAGCCTAATTGATTAAGGCGCCAACAACTGTTAGGTGATGTGTCCTAAATCTAAGGTTAAAAAGATCAAATCTTGTAATTTGTTACAAATAAGAAATATGTTTCTAACTAATTAGAATTATGTGACCACCAATTGTTAGGTGTGGTTCCATTAATTTAATAACAAACTGATCACCCACTAAATATGTAATTTGATTCCATGTTGTCCTATCCGGGGAGTATAGGATTTGAATTAAAGTAGTGGGAGCCCTATTTAGTTAAGTCCAAAACTGAATAGTTTGATATTTACAAATTAAAATGCATAACTTATGTATTTTTATATCTTGCAGATACACAACTTCTAAACTCACTATTAATAACCCATAAAATAACAAATGGCAAACCCTAATATAAAAATCCTCGACACTCATAAGCTTATTGGACCAAATTATAAGGCATGGTACATAAATCTTAGGATCATTTTGGATTCTGAAAAGATAGGTTATGTACTTGATGAGCCACTGTCCAGAGCCCTTCCGGAAAATTCAATCCCTGATGAGCAAGAAACCTTCCGGAAATGGAAGGATGATAACCTCAAAGTGAGATCATACATGCTGGCCTCGATGAGTGATGAGTTACAAGCTAGACATGAGGACATGACTGATGCCCCATCGATCCATCACAATCAGATTAAGTTATATGGAGAGAATTCACATAGTAGGCGGCTTGAATTGTCAACCGTTTTGTTTCAAATGAGTTTGAAAGAGGGAGAAAGCCAAGAGCCATATCTTATGAAGATGATAAACTTGATAGGGCAACCTGCTGCCGTGGGGTTTGTTATGGATTTTGAACTGTAGACGGATTTGATCATATCATCTCTCCCTAATAAAATTTATGAACCGTTCATAACTACTTGCACTCTATGAAACAAGAAAGAACTCTCTTTGAGTTGTTAAAGGGTATTGTATCTTTTTATAATAGTACTCAAAAGGGGAAAGAGAAATGAAGCTGTTCTTGCTACTTCATCTTCTGGTAAGTCATCAAAAGGTAAAGGCAAGAACCTCCGGGAATAAGCCCAAATGAGGTGTTTCTAAAAAGAATAAGAATGGCAAAGGCAAAGGGAAAATTGTTTCCAAGGGTGCTAGAGATCAAACTAATGATGAGTTTCATAATTGTAAGAAGCTCGGTTACAAGAGGTGGAACTGTCCTCTTTATCTTGAGAGCTTGAAGAAAAGGAAAGCAGGTATGTTTTCTTGTCATGTTATTGAAACTGAATTAAATGTTATTTCAGGTTCTAGATCCTGGATTATTGTTTCAACTGCCACTTCTTATATTTGTATGACGTTGCAGATACTACAGAGTAAGCAGTTGCTCGAAGATGGTGCAGTGACATTGAAGATGGCAAATGGAGCAACGGTTGCTACTATTTACTCAGGATCAATTAGACCTGTCATGCTTTCAGGGCATGCTTTTGTACTAGAAAATGATTTGTATTTTGATATAGCCAACCAAAATATTTTTTCTGTAAATATTATGTGTAAACTTGGTTACACTTTTAAGTTTGATGAATATAAATGTTATGTTTATTTTGAAAATGAATTGGTTGGTACATGTCTAAATATAAATGGTTTATATTTTCTTGAGTTAAATGAAATTAACATGACTAAAACTATTAATAAGAAAAGATCTAGAAACAAAATTAATTCAAGACTTCTATGGCATCACAAATTAGGTCACATTAGAGACAAAATGATTATGAAATTGAGTACAAATGGATTAATAGGTCCATTAGGTTCTGAACCTTACCCAACTTGTGAATCATGTCTTCAAGGTAAGATGACCCAATTCCTCTTTTCCGATCAAGGGGAACGAGCCAATGAAGTTCTTGAATTAATCCACAACACAGATGTATGTGGTCCATTTAAAGAAATGGCAAGAAGAGGTTTCTCATACTTCATTATCCTTCACTGATGATTAATCAATTCAGAATCCTTTGACATGTTCAAAAGAATTCAAAGCAGAAGTAGAGAAACAGAGAGGAAAAAGTATTAAGACTCTACGATCTGATCATTGAGGCGAATACTTAAGTAATGAATTTCTAGATTCTCTTAAGATTAAAAGAATAATCTCTCAACTCAATCCTCCATATACACATCAGCATAATTGTGTACACTACAAGAATTATGGCTTTTAGCGTCCAAACATTTAGCGTCGCAATAAAATTCGACGCCAAAACTCACTTTTAGCGTCGAATATCATTTTCGATGCTACATGTCATATTTTTAGCGACGGAAAAAAGTTTCGACGCCAAATATTCATTTTTTGGCGTCGATAAGCATTTTCGACGCTAAAATTATTACTATAGCGTCGAATGATATTCGACGCTAAATAATTTTACTATTGCAATGCTTTTTGGCGCCAAATATTAAGCTTTTAGCGTCCAAACTCGGTGTCGACGCCAAAAACCAACATTTAACGTCGACTATTTATCGTCGCTAAAGGCTTATGAAGTTTCCACCGACAATCCTTGAATCTTTAGCGTCTAAATTTAAATCGACGCCAAAAACAAGACATTTAGCGTCGAAATATTTATTGCGACGCTAAAAACTACAACAATTAGCGTCGAATTGTCAGATTCGACGCTAAAGATAGATTAAAATACAGAATGTCACCAACCCTTCTCCCCCTCTATTTTTTCTCTCATTCTCTTCATTTTCATCCTCTGAAATCTGAGAATTTCTCCTCTACAGCCTCACAACTCTCCTAAAAATATTCAATAATATTGTAATCAATTTCCGAAAAGGTAAATCTTCTTTCATATTTCTTTATTATTTTCAATTTTTATGATTATATATGTTGTTTATATGCTGTTTGTTAGTGATTTATGATTCATATATGTAGAGTAAGTATATTAATTAACAAAATAGAATTTTTCTGTAAACTATTTAATTAATTTATCAACCAAATATATATATATATATATATATATATATATATATATATATATATATGCTTAAATAAAGAATTAATGAATTAGTAATGTTGATTATTGTAATATGATATCTAATAATTATATTATTATATTTAGGTATTCTGCTGAAATGGATAGAAATTAGATGAGCTCTCTGGATAGATTGAGTGTTGAATATCGTAATGGAGTGTATGAGTTTATGGAAGTCGCAAAGCAACACATTGATGCTGAAGGTCGTGTTCGTTGTCCATGTGTAAATTGTTTGAATAGGAAAAGGAAGCGGTTAGATGAAGTTCATAATCATTTATACATGCCAGGAATATCACCAACTTACCGTACGTGGATTTATCACGGTGAGCAGTATAATTCTCAGTCACGGTTTTTTGATTCCGGCGAAGGGAGAAATAGTTACAATCAACCTGCAAACGATGATATCACCGATATTTTGCATGACTTACAAGGTCCACAACTTGGTCATAGTGTTAGTGGTGACATGCCAGTGTTAAGTGGAAATGATAAAAATTTATTTAGTGAACTACTTGATGAGGCAAAAAAATTCCATTTGAAGGTGCTGGAATGTCAATCTTGAATTTCGTTGTGAAATTATTACATATTAAAGTGATCAACAGAATGACCAACAAAAGTGTCGATATGATGTTAGAGTTACTGGCCCAAATGTTACCGGTTGGAAGCGAATTGCCTAAATCGTACTACGAGGCAAAGAAAATGTTGCGTGATCTGGGAATGGGGTATGAATCCATTCATGCTTGTAAGTTTGCTTGTGTATTATTTCGTGCCGAGTATGAATCACTTGAACATTGTCCGATATGTGGTGAAAGTCGATACAAAGTCCGTGGTATGGGGAAGAAAGTGCCTCAAAAGATATTGCGATATTTCCCTTTAACGCCCAGGCTGCAGAGATTGTTCATGTCATGACACACAACGACTGATATGATGTGGCATCATGAAAAGAGGATCGGTGTGGAGGGCATACTTAGACATCCTGCGGATGGAACCGAATGGAAGGAATTTGATGACATGTACCCCCGTTTCGCTGAGGACCCCCGTAATGTCAGGTTAGGTCTTGCCTCTGATGGTTTTAACCCATTTGGGAATATGTACAACTCTTATAGCATCTGGCCCGTTATTGTCATTCCATATAACTTACCTCCATGGAAATGTATGAAGGAACCGTTCATGTTTATGTAAGGGGGTATTCGGGTCGGGCCCAGCGGAAGCGCGGGTTCAAGGCGCAAAACGTATTTCAAAACTTTTTCAAAATACCGAGTAGATTATTCAATATCTAATATGGATAATCTATTCGTTTTCACCCATAAACTAAAACATTACTCACATTTTATGATCCGATCAAATGGAGTAATAATCCGACCACAAAAGTGCCGACCACATTATGTCCGACCAGACGAGGACCGACCACAAAAGTGCCGACCACATTATGTCCGACCAGACGTGGACCGACCACAAAAATTCCGACCACATTATGTCCGACCAGCCGAGGACCGACTAGCCGAGGACGGACCAGCCGAGGACCGACCAGCCGAGGACCGACCACATTATGTCCGACCAGGGTCAAACAGACGAATATTTTCATGCATCATATACAAATCCAAATACTCATCATAAATGAAAAGCCAAAAGATGGTACAAGGTCAAAAACTTGAAACCAATACTTAAATCATGTTTCTAAAACACCATTCTTCCATCCAATCAAAGTCTCAACACAATGAAACAACTCAAGATCAAATCTAGGTCATCTAAGAGTGGGTCAACAACTCTAGATTAGCAACATGGTTTCCAAAAACCTTAAAAGAATCCTTACAACTACAATAGTCACAAGTTTACTTCACAATACATGCTCAACACTTCAATTAAAACTACCATCAACAAAAACACAAAGAAATAAAGAAGGAATAAATCTAAGAACATCACATGTTGAAGCCTAGAACCTAAGGAACATTTTCCTCTCTAATAGCAAGTTTGAAAAACTTACTAAAATTCCAAGCTTTCTTTGATTTTTCTTTCTTTCTCAAGCTTTCTTTAAATTTCTTCAATGGAGTTTTCTCTTTCTTTAAAGTGTATTAGGTTAAGTGTAAAGTGAAAATGAAAATCAATTTATACTTGTAACATTTAAGCCTTGGCTGAAAATCAAAGGCAAATACAAGAAATTGTAATTTCAATTTCATTTCAATTATCATTTAATCAACTTGCATAAATATCCAAAAACAACTTTATTAGATATTTTATTAAAGTCAATTAAGGCAACTAATATCATTTACTTAATATATCCTAATGTAAGATATTTATATCTTAATTAATTTAATCATTTAACAATTAAATAATTAATTAATTAATCAAATACAAATATATTAAATATATGTATAATATTTACATTAAATATTAAAAACATATATTCATTTAGGATAAAAGTCAAGTAACTCATTTTGACTATTAATTAATGTGTATTTAAATTAATCAAGTATTAAATGTAAATACACAATAATTAAGCAAATGACCATCTAGTCCCTTTAGCATGTATCTTGCGTTTAACCTTTAAACGACTTTATAAATAATCAATATTATTTATTAATGTTGCTCTAGTGCTCTACGAGTATGTTTCATTATTGAGACTCTCTAGATTCAGGTATATCCGTCACGAAATCAAATTTCATGTCCATAATCTATCCACCCGTAGATTATGACGATCACGGATAATCTCGCTGAACCATACAGGTCGAGGTCATGGCAAATGTATAATTCCTCCGTCACAGGTATCCGGATAAATCCCAGAGATATAGATGTAAACGTCAAATCTCTATCGGGATTATCCAGTCGACTATTCCATTAGCAATCTCAGAAAGAATGTTTAGAACTAGCTTCTAAACTTTACCACGGGCCCATGGTTTTATCTGATTGCTAATCATATGGACTACCTTTGCTCTGATACACAGAACTGACGGATCATATCTTGATACACATAGGACACCCTGAGGATCTGTCTACACCCAACGAACAGGCGGAGGTCTGATCTAAATAGATCGGTGACGTGACTGCCATCTAAGTGTAGAAGATGTCTCATGTGCCCACAATGGCATCTCAAGTCTAAGAATCACAAGTGCTACTCAACCCAAGAAGATTCTTATTGACGCTGGTGTACCATCCATTAAGAATCTTCGGTGAGTCGTTCAGTGTTTATCCGCTATAAACACCTACACGTTTATACTAGTCTCCAAGACTAATGGTTCATTGAGAAACCATTGGAATCATATATTCCAGTATACGACATGTACCGGTCTCAACGGGTTTACTATACTGACCAAGTAGTGTAAACCTTGACCAGGAACTGTCTGAGAATGACAACGTCATGATACTTCTCAATGTCCGTTGCGACGCTTTTGCAACTGTATCATGACTAATCATTCTCGGGTCATTACGTCTTTACCATATAGAAATATAGATTATATTATAGAAACTGCATATATTATTCATAATAATAATGTTTTACAGAAGTATTTAACAGAAATACAACCGGGAATTGGCGCTCTGAGCACCAACCCCAACAGTTTATGTCATTGCTTATCCCTGGTCCACGTTCACCTGGTAAAGATATAAATATTTACTTGAGACCATTGATCGAGGAGTTACAAACATTATGGAATGTGGGTGTGCATACCTATGATGCAGCTTCAGAGCAGTATTTTCAGATGCATGCCGCATTATTATGGACCATTAATGATTTTCCAGCTTATGGTTCATTATCTGGATGGAGAACTAAGGGTTACATGGCATGTCCAGTTTGTGCGGGTCAAACACCTTCGCAACGATTACGGAATAAAATCGGATACACAGGGCACATGAGATTTCTTGAGTTGAGTCATCCTTGGCGGAGGAGTCAATTATTTAACGGTCAACATGAACCTCAGAGTATGCCCAGTTTATTGTCTGGATTCGACATACTTTGCCAACATCAACATTTCAGAGACAGCACACCAGGTAAACATCCTAATAATAGAGATAAAAATCGAAAACGCTTACCTGAAGAGTTGAATTGGACAGGAAAGAGTATTTTATTTGAGTTAGAATATTGGGGGACTCTGAGTTTGCGACATAATTTGGATGTAATGCATATAGAAAAAAACATTTGTGAGAGTTTAGTGGGTACACTATTCAATATTTCGGGTAAGACAAAAGACACTGTAAATGCTAGATTGGACCTACAAGATCTTAGAATTCGCAGTGAATTGCATTTACAAGTCACCTCTCGAGGTCTTATTAAGCCTCCTGCTAGTTATGTGCTCAATCAATCGGAGAGAAAATCATTATGTGATTGGCTGAAAATGGTTAAATTCCCTGATAATTATGCATCGAATATTGGGCGTTGGGTCAGAGATGATACAATAACGGGATTAAAGAGTCACGATTGTCATGTGCTTCTCGAGATTCTCCTTCCTATTGGCATTCGACCTTATCTCCCCCCGAATGTATGCGACGTCGTACTTGATCTATGTGGCTTCTTTAAACAATTATGTCAGAGGACATTAAGCACATCTGTTATTGACGACCTTGAGCGAGGAATCGTGATAATCCTATGCAACTGTAAGTTAGAATATTTTATATTTATTTTTATCCTAACATTAAACATTTCAGTTTGTTATATTAACACATATATTTCTCTCATTGTCAGATTAACAACCAAGTTCAAAATGGTCAATTGGACTCGCGATCCTCGTTGGTTTCTTTGGTTTATGGGCCTCAAAAGCAGGCTTATGAATACAGTGGATACATTGTCAACGGAGTTAGATTTCATACCGAACATCGAGATGTTACTCATGTGACTCAAAATTCTGGAATTGTAGTCCAAGGAGAACACAACTCAGATCTAATTGACTTCTACGACGTAATGCAGTCGGTCATTGAGTTGATATACCGACCCAGACGACATATTGTGCTATTCGACTGTAAGTGGTTTGACACAAATGCCAGAAAGAGGAGAATTCAAGTTCGTAATAATCTAACGTTAATTAATGTTCAACGTTTTTGGTACAAGAATGATCCATACATTTTTTGTACCCAAGCACGTTCAGTGATGTACATATCTGATCCCAAGTTAGGAACTGGGTGGATGGTGGTAGAAAAGTTACAACATAGGGCCATCTGGGACACGCAGGAGAAAGATAGAGTTGACATATCAGATGAAACAGAAGAAGTCTCCGGCAACTTTGAAGATACTGCACAAATATATCATGGACCAACTGTCACCGTTCCGGAAATATCACATTAACTCGAGCTAGTACAGACGTTGAGATAATTCCTCATGCTGAAGTGAGCGTTGAAGTAGCAAGTGAAGAACAATTTGACACTGAAGATGACTTCGATTCCAGTCACGAATCCTCAAATATCGACGACAATAGTGATTAATGAAGTTACTGTATTTTGTGATTGATGAATAATTTTCTGGATTATAATGTATGGTTGTTGATTTTAATTACTCTTTAGATATGGTTGAAATATTATCGTAATTATTAATAGTATAACTATCACATATTTGTTTTTATTATTTTTAATGGTACACATCTAGCGTCGAAATATAATTTTCGACGCTAAATGACAGACATTAGCGTCGAATATATTCGACGCTAAATGTCTGACATTTAGCGTCGACGCTAATGTATGTCATTTAGCGTCGAAAATTATATTTCGACGCTAGATATAAAATTAAATTTCCCGGAAAAATAACCCTAAATTTTTAATAACCCGCCTATTTTTTGGCGTCGAATTATTCGACGCTAAAATCAAATTAATTCGACGCTAAATGTCTTTTAAATCCCTAAACCCAGCGACCTCTTCTTCTCGGCTCAAACGACCAAATTTCTTCCATTAACTCTCTTCTTCTGCATTCTCGGCTTCTAGACATCTACTGCAACAAATTTAAGGTAAGTCTCACTTTTTTATTTTAATTTGATGATGATGATGATGATGGTGATGGTTGTCAATAAGATTGATGAATTTTGATGATGATGATTGTTCAAGTTGATGATGAATTTGCATGATGATGAATTTGCATGATGACATATTATGGTTGTTGATGTATGATGATGATGATTGTTGATGAATGATGATGATGATTGTGGGTTAATTTTGAATAAAGAAAGAATGGTGCCTAATAAGGAGTCAATAGAGATGTTTAGGAGGATATTGATGCTTGCTAAATGATAGAGTGTGTTTTTGGTGTGTTTTGGGGTGATTGGGAAGCCAATATTTTGGTTTGATTTCGGCAGACCGTAGGACGTTCGAACGCGTATTCAAACGCAATTCGAACGCCCACTTTTTGCCTTAGACATTCGAACGCGTTAAAGAACGCCATACGAACGTGAGCTCACTGGAATTGATCTGTTCGAACGCGTTAAAGAATGCCATACGAACGTGAGCTCACTGGAATTGATCCATTCGAATGCGTTAAAGAACGCCATACGAACGTGAGCTCACTGGAATTGATCCGTTCGAACGCATTAAAGAACGCCATACGAACGTGTGCATGAGAAGTCGTGTGATGAGTTTGGTGTGTCGTGATATGTATGTATTGTTTGATTGTGTGCCTTGTGATGTATTGGTTGTTAAATGTGCTTCGTGGTTGGTTATATGTATCCCATTGAGTGTGTGACTGTGTGTATGTACGTGTATGATGGAACTCGTAGATTATATGGATAATGAATGCATATGTGAAATGAATAAATGAATGAATGAATTTGAAAACGAAAGTGAGCATTCGATGTTATAAGCGCTTTTGTTAAGTTGTATTGACTTGTATGGATATGTATGTATATGTATAAGAATTTTGGAATTTGATGACGCTAATGCGACGAGTTTTTGCAGATGGCACCGGGCAATCACAAACAGGCTACCGCGACTCCATCTACATCAGCAAGGGCAACTGGCCCTGGTGATTTCTCTGCTAGCACAGGTGAGTCCAGTACAGTGAAGGGTCGAGGACGCACCCGTGGCCTGGGGTTGGCTAAGTACGTTAAGGCTCACGGCCGTATCCGGATAGAGATATCAGATGATGGACACACTCAAGTCGGACAACATAATTCAGCGTTTAATACAGCCATAGGAGCTACAGCTCGATATGAAGCTCCCCAAAACTACGTATCTTGGAGAAAGATACCGTGGGAGAAGAAAATGAACCAGCTATTCCCTTCGTTACTTGTAAGTTTTCGATATTGTTTGTTATTTAACATTTTTATTTTATACTTATTTTTACTCGAATTTGTTGGTTTTTATTAAGGTCCCAAGATCAAACAAGACATGAAAATCGTGCATGAATACACCAACGAAGATAGCGGAATACTTACATTGGTTGGTTGAGTCGATTTGAAGACGATTGAAGCCAATATGCTCACTGTTTTGGCGCATGAACTGCAGCAGTCCACTGTCCTCCATCTTCTATTTTGAGCTGCGAAAATGAGCTTCTAGATTCGTCGGATGGATCCCGTCTCATGGTCGAACCTCCCTACCACCTTCGCAAGACTTGTAAGTGTGCTAGCACTTGAATTTTCACCATGAAAACCCACTATAGCTTCCCTTAAAGCTCACATTTTTCTGGTTCAAAACCAGTCCCAATGTTTCTGTTTTGGGCGTGAGAGAAGAGAGCAAAATGAGAGAGAAAGAAATGTGTTAAGTAATTACAAAAGTTGTAAATCATTTGTTTATATATTTTCAAAAAATATTAAATGATTTACCAATTCATTTTAACTTTCAAAAAGTCAAATAAATTGAATGTAATAAGCTTGAGTGTTCCACACTCAAATATCAATGTCCATCAAGTTATATCAACTTTAATAAAGTGACATGTTGA
The DNA here is from genome assembly GCA_019454045.1 of Zanthoxylum bungeanum. Taxonomy (NCBI): domain Eukaryota; kingdom Viridiplantae; phylum Streptophyta; class Magnoliopsida; order Sapindales; family Rutaceae; genus Zanthoxylum; species Zanthoxylum bungeanum. Next base: position 192,144 of record SKCR01029358.1, on the reverse strand, counting down.
GTGTCTTTCACTCAATCCATTAATCAAATCAATCAATCACTCAAAGTGACTTTTGATTTGACGCTTGATGTGACGATTGATTTGACGCTTAATGTGACTTGCGTCGCCGCACTCGAATTCGAAATACGAATGCGCTCGCAATCACACTCGGGCTCGGGTTCGTTAATTCCAATTTAACGATTTTTCCGTCGCGTCGTAATTAAATGATTATGCCTAGCGAATTCACTATTCACGTCGCTAACGAATTAATTCTAAATTAATTCGTTCGCCCGAATTAAAATTTAATTTTAATTCCGCGTCGAAATCTAATTTCGTTTAATATATCGAATATATTAATTTATTGATTAATTCCAAATTAATCGTTATCTCTCTCTAGACGATATTTTATCCTAGATAAAATATCTCCGTAATTAGTCCTAGATTAATTTTCTCTCTCTTATATATAATCCCAGATTATTCAAGAGTGCAAGTTGTGCGTCATCGGTGGATTATCGGGAAGCGACCCATGAGATCTCCGGATAAGTTGGCAGTAAATACGGTCGTCGGAGTATCCGAATCACGTACGTACCAAGTACTACGTTCTACCGATTTACGAGACAAGGTCAACTCCTAGCAAAGCACCAAGTCTACCCAATTCTCCGGACATATCTATTTAAGAATATCAAAGATCTGTATCAAGCGTAGTATACAATTGTATTGTATTGCGTATATCGATCCAGTATCGGACGATCACATGTTAGGCCTGGGGCTGGAAATGTGTCTGCCCCGTACGAAACATATATCAGACATCAAGCAACTAGTCTCTTTGAATCGGGCAATACTGACCTAGTCATATTGTCCCGACGGTTGCAACCTTTTATAGAGTACTAGTTCTGTATCCTGCGCGATCATCAACTCCATATGTCTGAAGTGATACTTCCATCTTGACATCACAGCCAGTACACTACGATTCCTGATAAACCCAGAAGAGGTGAACACAGAACCAGTTTAGGTCCCCCAACACCAAAACCAAAGTTTACCGATTGTCGCAAGTACTAGCGATGCAAGTCTCAGGTTAAGACCATATACACCTACCCTGATGCGGCCTCCCATAGACACGCAGACATACTACCAATGGGATTCCGCGGGGTCTATCCAGAGCGAAGCTGTTTCCCGTACCATCGGTGAAACACGACCTCCTATCGCACTTGCATAAGTATCCAATACTTATATATATGAGAACTATGCCGTTGTGCCCTCACAACGCACACAAGTGCAATACTAGCCTATTCCGCATTATCGATGTCCAGTCTCGATAATACAATGGCTAGGGATATTTAATGATTAATCCTTGTGGACTGATATTGTCTCATATCATCTCAATCCAGGAACTAATCATAGGGACCTCTCTTCATTTATATATCTATGGTGATCTAATCACAAATGATGAGAGTGCAATTTCCTTATTACATAGTTAATTTGCTACAACAACACAATGATTTGTGCAAATAGTGATGCTATGGGTCATATTATCCAACAATCTCCCACTTGGCACATAGCCAGTCACTCGGGTGTCTAACACCCGAACTATGTATGGTTTGCTCAAATTGCTGAGGAAAGGTTTTCGTCAGCGGATTTGTTTGATTATCGTTTGACGCGATTTATACGATCATCACATCGCCACGATGTATGATCCGAACGAATCAGATGATATAGAAGTATATATCTGGATCGTCGATGAGACCTTTAATTCCTTAGCATGTGCTGACGCCTAGCTCAGCTGCTAACAGAACTATATCTAATCTAATTAGATTTATTTCAATCCAAAAGACTTCTATTGCTGCCTCAGCTGCAGCAATAATCCGCATTTGTTGTTTATTCGGCAACAGTTATCTTGCTCGGAATATTTCCAGCTCACTGTCCCGTTATTCAAACTTTATAGTACCGTAGTATTTAATTGTTTGGAAACTCGCTGTAGTGATCCCAGTCACTTCAAGTTCTCCTTCTCCATAGTTTAAGACATCATCTTTAGTTCTCTGAGACACTAACAGATGTTCTTAATTTCAATCCAGTGACTATCACTTGGATTGACCCGATTGTGATTCCATATGCTCTAAGCGTATGAGACACCAATACAAGTACATTTTAAATGTACAATTTCCCAGAGAGTGTTAACAACTCCAAATCTATCCCAGTAGATCTTTATTCCTTGAATAAAGGTTGTTACTCCCCAAAATTCTATGGAGAATTTCTATGAAAGAATATCTATGAAAGCCAAGCTTTCACCAATTGCTTTATGGGAATTTAACTGTCAGTGCGCTCCCACTAACCTCCTTATATACACAAGAATTATTTTGTTTTGAGTCAAATCATAAACCATTATGATTATTTCAAAACGACAGTTCCAAGAACCTTATGCTTGCTTCAATCCAAACATGGATCGAATAACCCGTAAACCTTGTTTGTCGGTTATACAAAATCGTCAGAATGTTATAAACATTCTCCAAAAGGTTTCCTTTTCAGGAAAGCGATTTTGATTTGTAACTGACATATTTCATAAATGAAATATACAGTTAGCAACAAGCATCTTCAAAATGGATTTACCATGGCAACAAGCAAAAGGTTGAACCGTTATTGACACGATGTTGATAACGATACCTTCCGTCACAAGCCTAGCTTTGTACGTTGGTATGTTGCCATCCATGTATGTCTTCCTTGAAGACGTTTAATGTACCAATAGGCACAATGCCTTGTGGTACAACAACTAGTATCCGAAATAGCTGTTATACATGGAATCCATTTCGGACTCATGGCACTTGCCATAATAGGGAGTCGATACCTCGTATCACTTTCTCAAAATGTAGTCGGTGGATATACCTTCATAAGATTGACATCTTTATGAGGTTAGATCAGAAACCCATACCCTAGGTTGTTTTCTGACTCTATCCGATCTACGAAGTTCTTGAGTATTTGAAGATTAATGGTACAGAATCATTATTGATGAACTGTTTGTGTTCCATTAAGGACTTCGTGCCTTGAACAGTATTACTCCGATTTTCATCGAGTATCACTATACTCCCACTGACCACTGGATATCGGTATTCCTCTCAGGAAAACCGCATGGTGAGCAACAATCAAATTGTTCTCATGTGAGATTTATAAGTACTATACTTATGGTTTCCCTTATGATAACCTATATTGGCACTTATCCAACTTGGGTCTTTTAGTTTGATATCATCCAAACGTTATGCCTGGCATACCCAAATTATCAGGAATGAGAAACCCCGTTTCTTCCCTGTTCATATCCTATATGACATCTGTCAAACAGATTTTCATGGAACCTTATTCTAAATAAGTTTTGCTCTGTAAATACATATCCTGTAGAAGGAAATAGTAGCTCAGAGCGACTCGTGATAAACCTAATCATGTCCAACAAAATTCAGTTTTAGTTCGGACACACCGTCTAACAGACGTGTCTCGGGAGGAGTCCTCATATCAAAGAACACCGTACTCTTTCATATACATATGAAACTTACTGCTTAAGTATTTTCCAATACGGTCTTACCGTGGCGGCATAACACTATAGCCGATCTGTTTGTCTATTTCGTGTCGAAACTCTAAAGTTTCCGATTTGTGTTCTTTAAAAGAAACACATAACCATAACGTGATGCTACATCCGTTAAGGTCACGAAACATTCATGTTCACATCTAGTCCAGCAAGATATGGGCCCACTAACTTCACCATGAATAGGGATAACAGATCAGTGGCCCTTATACTATTACCAAGTAAATAGTATTTTAGGTACTTTACCTAATAAACTAGATTCGCAGACCTCATTTGAATAGTCAAATCAGTCCTAGTACCCACTCTTCAAAAGTGTGGATATACGAGTCTTCTTTAATTGTGTCCTAGACAACAATGCCACAAATAAGTCTCTATTGATCAAATCAATTTGAGCTATTTATTTGTCATTTTATATGTTTGAGATTTTTCTTTATATTCAAAATATAAATTCTGTTATTTACATCTAATGTATTTTATCTCAGTATCATCTTTATATAATAAAACACTTAGTGTTCTATAATATAAAGGTTTTATCCGCAATGGATTAAACACTGATATAGAGACAATGTCTCTAGTCAAACTAGTTACATTATAACAGTTCCTAATTTAAGTACATACCCAAAGGGTAGTTCCTAAACTTAGGTATCCACGGTCGAAACAGCGACTTTCGTCCAGTTTCCGATTTGCAGAGAAGTCTCGGTTTAAAGTCAGTATCCAACTCATAGCGGATTCTGAACATCAATACATATATTTTATGTACCACACTAAGTATTTAAAATCCAATTTCAATACTAGTAGTGAACATAACTTTGACAAATATTTTTTTAAAGTTAGAGCCTCGCCCTTTCTTTAACTCCTTCGTGTCTTCCATATCCAAATGGTAGTCACTTCGGGATATGTCATTATCCTTTTCAATATTTCACAAACCTTTGGCCAAGCCTTGGGTTTCGGAATATCGAAACGATGTGCACCTTGTGCTACATGCCCAATTGCAAACTTTGATACTTTTAAATCTAATGATAGATTTATTATAAGTATATTAATTAAGCATTAAAGTCATCATCACATAAATCTTCCAAAGATTTTATGCTCTACTATTTGCTTAATTATGGGCTTAGTCATAATAAGTTATTTTATCAATAAATTAAATACCTATTATATTTCCCAATTGAAAATTAAATCATTTAAAACATTAATCCCAAGGATTATATATTTTAAATATTCAACCTTTCAATTCTTTCTTGATTTTAATAGTCCAACTATTTAATCAATTTTTTAATAAGGTACTATTTATTATAATGATTACAATAATCCAATTATTTAATCAACTATAATTTAATATTGATTACTATAATCCAATTATAAAATCAACTATTATTTTAATTCAATTATATTGATTACTATAATCCAATTATAAAATCAACTATATATTGAATAAGTTTGTATATAGTCCAACTATATATATATTATTAAAACAACATAAAATATTAGTCCAACTAATACTTTTGATTAATACGACGAGTAAAATATAAATGAGCGTGTTTAGCGAGTAATTGAACGATTGTTGCAAATTCAATACTTACCTCCCACTATTTTTCGTCGAGCCTCTAACCCCCCCTGTCGAGTACTCGGGAAACCGTGTTTCCTAGTGGGCTAGGATCCTATTAAATAACATACAACCTTGACTTTGGCCAACAAGCTGTATGCTATTTAACTAGGTAGATCTCACAGATCAATTGGATCCAATCCAATTCCTAGATCCGGTTAGGTGGACATCCAAGTCCAAAACATATTATTTACGCCAATGTATCTAATACATTTTCCTGACCATATCCTCCGAATCATCTAGGCCTTGGCTTTGGCACAACAAACCTAATGACTCCAGTTAAGCGGGACCCATTGACAAGGAAAGTTTCGTAATCAATGTCGTTGGACAAGAAGTGATCTTGACTTTGGCCAACAAATCACAACTTGGACAAGACACCGATGTGGAACAAAACCCTCATGATTCAAATACATCCATAATTGACAAGGTCTTGACTTTGGCCAACAAACCAATGCCAATCGGATCTTGAACAAGAATCATTCAATGGAAGGATAATCGCTTAATATAGAACGAGGGTTTTTCGCGTGCAAATTGGCTACCAATTTAATTATCTTTGTTAAGGTCTCATCATCATACACCCTTAAACATGCATTCTAAATACATAATAAAGCGAGTATGAAAATAAATAATAATGATATGCGGATGGATACTTTACACATTGATCCTAGATCAAATCTCTCCCTTTCTCACTCAAGCTAGCACTAGTATTACTTCTACCCGTTACACTACACTTCTAAAGAAACCTCATATACATAGAGGGGAATAGGTGAGAAGAGAATACAAGAGAATAGAGGTGATAAGGCTGGACACGCAGGTCCAATTTAATAAATCGAATTTGTTACAACAATTTCTAAAATTGCCCACCCAACTAATATCCATCCGATATACATTATTCATTCAACACAACCACGTATTCACACACATAAGCATGCTATCAATCAATCTAATCAAATTAATTAATCTGATAATTAAGTGATCATCCAATGTTCAAACAACGATTTGATTTTGTTCGAGTCAAACTCGTTTTTGCGAATAAGTACTTAAAGTACGAATTCATGAATTAAATTAAACTACATCATTAATCAAATTTAACATGCATTTAATACTAATTCACTATTCAATTCCAAATTAAATATTACACTTTATTTAATAAACCTTTTACGATTTAAATTCCAAATTTAATCGTAACGCGTCTCAAAGACCGATTAACGTCCAACGTCAATTCAATTAAAGTCCAATGGGCTTTTAATTGATTTCTTAAGGCGTGGACTTTTGGTCAACTCGGGTCAAACCGATAACCAAAGTCCAATCCGGGATTTACCCCATAAGCCCATAAATCAATTTTGGCCCATTAGGCCCAATTAAACTTTAAAGGTTCATTAGTTGCATTTGGGCTTTATGGTTAAGGTTTTGGGCCCAATTGGATCCAATCCACTTGGCCTAAACCAAACTTGATAAATCAAGCCCAATAGGCCCAAATACAACTTTAAAGTCCAATTTCCAAAATTAGGCCCAATTAATTAAATTACCAAATTCCAAATTCGCAATTTAATTACCTAAAGTGTATTACATGATTAATCAACTAAATCAATATTTCTAAAACACCATATTAGTCCAATTAATCATGCTCATTATCATTATCATATGTCCAACACACAAAATGAAAAATCAAACCCATTTACATGCTTCTTTAGTCTCGGCCAAAAGAGGGATTTTGTGTCCGATTCGGTTTCAATCCAATCGAACCCATAATCGACATTAAATCACCATCCTAAATGATTTCATACACATCCAATGTCACAAAATCAAAATTACCAAGACATTAGGGCAATAAACCTATTCGGCCAACATGAAGATTTTGGGGTTTTTGTTCAATTCCAAATCCAATCCAATTCGATTCAAATTAACATCAACCTAAATGATTCTAACTCATCAAATGAATCAAAATTCAAAAAATCCAAGAATCCAAAATCAATATACCATTCGGCCAAGGTAAAGTATTTGGGGAAAATAATTCCAAATCATTTTTCGTCAAATTAGTCCAACCAAAATGAAATTAAACATGTTATAAGCATACTCAAACAATCAATTTTTATTCAAATCATGCTCAAATCACATTTACCCAAATTTTAAGCCCTACAAATTCATGCTTGAACCTAAGCTCTTGATGCCATTGTTGGTTTTTATTAAGGTCCCAAGATCAAACAAGACATGAAAATCGTGCATGAATACACCAACGAAGATAGCGGAATACTTACATTGGTTGGTTGAGTCGATTTGAAGACGATTGAAGCCAATATGCTCACTGTTTTGGCGCATGAACTGCAGCAGTCCACTGTCCTCCATCTTCTGTTTTGAGCTGCGAAAATGAGCTTCTAGATTCGTCGGATGGATCCCGTCTCATGGTCGAACCTCCCTACCACCTTCGCAAGACTTGTAAGTGTGCTAGCACTTGAATTTTCACCATGAAAACCCACTCTAGCTTCCCTTAAAGCTCACGTTTTTCTGGTTCAAAACCAGTCCCAATGTTTCTGTTTTGGGCGTGAGAGAAGAGAGCAAAATGAGAGAGAAAGAAATGTGTTAAGTAATTACAAAAGTTGTAAATCATTTGTTTATATATTTTCAAAAAATATTAAATGATTTACCAATTCATTTTAACTTTCAAAAAGTCAAATAAATTGAATGTAATAAGCTTGAGTGTTCCACACTCAAATATCAATGTCCATCAAGTTATATCAACTTTAATAAAGTGACATGTTGAGTGTCTTTCACTCAATCCATTAATCAAATCAATCAATCACTCAAAGTGACTTTTGATTTGACGCTTGATGTGACGATTGATTTGACGCTTAATGTGACTTGCGTCGCCGCACTCGAATTCGAAATACGAATGCGCTCGCAATCACACTAGGGCTCGGGTTCGTTAATTCCAATTTAATGATTTTTCCGACGCGTCGTAATTAAATGATTACGCCTAGCGAATTCACTATTCACGTCGCTAACGAATTAATTCTAAATTAATTCGTTCGCCCGAATTAAAATCTAATTTTAATTCCGCGTCGAAATCTAATTTCGTTTAATATATCGAATATATTAATTTATTGATTAATTCCAAATTAATCGTTATCTCTCTCTAGATGATATTTTATCCTAGATAAAATATCTCCGTAATTAATCCTAGATTAATTTTCTCTCTCTCTCTCTATATAATCCCAGATTATTCAAGAGTGCAAGTTGTGCGTCATCGGTGGATTATCGGGAAGCGACCCATGAGATCTCCGATAAGTTGGCAGTAAATACGGTCGTCGGAGTATCCGAATCACGTACGTACCAAGTACTACGTTCTACCGATTTACGAGACAAGGTCGACTCCTAGCAAAGCACCAAGTCTACCCAATTCTCCGGACATATCCATTTAAGAATATCAAAGATCTGTATCAAGCGTAGTATACAATTGTATTGTATTGCGTATATCGATCCAGTATCGGACGATCACATGTTAGGCCTGGGGCTGGAAATGTGTCTGCCCCGTACGAAACATATATCGGACATCAAGCAACTAGTCTCTTTGAATCGGGCAATACTGACCTAGTCATATTGTCCCGACGGTTGCAACCTTTTATAGAGTACTAGTTTTGTATCCTGCGCGATCATCAACTCCATATGTCTGAAGTGATACTTCCATCTTGACATCACACCCAGTACACTACGATTCCTGATAAACCCAGAAGAGGTGAACACAGAACCAATTTAGGTCCCCCAACCACCAAAACCAAGTTTACCGATTGTCGCAAGTACTAGCGATGCAAGTCTCAGGTTAAGACCATATACACCTACCCTGATGCGGCCTCCCATAGACACGCAGACATACTACCAATGGGATTCCGCGGGGTCTATCCAGAGCGAAGCTGTTTCCCGTACCATCGGTGAAACACGACCTCATATTGCACTTGCATAAGTATCCAATACTTATATATATGAGAACTATGCCGTTGTGCCCTCACAACGCACACAAGTGCAATACTAGCCTATTCCGCATTATCGATGTCCAGTCTCGATAATACAACGGCTAGGGATATTTAATGATTAATCCTTTGTGGACTGATACTGTCTCATATCATCTCAATCCAGGAACTAATCATAGGGACCTCTCTTCATTTATATATCTATGGTGATCTAATCACAAATGATGAGAGTGCAATTTCCTTATTACATAGTTAATTTGCTACAACAACACAATGATCTGTGCAAATAGTGATGCTATGGGTCATATTATCCAACAGAATTTTCATCTAGGAATGGTTCGACTTCGATCTGACCCAAGTGAATGTCCAACAATATATTGACTACCACATTGGGAAAAGTTATAAGATTATAGAACAAAAGTCCTGAAACCAATATTCGACGAACATTGACCTTCAAATGCTCCACAACACAAGCCTGATTTTATAGAGGAACAAGATTGGACATTCTTATGTGAGCTTTGGTCTAGCAAAAGACACGAGGTAAATTTTGAAATAAACGGAAATTTATAATTGTCTTTGTTTTCGGTACTTACAGTGTTGGTAAATGCAGGATAAATGTCACGCAAATTCGGAAAATCGAAGTCACTTGCGTTTTAACCACCGTGGAGGTTCGAAGCCATTTATCCAACATCGTGCCGAACATTCTGAGGTAAATATATCCTAATGTAAAATTGAACAGTTAATTGTTTTTACTAATCTGGAATAATATTGAATTTATTTTCTGTTTATAACAGAGTAGCACAGGTGAGGTGCAATCATTTCCAGATTTTTTCCGTGTGACGCATTACAATGAGAGGAACAAATGGATAAATGAAGAAGCCGAACGCTGCTTTGTAAGTTTCAGTTTTTTAAAATAAAATAATTAATATTATATATGTTAATTTTTTTTCTCAAATTCTAATATTAACTTATTTTTTGAAACAGAACGAAATGATGGAACTCCAAGATCAAACTCAAGAGACAGGGTCCGATCCCATATCAGATGAGCAGTTGTCGCAATTGGTTTTCAAGAATCAGACAGCTTACACGTTGGCCTGGCACTCGTAAAAAACCAACGTCATCTGCACGCAATAGTGTTAATTCGGACAATGTCTCTCTTCGAGACGAGTTAGTCACCACCAAAGACGAGCTAGCCAGCACCCGAGACGAGCTGCAGCAGACTAAGGAGAAGCTACAACAGGTCACGGTGGACCACGAGAAAAAGATGGAGCAGTTGCAAGAGCAAATGCTGGCTTTCCATCAGATGTTTGAGGCCTCATTCAGTTATGTTGCATCGGGCTCGAGCGTCCCCCCATCACAGTAGCAATTAATTTTATATTTGGTTTTGTATAAACATTTTGAACAAATATATTTAATATAATATTTTTTTTTCTAAAACAAATTAAATATAATATTATTATAATATTTCGTAATTCTGTTATTAATTACATTTTTTTTCAACAAAATTAATATTTTTGACCAAAAAAGAAGTAAATTATTAATTTTTTAAAAAATAAATTTTTGAACTATTGGCGACGAAATAATTCGACGCAAAAAGTCCAACTTTTGGCGTCGAATATTTCGACGCAAAAAGTCCAACTTTTGGCGTCGAATATTTCGACGCTAATAGTAACAAAAAATGGCCGCTGTAAGCTTACATATAATACTTTTTTAATATACTTTAGCGTCGAAAGTTTCGACGCAAAAAGTCCAAGTTTTGGCGTCAATTATTTCGACGCTAATAGTAACCAAAAATGGCCGCTGTAAACTTACATATAATACTTTTTTAATATACTTTAGCGTCGACACGTTTCGACGCTAAAAGTTTAGATTTCTGCGTCGAAATATTTCGTCGCCAAATATAACCAATAGCGTCGAAATATGTACTTTAGCGTCGAAATAAATTGGACGCGGAATAAAGCTTTTTAGCGTCGCATTTAATTATTTCGACGCTAAAAGTGATTCTCGTCGACATTTCAGCGTCCATTTTTTGCGTCTAATTTTTTCGACGCTAAATGTATTTTGCGTCGAAATCGTGACGTATGGCGTCGAAATAATTCGACGCTAAATGGTCTAATTCTTGTAGTGGTATCAGAAAGAAGAAATCATACATTACTTGATATAGTACGATCAATGGTGAGCTTCACAGACTTACCTACATATCTTTGAGGATATGTCCTGAATACCACAATGTATATCTTGAATAGGGCTCCATCCAAATCTGTTCCCAAAACACCTTATGAGATAAGGCATGGGAAAGACCCAAGCTTTAATCATTTAAAGCCTTTGGGATGTCTAACTTATGTTTTAAATATTAAACGTGATAAATGTAGGAAATGATTTCCCGTGCAACAGAAGCGTATTAGGAACCGAGATCGACCTTGAACATTTTTTCTACTCCACTGTGCCAAATTGCGATAGCTTTTGCATCCATATATGAGCATGTTGTGAGACTGTGACTTCTCGACTTCCATTATCATAAAAAGCCATCACGTTGATCTTCACAATTTTGTCCATCGTAATGATGGCTCTCACTAAAGCCACATGCATGCTTCTTAAATCAACATGCATTTAATGTCATGATATGTTACAATGCATGAGTTGGCATCCTATACTATATGACATGTTATTCAAACAATTTGAATTAAAACATACAGGTAACAAAACTAATGTATTGATCGGGCTCTTATTTTTATAAACTAATCTAATTAGTACAAAATCATCAAGGCATCCAGTGGTCTTCAACTCTTGCTTCATGGATGACTTGCGTGAAAAACCTCCTTATTATGTTGTTGACGGCAACAGTTCTACTATTTACATTAAATATAGATACAACATAAAATTTCATAATGAAATAATTTTACAACACTTGCAAAATGACGTTATGGCCTTATATTCCCCAAAATAAATAACATAAAAAATAAGAGCCGGAAAAATTTACGACCAATGTATTTTTTTACAATAAATAAAAATTTATCACATGAATAATTTTATCACATAAAATTTACTTAATTTATGCCCACTCTTATGACATAAAATTTTATTTTTCATGTATCTCATACATAAAAATAAACCAACCATAATTATCACATAATTAAAATAAAAAGAGGAGTTAAAATACTTTCCAACCTCGCTCTTGATGCCAATTGTCAGAAACGATTTCCTACGCAGAGATAGTGTATTAGACACCGAGATCAACCTTGAAAATTTATTCTACTCCACTATGCCAAATTGCGATAGCTTTCGCCTCCATATATGAGCATGTAGTGAGGCTGTGACTTCTCGGCTTTCATTATCATAAGAAGCCATCCACGTCGATCTTCAAAATTTGTCCATCATAATGAAGGCTCTCATTAACGCCACATGCATGTTTCTTTATTTTGTTGCGATATGCCACTTGGTGCTCAATTGCAATTGGTTTGCTGTTTGTTGATTTCGATTCATACGCACGTAAATTGCACGCATGAGCTACTTATTAATTTTGAATCACTGGACATGCGTGGGCTGCTTTGATCTAATCCAATGCACAGCTTTGCAATTCAACTTCAAAATCAACAACAGCCACGCCACTATTTAATAAATTATCCAAATAAAATTAACTGCTCAATGGCAAATTTCTTCGCCTTTTGCAGAGAACACATTGCCGATTTCAACAAAAGAAAAATGTTCTTTGATCCCATGAGATGAATTAAAGGATTCGGTCTATCATTCGATATTTAATGTTATATCTCGGCACCAAAAATCCGTGAGGGTGAGTTCGGATAAACTCACTTGAAGTTTTTATTGAGAAAATTTTCTCAAAATTTTCTTTCACTTCTCTCTTTTCAATCTCATTAAAAATGTGAAAGTGGATAGGGTTGATATTTACAAGAGAAACACTTTATATTTATATATAAGGTGGCTAGGGTTGATATTTAAATGTGAAAGTCGCTAGGTTTAAGTTAAAATTGTGCTTGTACAAAATTAAACATAACCCTAATATAAATATTCATATTCGTCCAATGGCCTTTTTGTCATAATAAAATTATTAATTTAAAAAATTAAATATGATATAAAATATTATTTAATTTGAAATTAAAATTTAAAATGTAATTTATATCATGATATAAATTATATGTTTGATTTTGAATTAAATCAAATTTAATTTAAAAATAATTCTTATATTAAATGATTATCTAATAATCCTTAATATAAAAACTATATATTAAATATTTTAGTAAATAGTTACAAAGTGTGACAATATATAATTATAATCAAATTAATAATTATCTTATTAAATAATTCTCAATCATTTAATATTTTTCAAGTGAGTTCATAATTGAACTATAGAATTATTCCATGAATTTATATAGTGTAATTAGCTAACACGGGGACCAAATGGACGTACAACTCTGAGCTCCAATGATCTCGAAATATTAATTAAAACTCTTTAATTAAATATTCCGAATTAGTAACTTTAGGTTATTCCACTAAAAACCTAAAGTTGTACTCTCGTTACTGAAGATATATTTTATACCGAAACTCGTCAGCGTCCACCGATATAATCAATGCATACAGATTGACTCTCCACGAGTATCTCATAATTAGAGTCAGGTCATACCTCTCTAATTATTTTGTGCCATAAGTACCATTGATACTCTTATCAACCATTTATTCATAACTATTATGCATATTAATCTTTCTATTCGTAATAGAAAGACTAGAACGCTCTAAACATTAAAGTACCGAATCAACCCTTAAAGAAGATACTCATATATTTCTTGCAAGAAGGAGTGGATTCCATATATATGTAAAATATCCCCAGCCACACACCAAACCATGTCCCTAAAATACGTAGTTATTGGTCGGAATTTATTCACCAACCTCACCTTTGTATATCAAAGGACATGGCCTATTATGCAGAAGTTCATAGTACACTCAGGATTCAGATCAACCCATATATGATCATCTATTAGACTGATATGAATTTCTTTATTTTAACGGATATTAAAAGAAATTCATTTCTGTCTTGGTCCAGTCCTATATTATCGCATCATATAAGGTGCTCCATTCCCATGTCACCATATGAATGAACCCGGATCAAAGTCGTTTGACAATATGGAAAAGACCGCAGCTATAGATTAACCACAAATAAAGTATCTGTCTTTGTTTGCTCTTTACAGACTATTTAAGATTACTAATTTCATACTTAAATCTTCTTGTGTATAACACTTATACACTAAGCCTGAAAGTACATTTAGTATCCAAGGGCATACAAGATAATATATAATATGCGAATTTTAAAATCATTATTTTAATAAATGAATAACTGCATCGTTTATTACTTAAAATAAAATCTCGTTTACATATTACATTATGCTCTATGGCATAACTGGATGCAAAATCTAAAAAAAGGTTGTTTTATTGGATATCCAAAGGATTATTTTAGATATTATTTCTACTTTCGTGCTGATCAAATAATTTTGATCGGTAAACACGCAAAATTCCTCGACATTGAATTTATTGAGGAAAGAGGTGTACATAGAAAAATCGAACTCTCAGAAGAGTTTGGAGAATTTGATAATGACCACTATTAGAAGGATTAGGCCTGTTGTTTTAGATGAACAAGTTCATACAGATAAACATGTTGAATCTAATACTCAGCCTTTTGTAGACCTACCTCTTCACAAATCCATTAGGATTTCTCATCCTCTGCAACGCTATTTCTTTCTATCCGACAATGATTTTGAATCATTCATGATAGGAGAAGATAAGCAAATGGAAGATCCTAGAATCTATGATGAGGCGATATTAGATATCGATTATGGAAGTGACTTGAAGCCATGAAATCCGAAATGGACTTCATGTATGCCAATCAAGTGTGGTCACTTGTTGATCCACCTGAAGGAATTGTCATAATCGATTGTAAATGGATTTACAAATGAAAAATTGGCAAAGATGGAAAAATTGAGACTTATAAAGCTAGGTTAGTGGCAAAGGGTTATACTAAAAAAACTGGTATTGACTACGAGAAAAGCTTTTCGCCAGTAGCTATGTTGAAGTCCATTCGGATATTACTTGCGATTCTGGCTAATTATGACTATGGGATATGACAGATGGACGTAAAGACAGTTTTCTTTAATGATTTCATTAAGGAGACCATATACATGCAACAACTTATTGTATTTGTTACTAATAGTAATAAGGTTTGTAAGCTGTATAAATCTATATATGGATTAAGCAAGCTTCTAGAAGTTGGAACATGCGATTCAATGATGCAGTCAAATCCTTTGGCTTCATCAAGAATATTGATGAACCATGTGTAAGGATTCAGACAATGCTATCACATTCTTTGTGCTTTATGTTGATGACATATTGCTTATAGGAAATGATGTAGCCATGTTGACTAAGACAAAAATATGATTGTCTAATGTGTTCTCCATGAAAGATATTAGAGAAGCTGTTAGGGTTGGTGCTCAGAGCGCCCATTCCCTGTTGTATTTCATTGTAAATACTTTTGTAAACGTTTTATTATGAATAAAATAAACAATTTCTACAATATAATATATCTCATTATATAGTAAAGACGTAATTGACCATAGAATGATTACGTAACTGACATTGAGTTGTATCATAATGTTGTCATTCTTAGACAGTTTCTGGTCAAGGTTTACACTACTTGGTCAGTAAAGTAAATCCGTTGAGACTGATACTTGTCGTATAATGGAATAATGGATTCTAGTGGTTTCTCAATGAACCATGAGTCTTGGAGACTCGTATAGACATGTAGGTGTTTATAGTGGATAAACACTGAACAACTCACCGAAGATTCTTAATGGATGGTATACCAACAGTAATAAGAATCTTCTCGGGTTGAGTAGCATAAGTGATTCTTCGACTTGAGATACCACTGTGGGCACATGAGACATCTTCCACACTTAGATGGCAGTCATGTCACCGACCTATTAAGGTCAGACCTCCGCTTGTTCGTTGGGTGTTGACAGATCCTCAGGGTGTTCTGTGTGTGTGTCAAGATAGATTCGTCAAAGTCCATATATGATTAGCAATCAGATAAAAACCATGGGCCCATGGTACACTTTAGAAGTAAATTCTAAGTGTTCTTTTTAGAGATTGTTAATAGAGACGTCGACGAGATTATCCCTATAGAGATTTGACGTTTACATCTATATCTCTGGGATATATTCAGATACCTGTGACAGAGGAATTAAACCTATGCAATGACCTTGACCTGTAAGATTTAGAAAGTTTATCTGTGGTCGTCATAATTTACGGTTGGGTGAATTATAGACATGAAATTGGATTTCGTGATCGATATGCCTGAATCTGGAAAGTCTCACTAATGAAATATACTCGTAGAGTACTAGGGCAACTTTTATGAATAATGTTGATTATTTATAAATCGGTTAAAGGTTAAACGAAAAATACATGTATTAGGGGCCGATCCGTCATTTCTTAATTGAAGTGTATTTGTATTTAATATATGATATTATTAAAAACACATTATTTAATTGTCAAATTATGATATTTGACATATATCATTAATATATTTATTTGAGATATTTAAAGTAAATATAATACATATATTTGAGATATTGTATTTAATTAATTTATTAATTATTTAATTGTTAAATAATAAAAATAATTAAAATAGAAATATCTAACATTATGATAAAGTTAGGAAATGATTACAAATTTAAATGTTTGACTTTTACAATAATGGAAATAGTCATCAAATTGGTTTTTACTTGTGAGATATTTGTTTTAATTTGTTAAAATTTGAAAATATCTTATTTCCTTTTACTTGTGAAATTCGGCCAAACCCTACCTATTTAAGGTGTTAATTTTTTCAATTGCTATCTTTTGTCTAAGCTTTCAAATAGAAAAACAAAACACTTTGAGATGAAAAAATGGAGGAACAAGATTCAAATAAAGGAAAGGAAAGGCTTAGCATTAGTAAGTATTTCCAACCTTTCATTAGAGAGTAATTTGTTCCTTTCATCCATGGCAACAACATAGGTGGTTCTTAGGTTTTTCTACCCTTTCTTGTTTATGTTTTTTAGGGTTGGAAACTTTGATGATGGATTTATGCTTGTAAGATAATCAAAAGAAGCTTATAAGGTGTTATTAAGCATTCTTATGGTCATTTGATGATCTAGTTGCCATTCTAGAGTTTTTGGGCCACTAATTGATGACCTAGAATTGTTCTAGATTTATTTCAAAGTGGTGAGACTTGTTTAGTGTGGTAGAGACTTGATTGAAACATTGGATTTGTTTAATTTGATGTAATTTGTTCATATTGATGAATTTATAAACTTAAGGTTCTTAACCCTTTCCAAATTTGGGGCTTTTCATTATGTGATATGTATTGAAGTATATATAATGTATATTAATTTGGGATTGATTAGATTTGATCTTGACTTGTTTTGAACAATATTGGACTAAAATGCACAAAATGAAATCCTTTTGGGCTTAAGTAATTTGCTCATTTTTGGGGTTTTGAGTTGTAATTTGTAATTTGATATGTATGACATGTTAAAATCATTTTTGTACTGATTTGAATCATTCAAATTATATTTGACAATTTGAGGACTAAAATGATCAATTTGTAAACTATTGGAACTATTCGACAATTATAAAGAAATTTGATTTTTGGGGTAAGATTTTCAAAATTGAAGTATTGTGTAATTAAAATAAATAAGTTTATAATATATTTTAATTGTTCAAGAAAATTTTTTGAAATCTGAAAATATAGATTTTTTGCGTTCCGCTGCGTTACATGGTAAAACCCCAACAAAAATAGTATCAGAGCGAGTCTGATTCTAGGCCCTTGATATGATTAGCCCTTTAAATCTAATGTTTGATATTGTCTCTGCTTGATACATGCATGTTTAATTTAATTTGATTAAATTTAGGGTGTATGACACTTTGCGGAAAATCCCTAATTAATAAGGTTATATGTTAATTATGTATTTGTTGCATATTACATGGTCAGTCTTGTCATCAATGGATTAACGGTAGCCATCTACAAGACAACATTTTTAGTAGTAGCAGAACAATTTTCATTTCAAAAGTGATAACACTAATTGATTATGCAATTTTAAATCTATTAGTGCCCTCCCACTACTTTACGTAATTCCGTAATCTCCATTAACGGAAAAATAGAAATTTGACTATCAAAATTTCATAGCGGGAAGTGGATCCCATGAAATTTACTCCAGCCTCACACTAATGACAATATTGGCCTCTTGTAGGCACTGCATTTTTGCATATAAGGCCCGATGATGAGTCTCGTATGGAGACACTACCTCTTCAGTTGTGGAAGCCGCGGGAAACGGACGTTGGAAGGGTAAACTTGGAAATTAGCATTTTGTCAGATTTAACTCGCTTGTTTCGCTTCGGGTTCGCTTGTTGGACCTCTGTTTTTAAACACATCTCACAAATTAAATAATTAAAACATTTAAAATACATGTCACAAATTAAAACAAATTAAATTAAACTTAAATTAAATTAAATTAAATCACATTCACAAATTAAATTAAATTTAAATAAATGAAATTAAATTAAATCAAATCAAAATAAATTCATTCATAATTTAATAATTCACTCACCAATTTAAAAATAAATCACTCACCATTTTTAAATATTCCCCCACCAAAACTACAATCATCATTTCCTTAAATAATGAATTAAATCTATCCATTTTTTAATTAATTGATTTTGTTTCCTATTAAAGCCATGCATAACCCTAATTCCCCTACCTTCTCACTATAAAAATAACACATTCCCAGCCCTTTCAACCTCCCTCCTCTCTCTCTCTCTCGGCAGTGACCACAACCAGAATAAAAGAGAATAAAACCTAAAACAACAAACCTAATCCTCTTCAACTCTCTCTACAAACCTCTCAGCCTCTCTTCACTCATCAACCAACGTGAACCAAACTCCCTTCACCGTGAAACAAGGACAGCCCACTCAACTCACTGCCTCCAACACATAGCTCCACGCCTCACCTCCATCAGCCTCATTCCCTATTCAAACTAAACACACGCAGATCACAGCCCTAGCCCCTCTCGGCAGAAGCCTAAATCATCAACCCTAGTTCACGCCAACTTGCTCCTCCACTCGTCACAGCCACAAATTCACAAATCCCTTTTACACGTTCACACACCACTTTGCCCCTGACCAACATGCCACGCTCATCACAAACTGCCAACACCTAGCCCACTGACCTGCCCCTCACTTCACAACTTCACGCCACACACTCACTCAGATCACGTCACCTACCTCTCTACAACAGCCCAGGCCACGTACCAAGCCATCACTCCACTCACGGCCTCACTTCAACAACGCACTGCCAGCCCTTTACCAACCGACACAGCCCTTTCACGCTAAAGCAACACAAGCCATCTCACCTCACTTACCGACACTAACTTAATCAACCCCATCACGCCAAAGAGACACACACAACAAACCCTCCTATTGCCGCATCTTCCAAGCCCTCATCAACCCTTTGCATTGCCGTGAAGCAGCCCCCGCAAAGCCCCCCCCCCCAACATTCACGCCTCTCACTACCCAGTTTAAGCCGCCCCTTAGGCTCCCCAAAACTGCTGCACAAGACCCCCCCCACTGCACCCCCAAAATAGCCACTCCATTGCCATCTAAATCACGCCTAAACAGCCCACTGTCCAGCCCCTAAACCTGCCGTAAACATGCCCATTTACTGCCCAGGATTGCCACAAATCTGACCTTGAAAACAGTCCAGAAAACACCCTAAATCAACCCTAAAATAGTGACAAAAACTGCCCTTAAACCCTTCTAAAACCGCAGCCCTTATTAGCCTCCAAACAGCCCATATTTTAGCCCTCTAAGACTGCATAACTGATGCTTTGAATTGTTGATCTATGCTAGACTCGTAAGCACTTCACTATAGGTTCTTAGCGGTGAAAACCTGAGTAGTTGGCAAGGTGACTAGTTGAAGAAATTGTGGGTCGGTGAATGACCATTTGCTTAGATGTCTATCTTGATTTGCTTATGTTATGATGTGTGGTATGGTTGAAAATGAAAGAAAAGTCTCTAAAGAAAAGAATTGAACCACCTATAACCGATAAGCGTGAAGCTACCCATGGGCGAGTATTAGGACCACCATGAGGAGAAATGCTACCATAAATGGTAGGTGTGTTGAAAAAAGAGAAAGGAAAAAAAAAAGAGAAAGAGACAAAAGAGAAAGAAAACCATACCACATTGAGCACATAAAAGCAACTGCAGGCATAACTGAGACATCTAGGTTGGTTTGACCCATCGATCCCGATTTTTGAAACGAAATCATTGAGTTAGCTTACTTAAGGATCAGGCTGGAAAGGAACCTTTGCACACACACACTTTGAGTCTGGCATAGATCATTTATTCAAAGACTTGGATTTGAGTTGCATTGAATGTTTTGAAGGTTCTCTGGTTTCAATACTGAGCATTCTTTGAGGGCAATAATATGTGTAACTATTGGGACTATTTCCTAGCATGTGATATAGTATGATATGGAAGGCCCCACCATGTGGTTCATCTTGACCAAGTATAAACAGCGGAGAGCAGAAAGGTAAACCAAGATTGGGGGTGACCAGTCTCCCATGTCGCGAATCAGGGACATAACAAGATATTTAGTCATGAAACCAGAGAGAAGACTGAGCAATCGCCTGGAGAACTGGTGGAAGACCTAACCCAACAGAATAGGAAATTCATTCATGCATGCATGCATACATGTAACATATTCTGCATTCTTTTTGTGTTTGTTTCGTTTTATATTCACAGGTTTCAAAGAAGAAAAAGAGAAAGCGGCAAAGACAAGCCAATCAGAATCAGCAACATATGGGTAGTAGTTTTGGGGATGAGTCCCAGGGTTGAGGCCCATATCAGTATCAGTTTTGGGGCGAGGCCCACATCAGTATTAGTCTGGGGGCGAGGCCCATATCAGTATTCATTTGGGGATGAGTCCTGGGGTTGAGGCCCACATCAGCATCATTCTGGGGGAGAGGCCCACATCAGTGTCTGTATGGGGGCTAGGCCCACATCAGTTCCAGTCTGGGGGCGAGGCCCATATCAATATTCGTTTGGGGATGAGTCCCGGGGTTGAGGCCCACATCAGTATCAGTTTGGGGCGAGCCCACGTCAGAATCAGTTTTGGGGCGAGGCCCACATCAGCATCATTTTAGGGGAGAGGCCCACATCAGTGTCTGTATGGGGGCTAGGCCCACATCAGTTTCAGTTTGGGGTGGAGGCCCATATCAGTATTCGTTTGGGGATGAGTCCCGGGGTGAGGCTCACATCATTATCAGTTTGGGGTGAGGCTCACATCAGATTGGGGCGAGGCCCACGTCAGTATCAGTTTTGGGGCAAGACCCACATCAGTTTCAGTCTGGGGGCAAGGCCCACATCAAAATCAGTTTGGGGCGAGGCCCACATCAGTATCAACTCAGGGTTGAGGCCCACATTATCAGCAGCATCGGTAATGAATCCCAGGGTCGGGGCCCACATCAGCATCGGTCTGGGGGCGAGGCCCATATTAGCATCAATATAAATCTTGCCGGGTATGGCACTCTAGGGGTGAGTCCCACATCATTATCAACATCAATTTTTCCGGGTATGGCACTCCGGGTATGGTGACATCAGTATCAGTTTTGCTAGGTACGGCGCTCCGGGTATGGAGATATCAGATCAGTTTTGTCAGTACGGCACTCCGGGTCGGGAGACATCATGTCAGTTTTGCCAGGTACGGCACTCCGGGTATGGAGACATCAGATCAGTTTGCTAGGTACGGCACTCCAGGTATGAAGATATCATCAGTCACGTCCAGTATGAAGATCATATCAGTGCATCTCCATTATGACAGCACGCATACATGTGGGTCTATAGCCAGATATAGTTTCTGGTATAATATTCTGGGGGCGAGGCCCACATAGCATCAGATCAGTTTCTACCGGGATGGCATTCTGGGGGGAAGGCCCACATAGCATCATATCAGTTTCTGTCGGTTATGGCATTCTGGGGGTGAGGCCCCATCACATCAGATCAGTTCTGCAGGGAATGGCGCTCCGAGAATGGAGATATAGTCCGAGAATGGACAGCTCAATAATGAGCACGCCGAGAATGGCACGCCGGGAATGGCACTCCGAGAATGGAGATATAGTCTGGGAATGGACAGCTCGAGAATGAGCACGCCGAGAATGGCACTATGAGAATGGAAGATAAGCTTAAGCATCAGTTTGGTCGGGTATGGCACTCTGGGGGCGAGGCCCACATCATCATCAGTATCAGTTTTTCTGGTATGTCACTCCGGGTATGGAGACATCCACTGCATCATCAGTTTGAGGGCGAGGCCCACTTTGTCAGCAGTATTGGGTCGAGGTGCTCAAGGTCGAGGTGACCCCGTTGTCTGTTGCAGTTCCGGGATGCGTCCCAGGGTCGAGGGCCCACTGCATCATCAGTTGTAGTTCCGGGATGAATCCCAAGGTCGAGGACCCACTACATCATCAGTTCGATGGTGAGGTACCTATTGTCAGCGGTGTTAGGTCGAGGTGCCCCCGTTGTCGGTTGTAGTTCTGGGTCGAGGTGCCCAAGGTGGAGGTGCCCACTACATCATCAGTTCGAGGGCGAGGTCCCTATTGTCAGCGGTGTTTGGGTCGAGGGACCCAGGGTCGAGGAGCCCCCGTTGTCGGTTGTAGTTCCGGGTCGAGGTGCCCACTACATCATCAGTTCGAGGGCGAGGTCCCTATTCTCACCGGTGTTGGGTCGAGGTGCCCCCGTTTTCGGTTGTAGTTCCGAGTCGAGGTGCCCACTACATCATCAGTTCGAGGGCGAGGTCCCTATTGTCAGCGGTGTTGGGTCGAGGTGCCCCCGTTGTCGGTTGTAGTTCCGGGTCGAGGTGCCCACTACATCATCAGTTCGAGGGCGAGGTCCCTATTCTCACCGGTGTTGGGTCGAGGTGCCCCCGTTGTCGGTTGTAGTTCCGAGTCGAGGTGCCCAGGGTCGAGGACCCACTACATCATCAGTTCGAGGGCGAGGTCCCTATTGTCAGCGGTGTTGGGTTGAGGTGCCCAGGGTCGAGGTGCCCCCATTGTCGGTTGTAGTTCCGGGTCGAGGTGCCCACTACATCATCAGTTCGAGGGTGAGGTCCCTATTGTCAGCGGTGTTGGGTGGAGGTGCCCAGGGTCGAGGTGCCCCCATTGTCGGTTGTAGTTCCGGGTAGAGGTGCCTATGGTCGAGGTGCCCACTACATCATCAGTTCGAGGGCGATGTCCCTATTGTCAGCGGTGTTGGGTCGAGGTGCCCTGTTGTCGGTTGTAGTTCCTGGTCGAGGTGCCCAGGGTCGAGGGCGAGGTCCCTACTGACAGCGGTGTTGGGTCGAGGTGCCCCCATTGTCGGTTGCAGTTCCGGGATGCGTCCCAGGGTCGAGGGCCCACTACATCATCATCACAGTTCACATTCGGTGGTTCGGGAACAAAGCCCAGAGGTCGAGGCACCTCACCACCATATCAACTCAGTTCGAAGCAACAGGCAAGTCAGGTGGCAGCTGGCGAGACAGGTAAGTAAAAATGCATTGCATAACTTTGATAGGATTGTCACTGTTACATATTGCACAAGTCCCATCAAAGTGGGGGCGACTGTAGGCACTGCATTTTTGCATATAAGGCCCGATGATGAGTCTCGTATGAAGACACTACTTCTTCAGTTGTGGAAGCCGCGGGAAACGGACGTTGGAAGGGTAAACTTGGAAATTAGCATTTTCTCAGATTTAACTCGCTTGTTTCGCTTCGGGTTCGCTGGTTGGACTTCTGTTTTTAAACATATCTCACAAATTAAATAATTAAAACATTTAAAATACATGTCACAAATTAAAATAAATTAAATTAAACTTAAATTAAATTAAATTAAATCACATTCACAAATTAAATTAAATTTAAATTAAATGAAATGAAATTAAATCAAATCAAATCAAAATAAATTCATTCATAATTTAATAATTCACACTCACCAATTTAAAAATAAATCACTCACCAATTTTAAAATATTCCCCCACCAAAACTACAATCATCATTTCCTTAAATAATTGAATTAAATCTATCATTTTTCTAATTAATTGATTTTGTTTCCTATTAAAGCCAGCATAACCCTAATTCCCCTACCCTCTCACTATAAAAATAACACATTCCCAACTCTTTCAACCTCCCTCATCTCTCTCCCGCAGTGACCACAAACCAGAACAAAAGAGAATAAAACCTAAAACAACAAACCCTAATCCTCTTCAACCTCTCTCTCCACACCCTCTCTGCACTCATCAACCAACGTGAACCAAACTCCCTTCAACCGTGAAACAAGGATAGCCTACTCAACTCACTGCCTCCAACACATAGCTCCACGCCTCACCTCCATCAGCCTCATTCCCTTTTCAAACTAAACACACGCAGATCACAGCCCTAGCCCCTCTCTGCAGCAGCCTAAATCATCAACCCTAGTTCACGCCAACCTGCTCCTCCACTCGTCACAGCCACAAATTCACAAATCCCTATTACACGTTCACACACCATTTTGCCCCTGACCAACATGCCACGCTCATCACAAACTGCCAACACCTAGCCCACTGACCTGCCACTCACTTCACAACCTTCACGCCACACACTCACTCAAATCACGTCATCTGCCTCTCTACAACATCCCAGGCCACGTACCAAGCCATCACTCCACTCACGGCCTCAGTTCAACAACGCACTGCCAGCCCTTTACCAACCGACATAACCCCTTTCACGCTAAAGCAACACAAGCCACCTCACCTCACTCACCGACACTAACTTAATCAACCCCATCACGCCAAAGAGACACATACAACAAACCCTCCTATTGCCGCATCTTCCAAGCCCTCATCAACCCTTTGTATTACCGTGAAGCAGCCCCATTTACTGCCCAGGATTGCCGCAAATCTGACCCTGAAAATAGTCCAAAAAACACCCTAAATCAATCCCAAAACAGTGACAAAAAATGCCCTTAAACCCTTCTAAAACCGCAGCCCCTATTAGCCTCCAAACAGCCCATATTTTAGCCCTCTAAGATTGCATAAACCAACAGCAAAACAGCGAGGAAGCAGCAGTGAAACGGAGTGAAAACAGCAGCTTGAATAGCGAAACAGCGAAGTAAAACATTGAGTTAGTGAACCGAAGAGTTGCGGATCATCCACCCTTCCAACGGCCGTGTAACGCCCTTTCGTGAGACGACAAAAGAGGTTAGACCTGAGGGCAACCCTTTTATTTATTATCTTTCGTTTATTTTATTTATTTTAAATATATCGCATGAGAGTCGTTTGAGACATGATGTGATTGTTGGATGAGCGGAATATGTGTTCCCTTTTGTGGTATATAGGATGGAAACCCGGACGTAATTTCTGTAGCCGAATCCGAATGGACAGTAGTGCGGTTTGTACTCAGGATACAACACCACGTACCACTTAAGAGACACGTATTTCGTCTCATCCAAACTTCTGTGTGAGCATGTTGTAGTTCGTAGGTTATTTATTTGTTATTAAAGCATGATTTAGCTTAGTTAGTTGTTTATTTTTAAGCATGATTAGTTATTCATTTTGCATTTGGAATTTGCATTAAGTTTATGTTATTGTTTGCATTTCGCATTAAATAATTGAAATATGTTCATGTGATTGACGTGTGTTGTCGTGTTTTATGATGACTTACTTTCCAAGCATGCAAACTTAGACATAAGATTTATCTTTATGAGCATGAACTAGATATAGGTTGCTCTTGAGCATGTTGCGTAGATTCGGTTAAGATATTGCACAAATCACATCATTACAAGTGGCATAAGTAAGGGACCATTCCGAACCCAACAGGTTTGAGGTCTTCCCTTGCGAGGGGTGAGTGCGGCCTTAAATCTTTGTCCCGGTTCACACCGGGTGGCGACTACATGCTATTTCATACTCCCAACTAGGTCGCGAGCCTAGAACAGCGTCGTCAAGTTCTGTGTCCAGTCTGGCGAATCCACTGGAGATTTAGAGAATTGGCCCCGAAATAATGTCTTGTAATGTTTGAATTTGTGCTTTAATCCAGCGAGAGCCTTTGTCCGCACTCCCGTAAACCCACATGTGAACCTTAGTCGTAGAACTAGTAGAAATTTTTTTTTTCTTGATGTTTTGGACCGTCGTCATTTGGATCCAGTTGGACCTTTTGTCAAAAGATGTGAAATTGTTGGGCCATTTAAACTGGGATGAGTTCGTGTCCTTTGACAGTTGGCCCAAAAGCTTTTTTAAAATGTCGATGGGCTATTTTATGTTTGGGCCTCTTATCATTTGAAGTTGTTTAGCCATGTTATCGCAAAGTGTAAACCTGTTGGGGGGCCTTTTCAACTGGGACAAGTTTGCACCACGCAATAGTATGATTGAATACTTTAAAATGATAATGGGCCAACTACTGTAAAATATTTTAAATGAGCTTATATATTACATACATTGCACGTATCTCATGCATCTCATGCATACACGCATCATGTTAACCCCGTGTCTTAAAAGCCATCATAGATATCTGTTGGGTTAGAGAAGAAAAAAAAAAGGTTTGTCAATAGGAGTTTAGCAAACATGGATAGCGGGGAAAAGGAAATCGAGAAAAAGAAAACCTTACGGCAAGGATAGAAAGACCATTGGGGGGCCTTCAAAAAAAGAGAAAGAAATAAGAAGAAAAAAAAGAGAGAAAAAGAAAAAAAAAGAAAAAAAAAATGGTTGTTTAGTCCTTAATAGTTAGGCATAAGTCCGATGATGAAATCGTTTCCTTTAGGATGAAATCTTAGAACGATAAACTCTTGATGTGATTTTATCTGATGCTTTGAATTGTTGATCTATGCTAGACTCATAAGCACTTCACTATAGGTTCTTAGCGGTGAAAACCTGAGTAGTTGGCAAGGTGACTAGTTGAAAATTGTAGGTCGGTGAATGACCGTTTGCTTAGATGTCTATCTTGATTTGCTTATGTTATGATGTGTGGTATGGTTGAAAATGAAAGAAAAGTCTCAAGAAAAGAATTGAACCACCTATAACCGATAAGCGTGAAGCTACCCATGGGCGAGTATTAGGACCACCATGAGGAGAAATGCTACCTTAAAGGGTAGGTGTGTTGAAAAAAGAGAAAGGAAAAAAAAGCACATTGAGCACATAAAAGCAACTGCAGGCATAACTGAGACATCTAGGTTGGTTTGACCCATCGATCCCTATTTTTGAAACGAAATCATTGAGTTAGCTTACTTAAGGATCAGGCTGCAAAGGAACCTTTGCACACACACACTTTGAGTCTGGCATAGATCATTTATTCAAAGACTTGGATTTGAGTTGCGTTGAAAGTTTTGAAGGTTCTCTGGTTTCAATACTGAGCATTCTTTGATGGCAATAATATGTGTAACTATTGGGACTATTTTGTAGCATGTGATATAGTATGATATGGAAGGCCCCACCATGTGGTTCATCTTGACCAAGTACAAACAGCGGAGAGCAGAAAGGTAAACCAAGACTGGGGGTGACCAGTCTCCCATATCGCGAATCAGGGACATAACAAGATATTGACGCATGCTGTCCCGGGCTCGCGGCCCGGTCGGGAGTACGGAATAGTCCGCGGAGGAACTAAACCGGAGAATATGGAGTCGCCACCCGGTGTGAACCAGGAAAATGTGATTTAAGGCTGCACTCACCCCTCGCAAGGGAGACCTCAAACCGTTGGGTTCGGAATGGTCCCTTACTTATGTCACTTGTAATGAAAGGATTTATGTAATAATTTAATCAAGTTTAAGTAACACTTATTTCCAAGAGGATCATGCATCTAAATTCACATGCATACATCAACAAGTTCATCACAACTTGCAACATCTCATGGCAATCTCATGAACATTTCGTGTAGCGTTTGATAATGCGTTCGAACGGTACCAGACCTGATGATACAAAATGCATGCGCGTTCGAGTAGCGTTCGTAAAACACATTCGAACGGTAAACATAAGGTTCACGTTCGTATAGCGTTCAAGAACTCGTTCGAACGGAACCATACCTGATGCAGATAAGACCAAGAAAGTGCGTGTGCGTTCACGTAGCGTTTGTAAAACGTGTTCGAACGGGAAACAGAAGGTTCGCGTTCGTATAGCGTTCGAGAATGCGTTCGAACGGAAACAGACCTGATGCATGCAACACAAAGAATAAAGACAATAACGTCAAGCTTAGTATGCTCGATTGAACGTATCTTGCATTCAACCGAACACACATCAACCGGCGCGGCAAAGCATCGTGGTAAATGGCTTTAACCCCTCCCAATAAGGGATCTTTCATTGCACTTACTAAGCCCATGCGCTCGATTGAATCATGCATCAATAAGCAACATGCAGAATTCAAATAACGAAAAAATAAATAAACCGAAGCAACATAAAACAAAAGAATGTGCCGTTTACTCAAGTGGTACGTGGAGTTGTATCCCGAGTACAGATCATACTACCGTTCATTCGGAATCGGCTATGAAATTTATGTCCGGGTTTCCATCCTATATACCACAAGAGACGACACTTTTCCATTCATCCAATGCCCACAACACACATCATACACAAACAAGATTCAACAAATAATTAAAATACAATCAAGATAAATAACAAAAATCAAATAAAGATGAGTGTGAAAAGTACCCTCAGGTCTAACCTTTTAAATCACCTCTCGGATGTATGGCACACGATCGTCGGAAGGGTGGATGCTCCGCAACTCTTCCGGTTCACTGGTTCACTGCTCTCGTTCGTTGTCTCACTATTTGGAGAAGTCGTTCTCCGTCTTTTGCTGCTGCTTTTGACTCCGATTTGCTCCTGTTTTCCTGCTGTTTGGTCTCCGTTTCAGGTCTATTAGTGGACTATTTTTGTGTTTTTTTAGGGGGGTTTGGTTGCTGTTTTTTATGTTACTACTTTTAAGGTTTTTCGATGACTTTTTTGGGTAGTTTTCGTCACTGTTATGGGTGTGTTTTCTGTACTGTTTTAAGGCTTATTCTGGATAGTTTTAGGAGTGTTCGTGTGGGTAGTTCACTGGCAGTTCAAGGCTTGTTTTCATGTCTGTTTAAGGCTTGTTTGTGGCTTATGGCAGTGGGCGCTTATGTGAGTGGTCTGAGCGGTTGTTAATTAATGCATGAAGGTGAGCTAGGTTGAAGTGGCGAAGGGCTGAAGGGCGTGGGGTCTTGGCTGAAGCGTGAGGTGACCTAAAGGGGCTGTTGATGGTGCCGTGAGTTTGTGAGTGTGAGGGGCTGATCTGTTTAAGTTTTTGATTGTTTGGGTGATGTTCGAAGGTGATAGGCGAAGGTTCACGGGGTTGTGTGGTGAAGGTGGGACGTGTTGAGTGCTTATGAAGGTTAGGGTTTATTTTTTGGTCTTTGCCGTGTGTGTGGTCGTGAGAGAGAGCCGAATGGCTTTGGTTTAGTGTTGTTTATATAGGGAAGGGTTAGGGTTTCACCTTGCCTCACTCAAAGGAATGGGATTTGGCATTAAGGGAGGATTTGATTTGGTGTTGGACAAGGAAAGCAAGGGATTTGTTTGGTTTAGATTAGGAAAGTTGAATATTTGATTGGCTTGGTTTAGGAATACAATATTTTAAGTTAGGAATAATATATTTTGATTGAGAATATAATTGGTTGATTGATTTTAATTAGGCATGGCATCTCTTTTAATTTGGTATGTGATTTTTAGATTTGTTTTGATTTCACCATGTGTTTTAATGTATTTTATTAATTGGGATGTGTTTTATGGGCTTTGGTGGGTTAATTGGGCTTGGGTGTGAGGCTTGCAGCAAAACCAGAATTACCGACACCGTTCGAAACGCCTCCTCGAACGCGGAATGATGCCCGCAATCTGTTTGACGTTCGAACGAATTAACGAACGCAGCACGAACGAAAATAGTGAACCTTGTTTATTCTGAATTTCCCCTTCCGACGTCCATTTCTCGTGACTTCCGTGACTTAAAAGGTAGTGCCCTATGAGACTCATCATAGGGACTTATATGCAAAAATGCAGTGCCTACAGTCGCCCCCACTTTGATGGGACTTGTGTAATGTGCAACAGTGACAATCCTATCAAAGTTATGCAATGCATTTTCACTTACCTGGCTCGCCAACTGCCACTTGACTTTCCACGTGTTGAGTTGATTTGGGTGGTGAGGTGCTGCGACCCCTGGTTCATTCCCGAACCGTGTTGTGATGTGGTCCATTCCCGAACCGTTACCATAAGGTGGTCCATTCCCGAACCGTTACTATGAGTTGGTCCATTCCCGAACCGTTACTGTGAGGTGTTCATTCCCGAACTGTTACCGTGAGGTGGTCCATTCCTGAACCGTTAGTGTGAGGTGGTTCATTCCCGAACCGTGCTGTGTTCTCGGAGTGCCATTCCTAGCTTGTTCATTCCTGAACTGTATTTGTAAGGTGGTCCATTCCCAAACCGTGCTTCCATTCTTGGAGTACCATTCCTGGCTTGTTCATTCCTGAACTCTGCTCCATTCTTGGATTGCCATTCCCGACTTGTTCATTCCCGAACTGTGTTTCCATTCTTGGAGTGCCATTCCCGGCTTGTTCATTCTCGAACTGTGTTTCCATTCTTGGAGTGCCATTCCCGGCTTGTTCATTCCTGAACTGTGTTTCCATTCTTGGAGTGCCATTCCGGGCTTGTTCATTCTCGAACTGTGTTTCCATTCTTGGAGTGCCATTCCCGGCTTGTTCATTCTCGAACTGTGTTTCCATTCTTGGAGTGCCATTCTCGGCTTGTTCATTCTCGAACTGTGTTTCCATTCTTGGAGTGCCATTCCCGGCTAAACTGATACTGATGCTGATGTGGGCCTGGCCCCTAACTGATACTGATGTGGGCCTCGGCCCTGGACTCATCCCCAAACTGATACTAATGTAGGCCTCGGCCCTGGACTCATCCCCAAACTGATGCTGATGTGGGCCTCGGCCCTAACTGCTACTGATATGGGCCTCGCCCCCAGACTGATACTGATATGGGCCTCGCCCCCATTGATACTGATATGGGCCTCACCCCCAACTGATACTGATATGGCCTCGCCCCCAACTGATACTGATATGGGCCTCGCCCCCAACTGATACTGATGTGGGCCTCGCCCCAGCACTGTTACTGATGTAGGCCTCGCCCCAGATTGATACTGATGTGTGCCTCAACACTGGGATTCATCCCTAAGACTAGTACTGATGCGGGCCTCGGCCCTGATTGATACTGATATGGGCCTCAACCCTGGGATTATTACCCGAATCCGATACTGTGCTTTTCACCGTTTCTGATTAGCTTGTTCTTTGCCGCTTTCTCTTTTCTTCTTCAAACCTGCGAATACAAAACAAACACAAAATGAATGCCAAAATGTGTTACATGCTGCATGCATGATGTGTTTCTCATCCCGTTGGGTTAGGTCTTTTGCTAATTCTCTTAGCGACTGCTCAGTCTTCTTTTCCTCAGGCAAGCTATTGCTTCAATCTGTCTACGTTGATCGGCTCGGTGAACTAATTCCCCTTCCAAGTCTGATTTTTCACTACTGCCTCTATTTCCTAATTTCTGAATGTCTATCTTATCTTTTCTGTTTGCTTATTTCGAAGGTTCCCCTTGTTCATCACTGGATTCCATAGTACCAAGGTTGAATACTTTTCTCAAATATACTCATATTGCCGAAGAGTTTCAGCGAAATGAACGTCTTTATTATCGTTGAGGAAAAGAGTTCGAACAAGTAACAAAATCAATGTCTTTTAAAAAAAACTGGATCAAATAGACTAGGAGGAACATCTCCATCATCCGCAGCACTGCCTTCTTCCTCGGCCTATGGTTCTTCACTGTCATCCATGTAAGAAGCTTGGTGGTTGAGGGTTTCTTTTCATGGGTTGGGTATTTATGGGAATCTATGAGATCTTGAATTTCATGCCTGAGGCGGGTGCAGTTGTCGGTGTCATGGCCATGTAGCTGCTGGTGGAAGTGACAATAAAGGTTCACATTTATGTGTGGTGGTGGGGGGTGCGAAAGTGGCTTGCCTTCTAAGGGTTTCAAGATTCCTTGTCCCTGTAACTTTTCAAATACCTTCGACAAGGTCTACCAAGGTTGGAGAATTGTCGGTTCCTGATGGCAGCAACCTCGACAGTAGCGGGCTTAGTCTCAAATACCCCACAAAAGTCCGCCTATTATGGCCATATAACTTTCTATTTTCAGCCTCCTCTTCCTCAATATCCATGACAGTTTCCCTCAACTGTCGAAAATCAGAAATCATCGAAGTCATCCTCCTCAGCTTACTATAAATAGAGGGCTTGGTGCCCTTGATGATCATTTTGATTTGGTCCTTCTCTGAGGGCCGAGTCTGCATTTTCAAAAGCTGGCTTCTCCAGCGATCCACATACTCTTTGAAACTTTCCTCTGGCTTCTGTTTAGTGTTCTCTAAATCTCGGAGTGACAAGTCAATCTCTAAGTCCGTAACATACTGCTTCAGAAAAGCATCAGCTAGTTCCCTCCAATATTCCTTAACCTTCTTCTTAAGGCTATGATACCAAACCACAGGTGCCCCCTCGAGTGACATTCCAAACATCTTTCGGACTTGGCGCTGTGACAGGCCCATTGAACTCATGACTGAGACATATTGCTGCGGATGGACCCTCGGGTCTCCATTCCTGTTGAACTTGGCCATATCAGGCAATTTAAACTGAGCTGGCAGCTGTTCTCCGAACGTCATTGCCTCATAATCTAACAAATCCTCAATCTTACCCCTTATTTTGCGGGTAACTGTTTCAACCTGATCCCGAAGCTTCTGAAATTCTGCCTGAGACCCAATCACTCTGCCTGCTGCGATATTCTGCCATGTCATCATCAAAAGTGGGGACATCATCCCCCAACCCATTCGAAGGCTCATCACGCCTCACATTCTCAGAATTCCCCCCAGCACGGGTTACAGCCATATTTGTCATGGCAGTAGTCAAGGCTTGCAACTGTTCAGTAATCTTGGCAAAACCATTCTCCAACTGATCTATCCGGGATACCTCGATATCTGATTCACTCATGTCTGTTCTCAGTATTTTGGTGAGTCTTCCCTTTTTCACTAACCCAACGGGAATCTATGATGGCTTTCAGAACACAAGGGTTAACATGATGTATGTATGCATAGGGTGCATAAGATGCATGTAACATATATAACATACTAAATCAACTAAAATTTTCAAACAAGTTGGCCTATTATCATTTTAGAAGCTTTTGGGCTAACTGTCATAGGAATGAACTCGTCCTAGTTTAAATGGTCCAACGAGTTCACATCTCATGGCAAGGAGACCAACTAATTCCAAATGGTAATGTTCCGAACACAAGCACAAAGTGGCCCATCAATCACTTAGAAGCCTTTGGCCCAATCGTCATAAAATATGTTCTTATCCCAGTTTAAATGGCCCAACAAGCCCACATCTCATGACAAATGGTCCAAATGGATCCAAACGATGATGTTCCCAATCACAAGCATAAAAGAAAGATAATGCAAACATAGAGTAATGATTTCTACAGAATGGCCCATCAACATTTCAGAAGCTTTGGCCCAATGGTCATAAGGTACGAACTCGCCCCAGTTTAAATGGCCAATCAAGTCCGCATTTCTGACAATGGTTCAACTGCATCCAAATGAGGATGGTCCCTACAGCACACTCAAGGAAATAATTGTTACTTTAACCATACAAACCCGGTCTATGGGTGGGTTCGCAGGAGTATAGACAAAGGCTCTCGTCGGCGAATGATGGCCCAAACTAGGTCTCCTCAATCAAGGGTTCGAGCAACCATTGAGCGTACCCTTTTTTATACACTAAGGTACGTGCCAATGAGCTATGGTGTGTGACGGACTGTCAAATGGATTTCCCGTTGTAGATTCCCCAGAGGGAAGGTGGAGCGAGGCTCACTTAAATACCCAAGCCTCTTAGGCTATTATCGCTTGTTGTCAGGAATAAACAACGAGTCCTCCAAATTAGTCCATCACAATAGGCTACGAGTAGATGGCCATATAGGTGCCTTCACAGCTTTTCCTTCTAGAAAGGTAGTGAATGAAGGAAGACACCAAACCATTACCTAGCCTTAAAATGCCTTTGATTAAACCCCCATTTTATCCACTATAGACACGGTCAATTAAAACATAAATCCAATCATTACAAGACAATATTCGGGGCCGATTCTCTATCCCCAGTGGAGTCGCCAGACTGTGGGAACACAAGATCTGGGGTGACGCATGTTGTCCCGGGCTCACGGCCCGGTCGGGAGTACGAAATAGTCCACGGAGGAACTAAACCCGAGAATAATGGAGTCGCCACCCGGTGTGAACCGGGAAAATGTGATTTAAGGCCGCACTCACCCCTCGCAAGGGAAGACCTCAAACCGTCGGGTTCGGAATGGTCCCTTACTTATGTCACTTGTAATGAAGGATTTATGTAATAATTTAATCAAGTTTAAGTAACACTTATTTCCAAGAGGTCATGCTTCTAAATTCACATGCATACATCAACAAGTTCATCACAACATGCAACATCTCATGGAAATCTCATGAACATTTCTCAATCAAATGATATGGAAAACTAAGAACAACCTAATCATGCTTGAGTACTATCTCATGAACCTATTAACCAAATAACATGCTAACAGCCTAATCATGCTTGAATATCATCCCAAGAACACATAGAATGGATAAATGCAGGAATACAAATAATATGATTGGCTACATAATACAAGAAAGATCAACCAAGAGGCAATTATGCATGAATATGATAAGACAGACTCAGTTCAGTGTGTACGCGTTCGTGTAGCGTTCGTAAACGCGTTTGAATGGTAAACAGAAGGTTCGCGTTCGTGTGTAGCGTTGATAACGCGTTCGAACGGTACCAAGACCTGCTGATACAAAAATGCATGCGCGTTCGAGTAGCATTCGTAAAACACATTCGAACGGAAACCAGACCTGATGCAGATAAGACCAAGAAAGAAAGTGCGTGTGCATCACGTAGCGTTTGTAAAACGTGTTCGAACGGGAAACAGAAGGTTCGCGTTCGTATAGCGTTCGAGAACGCGTTCGAACGGAAACAGACCTGATGCATGCAACATAAAGAATAAAGACAATAACGTCAAGCTTAGTATGCTCGATTGAACGTATCTTGCATTCAACCGAACACACATCAACCGGTGCGGAAAAGCATCGTGGTAAAGGGCTTTAACCCCTCCCAATAAGGGATCTTTCATTGCACTTACTAAGCCCATGCGCTCGATTGAATCATGCATACAAAGAACTAAAAATAATAATATCAAACTTAATATGCTCGATTGAATGTATCTTGCATTCAACCGAACACACATCAACCGGCGCGGCAAAGCATCGTGGTAAAGGGCTTTAACCCCTCCCAATAAGGGATCTTTCATTGCACTTACTAAGCCCATGCGCTCGATTGAATCATGCATCAATAAGCAACATGCAGAATTCAAATAACGAAAAAATAAATAAACCGAAGCAACATAAAACAAAAGAATGTGCGTTTACTCAAGTGGTACGTGGAGTTATATCCCGAGTACAGATCATACTACCGTCCATTCGGAATCAGCTATGAAATTTATGTCCGGGTTTCCATCCTATACCACAAGAGACGACACTTTTCCATTCATCCAATGCCCACAACACACACATCATACACAAACAAGATTCAACAAATAATTAAAATACAATCAAGATAAATAACAAAAATCAAATAAAGATGAGTGTGAAAAGTACCCTCAGGTCTAACCTTTTAAATCACCTCTCGGATGTACGGCACACGATCGTCGGAAGGGTGGATGCTCCGCAACTCTTCCGGTTCACTGGTTCACTGCTTCTCGTTCGTTGTCTCACTGTTTGTTTGGAGTCGTCGTTCTCCGTCTTTTGCTGCTACTTTTGACTCCGATTTGCTCCTGTTTTCCTGCTGTTTGGTCTCCGTTTCAGGTCTATTAGTGGACTATTTTTGCATTTTTTAGGGGGGTTGGGTTGCTTTTTTTATGTTACTGCTGTTTTTTTTAAGGTTTTTCGGAGACTGTTTTGGGTAGTTTTCGTCACTTTTCTGGGGTGGTTTTTTGTACTGTTTTAAGGCTTATTCTGGACAGAGTTTTAGGAGTGTTCGTGAGGGTAGTTCACTGGCAGTTCAAGACTTGTTTTCATGGCTGTTTAAGGCTTGTTTGTGGCTTATGGCAGTGGGCGCTTATGTGAGTGGTCTGAGCGGTTGTTAATTAATGCATGAAGGTGAGCTAGGTTGAAGTGGCGAAGGGCTGAAGGGCGTGGGGTCTTGGCTAAAGCGTGAGGTGGCCTAAAGGGGCTGTTGATGGTGCCGTGAGTTTGTGAGTGTGAGGGGCTGATCTGTTTACGTTTTTGATTGTTCGAGTGATGTTCGAAGGTGATATAGGCGAAGGTTCACGGGGTTGTGTGGTGAAGGTGGGTCGTGTTGAGTGCTTATGAAGGTTAGGGTTTATTTTTTGGTCTTTGCCATGTGTGTGTTCGTGAGAGAGAGCCGAATGGCTTTGGTTTAATGTTGTTTATATAGGGAAGGGTTAGGGTTTCACCTTGCCTCACAAGGAATGGGATTTGGCATTAAAGAGAGGATTTGATTTGGTGTTGGACAAGGAAAGCAAGGGATTTGATTTGGTTTAGATTAGGAAGGTTAAATATTTGATTGGCTTGGTTTAGGAATACAATATTTTAAGTTAGGAATAATATATATTTGATTGAGAATATAATTGGTTGATTGATTTTAATTAGGCATGGCATCTTTTTTAATTTGGTATGTGATTTTTAGATTTGTTTTGATTTCACCATGTGTTTTAAATGTATTTTATTAATTGGGATGTGTTTTATTGGCTTTGGTGGGTTAATTGGGCTTGGGTGTGAGGCTTGCAGCAAAACCAGAATTCCCGACACCGTTCGAACGCCTCCTCGAACGCGGCACGAACTCCCGCAATCTGTTTGACGTTCGAACGAATTAACGAACGCAGCACGAACGAAAACAGTTAACCTTGTTTATTCTGAATTTCCCCTTCCGACGTCCATTTCTCGTGACTTAAAAGGTAGTGCCTCCAAATGAGACTCATCATAGGGACTTATATGCAAAAATGCAGTGCCTATAGTTTCGTTTTGTATTCACAGGTTTCAAAGAAGAAAAAGAGAAAGCGGCAAAGACAAGCCAACCAGAATCAGCAACATATTAGTAGTAGTTTTGGGGATGAGTCCCAGGGTTGAGGCCCATATCAGTATCAGTTTTGGGGCGAGGCCCACATCAGTATCAGTTTGGGGGCGAGGCCCATATCAGTATTCATTTGGGGATGAGTCCCGGGGTTGAGGCCCACATCAGCATCATTCTGGGGGAGAGGCCCACATCAGTGTCTGTATGGGGGCTAGGCCCACATCAGTTCCAGTCTGGGGGCGAGGCCCATATCAATATTCGTTTGGGGATGAGTCCGGGGGTTGAGGCCCACATCAATATCAGTTTGGGGCGAGGCCCACGTCAGAATCAGTTTTGGGGCGAGGCCCACATCGGCATCATTTTAGGGGAGAGGCCCACATCAGTGTCTGTATGGGGGCTAGGCCCACATCAGTTTCAGTTTGGGGTGGAGGCCCATATCAGTATTTCTTGGGGATGAGTCCCGGGGTGAGGCTCACATCAGTATCAGTTTGGGGTGAGGCTCACATCAGATTGGGGCGAGGCCCACGTCAGTATCAGTTTTGGGGCAAGACCCACATCAGTTTCAGTCTGGGGGCGAGGACCACATCAAAATCAGTTTGGGGCGAGGCCCACATCAGTATCAACTCAGGGTCGAGGCCCACATTATCAGCAGCATCGGGAATGAATCCCAGGGTCGGGGCCCACATCAGCATCAGTCTGGGGGCGAGGCCCATATTAGCATCAATATCAATCTTGCCGGGTATGCCACTCTAGGGGTGAGTCCCACATCATTATCAGCATCAGTTTTGCCGGGTATGGCACTCCGGGTATGGAAACATCAGTATCAGTTTTGCAAGGTACGGCGCTCCGGGTATGGAGATATCAGATCAGTTTTGTCAGGTACGACACTTCGGGTAGAGAGACATCAGGTCAGTTTTGCTAGGTACGGCACTCCGGGTATGGAGACATCAGATCAGTTTGCCAAGTACGGCACTCCAGGTATGGAGATATCAGATCAGTCAGGTACGGCACTCCGAGTATGAAGACAACGGATCAGTTCTGCCAGATATAGCATTCTGGGGGCGAGGCCCACATAGCATCAGATCAGTTTCTGCCGAGTATGGCATTCTGGGGGGAAGGCCCACATAGCATCAGGTCAGTTTCTGCCGGGTATGACATTCTGGGGGCGAGGCCCACATCACATCAGATCAGTTCTGCCGGAAATGGTACTCCGAGAATGGAGATATAGTCCGGGAATGTACAGCTCAAGAATGAGCACACCGAGAATGGCACGCCGGGAATGGCACTCCGAGAATGGAGATATAGTCCGGGAATGGGCAGCTCGAGAATGAGCACGCCGAGAATGGAACTCTATGAATGGAAGATAAGCATCAGCATCAGTTTGGTCGGGTATGGCACTCTGGGGGCGAGGCCCACATCATCATCAGTATCAGTTTTTCTGGGTATGTCACTCCGGGTATGGAGACATCCACTACATCATCAGTTTGAGGGCGAGGCCCACATTGTCAGCAGTATTGGGTCGAGGTGCTCAAGGTCGAGGTGACCCCGTTGTCTGTTGCAGTTCCGGGATGCGTCCCAGGGTCGAGGGCCCACTGCATCATCAGTTGTAGTTCCGGGATGCGTCCCAGGGTCGAGGACCCACTACATCATCAGTTCGAGGGTGAGGTCCCTATTGTCAGCGGTGTTGGGTCGAGGTGCCCAGGGTCGAGGTACCCCCGTTTTCGGTTGTAGTTCCGGGTCGAGGTGCCCACTACATCATCAGTTCGAGGGCGATGTCCCTATTGTCAGCGGTGTTGGGTCGAGCTTCCCCGTTGTCGGTTGTAGTTCCGGGTCGAGGTGCCCAGGGTCGAGGTGCCCACTACATCATCAATTCGAGGGCGAGGTCCCTACTGACAGCGGTGTTGGGTCGAGGTGCCCATGGTCGAGGTGCCCCCATTGTCAGTTGCAGTTCCGGGATGCGTCCCAGGGTCGAGGGCCCACTACATCATCATCACAGTTCACATTCGGTGGTTCGGGAACAAAGCCCAGAGGTCGAGGCACCTCACCACCATATCAACTCAGTTCGATGCAACAGGCAAGTCAGGTGGCAGCTGGAGAGACATGTAAGTAAAAATGCATTGCATAACTTTGATAGGATTGTCAATGTTACATATTGCACAAGTCCCATCAAAGTGGGGGCGACTGTAGGCACTGCATTTTTGCATATAAGGCCCGATGATGAGTCTCGTATGGAGACACTACCTCTTCAGTTGTGGAAGCCACAGGAAACGGACGTTGGAAGGGTAAACTTGGAAATTAGCATTTTGTCAGATTTAACTCGCTTGTTTCGCTTCGGGTTCGCTTGTTGGACCTCTATTTTTAAACACATCTCACAAATTAAATAATTAAAACATTTAAAATACATGTCACAAATTAAAACAAATTAAATTAAACTTAAATTAAATTAAATTAAATCACATTCACAAATTAAATTAAATTTAAATTAAATGAAATTAAATTAAATCAAATCAAAATAAATTCATTCATAATTTAATAATTCACTCACCAATTTAAAAATAAATCACTCACCAATTTTAAAATATTCCCCCACAGAAACTACAATCATTCTTTCCTTAAATAATTGAATTAAATCTATCATTTTTTTAATTAATTGATTTTGTTTCCTATTAAAGCCATGCATAACCCTAATTCCCCTACCCTATCACTATAAAAATAACACATTCCCAACCCTTTCAACCTCCCTCCTCTCTCTCGGCAGTGACCACAAACCAGAACAAAAGAGAATAAAACCTAAAACAACAAACCCTAATCCTCTTCAACCTCTCTCTACAGCCCTCTCTGCACTCATCAACCAACGTGAACCAAACTCCCTTCACCGTGAAACAAAGATAGCCCAATCAACTCACTGCCTCCAACACATAGCTCCACGCCTCACCTCCATCAGCCTCATTCCCTTTTCAAACTAAAAACACGCAGATCACAGCCCTAGCCCCTCTCGGCAGGAGCCTAAATCATCAACACTAGTTCACGCCAACCTGCTCCTCCACTCGTCACAGCCACAAATTCACAAATCCCTTTTACACGTTCACACACCACTTTGCCCCTGACCAACATGCCACACTCATCACAAACTGCCAACACCTAGCCCACTGACCTGCCCCTCACTTCACAACCTTCATGCCAAACACTCACTCAGATCACGTCACCTGACTCTCTACATTAGCCCAGGCCACGTACCAAGCCATCACTCCACTCACGGCCTCAGTTCAACAATGCACTGCCAGCCCTTTACCAATCGAACACAGCCCCTTTCACGCTAAAGCAAAACAAGCCACCTCACCTCACTCACCGACACTAACTTAATCAACCCTATCACGCCAAAGAGACACACACAACAAACCCTCCTATTGCCGCATCTTCCAAGCCCTCATCAACCCTTTGCATTGCCGTGAAGCAGCTCCCACAAAGCCCCCCCCCCACATTCACGCCTCTCACTGCCCAGTTTAGCCGCCCCTTAGACTCCCCAAAACTGCTGCACAAGACCCCCTACTGCACACCCAAAACAGCCACTGCATTGCCTTCCAAATCAAGCCTAAACAGCCCACTGTCCAGCCAATAAACCTGCCGCAAACAGCCCCATTTACTGCCCAGGATTGCCGCAAATTTGACCCTGAAAATAGTCTAGAAAACACCCTAAATCAACCCCAAAACAGTGACAAAAACTGCCCTTAAACCCTTCTAAAACCGCAGCCCCTATTAGCCCCCAAACAGCCCATATTTTAGCCCTCTAAGACTCCATAAACCAACAGTAAAACAACGAGGAAGCAGCAGTGAAATGGAGTGAAAACATCAGCTTGAATAGCGAAACAGTGAAGGAAAACGTTGAGTTAGTGAACCGAAAGAGTTGCGGATCATCCACCCTTCAAACGGCCGTGTAACGCCCTTTCGTGAGACGACAAAAGAGGTTAGACCTGAGGGCACCCTTTTATTTATTATCTTTCGTTTATTTTATTTATTTTAAATATTATCGCATGAGAGTCGTTTGAGGCATGATGTGATTGTTGGATGAGCGGAATATGTGTTCCCTTTTATGGTATATAGGATGGAAACCCGGACGTAAATTCTGTAGCCGAATCCGAATGGACAGTAGTGCGGTTTGTACTCGGGATACAACGCCACGTACCACTTAAGAGACACGTATTTCGTCTCATCCAAACTTGTGTGTGAGCATGTTGTAGTTCGTAAGTTATTTATTTGTTATTAAAGCATGATTTAGCTTAGTTAGTTGTTTATTTTTAAGCATGATTAGTTTTTCGTTTGGCATTTGGAATTTGCGTTAAGTTTATGTTATTGTTTACATTTCACATTAAATAATTGAAATATGTTCATGAGATTGACGTGTGTTGTCGTGTTTTATGATGACTTACTTTCCAAGCATGCAAACTTAGACATAGGATTTATCTTTATGAGCATGAACTAGATATAGGTTGTTCTTGAGCATGTTGCGTAGATTCGGTTAAGATATTGCACAAATCACATCATTACAAGTGGCATAAGTAAGGGACCATTCCGAACCCAACAGGTTTGAGGTCTTCCCTTGCGAGGGGTGAGTGCGGCCTTAAATCTTTGTCCCGGTTCACACCGGGTGGCGACTCCATGCTATTTCGTACTCCCAACTAGGTCGCGAGCCTAGAACAGCGTCGTCAAGTTCTGTGTCCTACAGTCTGGCGACTCCACTGGGAATTTAGAGAATTGGCCCTGAAATAATGTCTTGTAATGTTTGGATTTGTGCTTTAATTAACCTTGTCTACAGTGGGTTGAAGGGGTTTAGTTAAAGGCATTGTCAGCGAGAGCCTTTGTCCGCACTCCCGTAAACCCACATGTGAACCTTAGTCGTAGAACTAGTAGAAATTATTTTTTTTATTGATGTTTTGGACCGTCGTCATTGGATCCAGTTGGACCTTTTGTGAAAGATGTGAACTTGTTGGGCCATTTAAACTGGGATGAGTTCGTGTCCTTTGACAGTTGACCCAAAAGCTTCTAAAATGTCGATGGGCTATTTTATGTTTGGGCCTCTTATCATTTGAAGTTGTTTATCCATGTTATCGCAAAGTGTAAACCTGTTGGGCCTTTTCAACTGGGACAAGTTTGCACCACGCAATAGTATGATTGAATACTTTAAAATGATAATGGGCCAACTAGTGTAAAATATTTTAAATGAGCTTATATATTACATACATTGCACGTATCTCATGCATCTCATGCATACACGCATCATGTTAACCCCGTGTCTTAAAAGCCATCATATATATATCTGTTGGGTTAGAGAAGAAAAAAAAAAGGTTTGTCAATAAGAGTTTAGCAAACATGGATAGCGGGGAAAAGGAAATCGAGAAACAGAAAACCTTACGGCAATGATAGAAAGACCATTGGGGGGGCCTTCAAAAAAAAAAGAAATAAGAAGAAAAAAAAGAGAGAAAAAGAAAAAAAAAGGTTGTTTAGTCCTTAATAGTTAGGCATAAGTCCGATGATGAAATCGTTTACTTTAGGATGAAATCTTAGAAACGATAAACTCTTGATGTGCTTTTATTTGATGCTTTGAATTGTTGATCAATTCTAGACTCGTAAGCACTTCACTATAGGTTCTTAGCGGTGAAAACCTGAGTAGTTGGCAAGGTGACTAGTTGAAGAAATTGTAGGTCGGTGAATGACCGTTTGCTTAGATGTCTATCTTGATTTGCTTATGTTATGATGTGTGGTATGGTTGAAAATGAAAGAAAAGTCTCTAAAGAAAAGAATTGAACCACCTATAACCGATAAGCGTGAAGCTACCCATGGGCGAG
The DNA here is from genome assembly GCA_019454045.1 of Zanthoxylum bungeanum. Lineage (NCBI taxonomy): Eukaryota > Viridiplantae > Streptophyta > Magnoliopsida > Sapindales > Rutaceae > Zanthoxylum > Zanthoxylum bungeanum. Next base: position 148,914 of record SKCR01029358.1, on the reverse strand, counting down.
TATTAGGACCACCATGAGGAGAAATGCTACCTTAATGGGTAGGTGTGTTGAAAAAAGAGAAAGGAAAAAAAAAGAAAAAAAGAAAGATACAAAATAGAAAGAAAACCATACCACATTGAGCACATAAAAGCAACTGCAGGCATAACTAAGACATCTAGGTTGGTTTGACCCATCGATCCCGATTTTTGAAACGAAATCATTGAGTTAGCTTACTTAAGGATCAAGCTGCAAAAGAAACTTTGCACACACACACTTTGAGTCTGGCATAGATCATTTATTCAAAGACTTGGAATTGAGTTGCGTTGAATGTTTTGAAGGTTCTCTGGTTTCAATACTGAGCATTCTTTGAGGGCAATAATATGTGTAACTATTAGGACTATTTCGTAGCATGTGATATAGTATGATATGGAAGGCCCCACCATGTGGTTCATCTTGACCAAGTACAAACAGCGGAGAGCAGAAAGGTAAACCAAGACTGGGGGCGACCAGTCTCCCATATCGCGAATCAGGGACATAACAAGATATTGAGTCATGAAAGCAGAGAGAAGACTGAGCAATCGCCTGGAGAACTGGTGGAAGACCTAACCAAACGGAATAGGAAATTCATTCATGCATGCATGCATACATGTAACATATTATGCATTCTTTTTGTGTTTGTTTCGTTTTGTATTCACAGGTTTCAAAGAAGAAAAAGAGAAAGCGGCAAAGACAAGCCAACCAGAATCAGCAACTTATGAGTAGTAGTTTTGGGGATGAGTCTCAGGGTTGAGGCCCATATCAGTATCAGTTTGGGGTGAGGCCCACATCAGTATTAGTCTGGGGGCGAGGCCCATATCAGTAATCATTTGGGGATGAGTCCCGGGGTTGTGGCCCACATCAGCATCATTCTGGGGGTGAGGCCCACATCAGTGTCTGTATGGGGGCTAGGCCCACATCAGTTCCAGTCTGGGGGCGAGGCCCATATCAATATTTGTTTGGGGATGAGTCCCGTGGTTGAGGCCCACATCAGTATCAGTTTGGGGTGAGGCCCACGTCGGAATCAGTTTTGGGGCGAGGCCCACATCAGCATCATATTAGGGGAGAGGCCCACATCAGTGTCTGTATGCGGGCTAGGCCCACATCAGTTTCAGTTTGGGGTGGAGGCCCATATCAGTATTCGTTTGGGGATGAGTCCCGGGGTGAGGCTCACATCAGTATCAGTTTGGGGTGAGGCTCACATCAGATTGGGGCGAGGCCCACGTCAGTATCAGTTTTGGGGCAAGACCCACATCAGTTTCAGTCTGGGGGCGAGGCCCACATCAAAATCAGTTTGGGGTGAGGCCCACATCAGTATCAACTCAGGGTCGAGGCCCACATTATCAGCAACATCGGGAATGAATCCCAGGGTCGGGGCCCACATCAGCATCAGTCTGGGGGCGAGGCCCATATTAGCATCAATATCAATCTTTCCGGGTATGGCACTCTAGGGGTGAGTCCCACATCATTATCAGCATCAGTTTTGCCGGGTATGGCACTCCGGGTATGGAGACATCAGTATCAGTTTTTCTAGGTACGGCGCTCCGGGTATGGAGATATCAGATCAGTTTTGGCAGGTATGGCACTCCGGGTAGGGAGACATCAGGTCAGTTTTGCCAGGTACGGCACTCCGGGTATGGAGACATCAGATCAGTTTTCCAGGTACGGCACTCCAGGTATGGAGATATCAGATCAGTCAGGTACGGCACTCCGAGTATGAAGACATCAGATCAGTTCTGCCAGATATAACATTCTGGGGGCGAGGCCCACATAGCATCAGATCAGTTTCTGCCGGGTATGGCATTCTGGGCGGAAGGCCCCCATAGCATCATATCAGTTTCTGCCGGGTATGGCATTCTGGGGGCGAGGCCCATATCACATCAGATCAGTTCTGCCGGGAATGGCACTCCGAGAATGGAGATATAGTCCGGGAATGGACAACTCAAGAATGAGCACGCCGAGAATGGCACGCCGGGAATGGCACTCCGAGAATGGAGATATAGTCCTGGAATGGACAGCTCGAGAATGAGCACGCCGAGAATGGCACTCTGAGAATGGAAGATAAGCATCAGCATCAGTTTGGTCGGGTATGGCACTCTGGGGGCGAGGCCCACATCATCATCAGTATCAGTTTTTCCGGATATTTCACTCCGGGTATGGAGACATCCACTACATCATCAGTTTGAGGGCGAGGCTCACTTTTTCAGCAGTATTGGGTCGAGGTGCTCAAGGTCGAGGTGACCCCGTTGTCTGTTGCAGTTCCGGGATGCGTCCCAGGGTCGAGGGCCCACGGCATCATCAGTTGTAGTTCCGGGATGCGTCCCAGGGTCGAGGACCCACTACATCATCAGTTTGAGGGCGAGGTCCCTATTGTCAGCGTTGTTGGGTCGAGGTGCCCAGGGTCGAGGTGCCCCCGTTGTCGGTTGTAGTTCCGGGTCGAGGTGCCCATTACATCATCAGTTCGAAGTCGAGGTCCTAATTGTCAGCGGTGTTGGGTCGAGGTGCCCAGGGTCGAGGTGCCCCCGTTGTCGGTTGTAGTTCCGGGTCGAGGTGCCCAGGGTCGAGGTGTCCACTACATCATCAGTTCGAGGGCGAGGTCCCTATTCTCAGCGGTGTTGGGTCGAGGTGCCCAGGGTCGAGGTGCCCCCGTTGTCGGTTGTAGTTCCGGGTCAAGGTGCCCAGGGTCGGGGACCCACTACATCATCAGTTCGAGGGCGAGGTCCCTATTGTCAGCGCTGTTGGGTTGAGGTACCCAGGGTCGAGGTGCCACCGTTGTCGTTTGTAGTTCCGGGTCGAGGTTCCCAGGGTAGAGGTGCCCACTACATCATCAGTTCAAGGGTGAGGTACCTATTGTCAGCGGTGTTGGGTCGAGGTGCCCAGGGTCGAGGTGCCCCCGTTGTCGGTTGTAGTTTCGGGTCGAGGTGCCCAGGGTCGAGGTGCCCACTACATCATCAGTTCGAGGGCGATGTCCCTATTGTCAGCGGTGTTGGGTCGAGCTGCCCCGTTGTCGGTTGTAGTTCCGGGTCGAGGTGCCCACTACATCATCAGTTTGAGGGTGAGGTCCCTACTGACAGCGGTGTTGGGTCGAGGTGCCCAGGGTCGAGGTGCCCCCGTTGTCGGTTACAGTTCCGGGATACGTCCCAGGGTCGAGGGCCCACTACATCATCATCATAGTTCACATTCGGTGGTTCGGGAACAAACACCAAAGGTCGAGGCACCTCACTACCTTATCAACTCAGTTCGAAGCAACACGCAAGTCAGGTGGCAGCTGGCGAGCCAGGTAAGTAAAAATGCATTGCATAACTTTGATTGGATTGTCACTGTTACATATTGCACAAGTCCCATCAAAGTGGGGGCGACTGTAGGCACTGCATTTTTGCATATAAGGCCCGATGATGAGTCTCGTATGGAGACACTACCTCTTCAGTTGTGGAAGCCGCGGGAAACGGACGTTGAAAGGGTAAACTTGGAAATTAACATTTTGTCAGATTTAACTCGCTTGTTTAGCTCCGGGTTCGCTTGTTGGACCTGTATTTTTAAACACATCTCACAAATTAAATAATTAAAACATTTAAAATACATGTCATAAATTAAAACAAATTAAATTAAACTTAAATTAAATTAAATCACATTCACAAATTAAATTAAATTAAATTTAATTAAATGAAATGAAATTAAATTAATTAAATCAAATCAAAATAAATTCATTCATAATTTAATAATTCACTCACCAATTTAAAAATAAATCACTCACCAATTTTAAAATATTCCCCCACCAAAACTACAATCATCCTTAAATAATTGAATTAAATCTATCTTTTTTTTTAATTAATTGATTTTGTTTCCTATTAAAGCCATGCATAACCCTAATTCCCATACCCTCTCACTATAAAAATAACACATTCCCAACCCTTTCAACCTCCCTCCTCTCTCTCGGCAGTGACCACAAACCAGAACAAAAGATAATAAAACCTAAAACAACAAACCCTAATCCTCTTCAACCTCTCTCTACAACCCTCTCTGCACTCATCAACCAACGTGAACCAAACTCCCTTCACCGTGAAACAAGGACAGCCCACTCAACTCACTGCCTCCAACACATAGCTCCACGCCTCACCTCCATCAGCCTCATTCCCTTTTCAAACTAAACACACGCAGATCACAGCCTTAGCCCCTCTCGGCAGCAGCCTAAATCATCAACCCTAGTTTGACCCTGAAAACAGTCTAGAAAACACCCTAAATCAACCCCAAAACAGTGACAAAAACTGCCCTTAAACCCTTCTAAAACCGCAGCCCCTATTAGCCCCCAAACAGCCCATATTTTAGCCCTCTAAGACTGCATAAACCAATAGCAAAACAGTGAGGAAGCAGCAGTGAAACAGAGTGAAAACAGCAGCTTGAATAGCGAAACAGCGAAGGAAAATGTTGAGTTAGTGAACCGAAAGAGTTGCGGATCATCCACCCTTCCAACGGCCGTGTAACGCCCTTTCGTGAGACGACAAAAGAGGTTAGACCTGAGGGCATCCTTTTCAACTGGGACAAGTTTGCACCATGCAATAGTATGATTGAATACTTTAAAATGATAATGGGCCAACTAGTGTAAAATATTTTAAATGAGCTTATATATTACATACATTGCACGTATCTCATGCATCTCATGCATACAAGCATCATGTTAACCCCGTGTCTTAAAAGCCATCATAGATATCTGTTGGGTTAGAGAAGAAAAAAAAAGGTTTGTCAATAGGAGTTTAGCAAACATGGATAGCGGGGAAAAGGAAATCGAGAAACAGAAAACCTTACGGCAAAGATAGAAAGACCATTGGGGGGGCCTTCAAAAAAAAAAAGAAAGAAATAAGAAGAAAAAAAAGAGAGAAAAAGAAAAAAAAAGGTTGTTTAGTCCTTAATAGTTAGGCATAAGTCCGATGATGAAATAGTTTGCTTTAGGATGAAATCTTAGAAACGATAAACTCTTGATGTGCTTTTATCTGATGCTTTGAATTGTTGATCTATGCTAGACTCGTAAGCACTTCACTATAGGTTCTTAGCGGTGAAAACCTGAGTAGTTGGCAAGGTGACTAGTTGAAGAAATTGTAGGTCGGTGAATGACCGTTTGCTTAGATGTCTATCTTGATTTGCTTATGTTATGATGTGTGGTATGGTTGAAAATGAAAGAAAAGTCTCTAAAGAAAAGAATTGAACCACCTATAACCGATAAGCGTGAGGCTACCCATGGGCGAGTATTAGGACCACCATGAGGAGAAATGCTACCTTAATGGGTAGGTGTGTTGAAAAAAGAGAAAGGAAAAAAAAGACAAAAGAGAAAGAAAACTATACACATTGAGCACATAAAGCAACTGCAGGCATAACTGAGACATCTAGGTTGGTTTGACCCATCGATCCCGATTTTTGAAACGAAATCATTGAGTTAGCTTACTTAAGGATCAGGCTGCAAAGGAACCTTTGCACACACACACTTTGAGTCTGGCATAGATCATTTATTCAAAGACTTGGATTTGAGTTGCGTTGAATGTTTTGAAGGTTCTCTGGTTTCAATACTGAGCATTTTTTGAGGGCAATAATATGTGTAACTATTGGGACTATTTCGTAGCATGTGATATAGTATTATATGGAAGGCCCCACCATATGGTTCATCTTGACCAAGTACAAACAGCGGAGAGCAGAAAGGTAAACCAAGACTGGGGGCGACCAGTCTCCCATATCGCGAATCAGGGACATAACAAGATATTGAGTCATGAAACCAGAGAGAAGACTGAGCAATCGCCTGGAGAACTGGTGGAAGACCTAACCCAACGGAATAGGAAATTCATTCATGCATGCATGCATACATGTAACATATTCTGCATTCTTTTTGTGTTTGTTTCGTTTTGTATTCACAGGTTTCAAAGAAGAAAAAGAGAAAGCGGGAAAGACAAGCCAACCAGAATCAGCAACATATAAGAAGTAGTTTTGGGGATGAGTCCCAGGGTTGAAGCCCATATCAGTATCAATTTTGGGGCGAGGCCCACATCAGTATCAGTCTGGGGGCGAGACCCATATCAGTATTCATTTGGGGATGAGTCCCGGGGTTGAGGCCCACATAAGCATCATTCTGGGGGAGAGGCCCACATCAGTGTCTGTATGGGGGCTAGGCCCACATCAGTTCCAGTCTGGGGGCGAGGCCCATATCAATATTCGTTTGGGGATGAGTCTCGGGGTTGAGGCCCACATCAGTATCAGTTTGGGGCGAGGCCCACGTCAGAATTAGTTTTGGGGCGAGGCACACATCAGCATCATTTTAGGGGAGAGGCCCACATCAGTGTCTGTATGGAGGCTAGGCCCACATCAGTTTCAGTTTGGGGTGGAGGCCCATATCAGTATTCGTTTGGGGATGAGTCCCGGGGTGAGGCTCACATCAGTATCAGTTTGGGGTGAGGCTCACATCAGATTGGGGCGAGGCCCACGTCAGTATCAGTTTTGGGGCAAGACCCACATCCGTTTCAGTCTGGGGCGATGCCCACATCAAAATCAGTTTGGGGCGAGGCCCACATCAGTATCAACTCAGGGTCGAGGCCCATATTATCAACAGCATCGGGAATGAATCCCGGGGTCGGGGCCCACATCAGCATCAGTCTGGGGGCGAGGCCCATATTAGCATCAATATCAATCTTGCCGAGTATGGCACTCTAGGGGTCAGTCGCACATCATTATCAGCATCAGTTTTGCCGGGTATGGCACTCCGGGTATGGAGACATCAGTATCAGTTTTGCTAGGTACGGCGCTCTGGGTATGGAGATATCAGATCAATTTTGTCAAGTACGGCACTCCGGGTAGGGAGACATCATGTCAGTTTTGCCAGGTACGGCACTCCGGGTATGGAGATATCAGATCAGTTTTCCAGGTACGGCACTCCAGGTATGGAGATATCAGATCAGTCAGGTACGGCACTCCGGACTTAAATTCTGTAGCCGAATCCGAATGGACCGTAGTGCACTTTGTACTCAGGATACAACGCCACGTACCACTTAAGAGACACGTATTTCGTCTCATCCAAACTTGTGTGTGAGCATGTTGTAGTTCGTAGGTTATTTATTTGTTATTAAAACATGATTTAGCTTAGTTAGTTGTTTATTTTTAAGCATGATTAGTTATTAGTTTTGCATTTGGAATTTGCATTAAGTTTATGTTATTGTTTGCATTTCGCATTAAATAATTGAAATATGTTCATGAGATTGACGTGTGTTGTCGTGTTTTATGATGACTTACTTTCCAAGCATGCAAACTTAGACATATGATTTATCTTTATGAGCATGAACTAGATATAGGTTGTTCTTGAGCATGTTGCGTAGATTCGGTTAAGATATTGCACAAATCACATCATTACAAGTGGAATAAGTAAGGGACCATTCCGAACCCAACAGGTTTGAGGTCTTCCCTTGCGAGGGGTGAGTGCGGCCTTAAATCTTTGTCCCGTTTCACACCGGGTGGCGACTCCATGCTATTTCGTACTCCCAACTAGGTCGTGAGCCTAGAACAGCGTCGTCAAGTTCTGTGTCCTACACCTCTGTAAACTCATTAGGTAGACCTTCAAGGCCAATCACTTCATGTGACTCCTAGTTTGGTCCTGAACCTTTTCTTATCCTCACACTAATGACGATATTGGATTAAGACGTGTTCTAGGTGTATACTTGCCAATGTGCACTAATGAACTTCGTATGTACACCCTCACACTAATGATGATATTGGGTGACTACGTCAACTCATCACACTACATTATTTTAATGTTTCCGAGCGACCTAAGTTCCGAGCACTTATACCCTCACACTAATGACTTTATTGGATATAAGTAGTAAGAACCCATTCATCTCCGTATTGACAAGACAGACCATCCAATAATGCTCCAACATTATTAATACTATTACTTAAAAGTAATCACCTAATCACGGGAGATTTATGACAATCAAGTCATTAACTTAATTAGGTCAAAGTTTTAATTTAAAACTTGCAATACATATCTAATATGTCTTATGCATAATTAAATTAAAATTACTATGGCATAGATTCAAAAACGTGTGTTGTGTGGTTAAGCCTTTGCTCTGATACCATTTTGTTGGGGCAGTTGTGGAAACCCTATAGTCGGATAGATGCCCCGGGCAGTGGAAATGGGTCTAACCCATGGATATCAAGTATATGTGTAATTTTAAATCATTTAATGAAATATTATATTCCATTACGAGTGTATAGGAAAAAACTGGGACTGAATCGGAGTCCGAAAACTCCAGAACGAGTGAAAACAAAATCGGCGCACGTGAAGGGCGCGACGCGCGTGAAGCACACGCGCTACAGTGCACGTGCGCACTGTAGCGCCCATGTCTGCTTCTATATTATTATTTTATTTTTAATTTTATTTTTTTGTTTTTCATTTGTTTTCAAAATGCTCAGCTCTCGGATTCCAGAGAGCTGATGCAATTATGGTCTATTACCCTAATTGCTTCTGGTCTTCCCAAAACACTTCAAAACACCCAAAATTAATTTTTTAATTTCAAAACCAACATTAACACATGTTATAGAATAAAAATCAAGTTTTTCAAAATATCAAATATTTTTACAAAAACATAAATTTATTCTAAATACGTACTTGCGTAAATTTTGAATCTATTACATAAACCAAATTAGAATCCCAATAAGATATGTCTCGTGAACAATTCTAGGTCACCCAAAGATGGTCAAGCGATTCTAGAATGGTAGCCAAAGCTCTAAGCTTTAATAAAGAGTTCCAAACTCTAATTTATTGTTTCATGTCCAACATGAATATTTTTACCTAATTACAAGCATGTTGTGTTTATACTTTTAAAGTATCCTAACACAATTGATTAGCCTTATTCAACATTACTATGTGATCATGCATCTAATACACAAATGAACATAGCTTTGGAGAAGATCAAACATTACCTATTAAGCTTGATGCAAGATGCAATCTACTTCTCATTTGTTGAAATTGTTGGAGTGTGCAAGCTTGACTTCAAGATCCAATCTTGTTTCCAATGCTTCCAAGCTTCACTTCAAGATCTAATCTGAAATGTAAAACCGACCATATAGGCGGTAAATAAGGTTGTCACCTAAACCGACCATTTATGGGATAACTAATAAATCCAAATTTTAATTAAAATAAGGGAGATTAATCTAATTTATTATATTAAAAGTCTCACATTTTCACCTAAGCAGAATGAGATTACCTGCTCAAGCTGTAAATGAAAACACACAAAATTTTTTTAATTAAATAAAAAGAAAATATAAGAAAACTTAATTAAACACACAAGACAATTTCCTTTAGGTTTTCATGGAGAAATTCCTCCAAAGAAAGCATGAAAAATTTACAAAGTTTAGCTTGGTATTTATAGGCAAATCTAAAGGCTTCCACCAATTTCTCCACCAATTGCTCCACCAAACATGGCACCATGGAATCTTCAGAATTCAAATTATTATGAACTTCAAAAATTGTAGATCTTTACGTCTTCTTTAATCTGGAACTTCAATCACCTCACTCTGATATCGGAGTAAAAAGTTATTCCCAAAATACGACAATTGAGCAAAGTTGGAATTTCCGAAATTGTACATCGTTAGAACGCCATTTCAAGTTTCCAATCTCCAAAATCAAATGTCAAGTCCAATTTTTGCCCTTATTTATTCCACATTTTGTCCTAAATGATTCCATTGAGTCACAATTTTATTTTATCCGCAAAATAAATTAAAACACATCAAAATGTTCATCAAACCCGAGAAACTAAACAAAATATTAGGTAAAAGGGGCGGTAAATATTGATATATTTTCAGCTCATCACACCCCCAAACCTAATATTTTGCTAGTCCTCGAGCAAAATAACAAAATAAAATACAATAAACAATTAAAATTAGACTAAGCCAATTTCATAGGGATCACGGTTGCATTTAGCGTATGCAACAAGCCTTTAAAACCCTAGGTGTCCCTAGTGGACGAGTTGTAGTCTCGTGAGGGCTTACAGTGAAGATACCCACAAACGTCAATCTAATGCACAAAAAAGCAAAAAGAAAAGATAAAATAGAATAAACAAGTTAGTGACTAAACAAGTGAAACTTCTTATCCAAGTTAATAGTTCTTTTCTTTCTTTCTAAATTACCAGATAAGTAAATTCTCTGATTATTTTTACCATTCTTCATATACACAACCAACAAGGTATTAATCAAATCATTGTGCCCACAATATTCATTAGTGCAGTTGAAAAGAGAGTAATATTTTTATCCTAAAGTTATATCAGAATTCACAATTTTTTATCAATTGATTTTTTTTTCTATATTTTTTTTTGCATAAAATAAACAAAGCAACATCTTCAATCCATGTAACGAGCTCTGGGCCAGTGACTCCCAAACCAGTTGGCTTTAGGGCACTAGGTGTTAAGACACCTCTACAGACTTAATGACTCGGATCTCAGATGTTTCTTTTTATTTTTATAACATCTTCAATCCATGTAGCGAGCTTTGGGTTAGTGACTCCCAAACCAGTTGGCTTTAGGGAACTAGGTGTTAAAAGACCCATAAGGACCTAATGAATCGGATCACATACTTTTTTTTATATACACACTTTTTTTTTCATTGGTTTTTAGATGCTTCCTCTAATTAAACTAAAGCACTGTGTGAACAGAGATGTGGACGACTCTGTCGTGGCTCGCGGCCCATTGGGAGTACGGAGTAGCCCGCAGGGACTAAACTGGAGAATAAATGGAGTCGTCACCTAGTGTGAACTGGGAAATGATTTAAGGTCGCACTCACCCCTCGCAAGGGAAGACCTCAAACCATTGAGTTCAGAATGGTCCCTTACTTATGCCAATTATAATGAAATGATTTATGCAATAATATAACCAAGTCTTATGCAACACATAAAAGATAATTTAATCAACACACAAGTTTGCACACCCATAAACGTAAATAAATAAATAAATAAAAGGAAGACAAATGCATAATTCTATAGACATATTAAACAAAGAAGTACAAAAATGTAAATAAATAATAATAATCGAAATGTTAATAATAATGGTAGATAATCCAGTGCATAATATAAAAGAAATGATCAAAGAAGCAACCATGCATAAAATATGATGAGAGGAGGTATGTTCACTGTATGTGTGTTCGTGTAGTGTTTGGAAATGTGTTCGAATAGTAAACAGAATGCATGCATTCGTATAGCGTTCAGAAACGCGTTCGAACAAAAATGAGGTAGAATGCATGCGTTCGTGTAGCGTTTGAGAACGCGTTCGAACGAGATTACCAAAATGGTATCTAAAATGACATAAACGCGTTCGCGGGCATTTTTCAAGCGGTAAGTGGAGTTGTATCCCAAGTACAGACCGCACTACCATCCATTCAGATTTGGCTACATAATTTATGTCTGGGTTTCCATCCGATATACCACGAGAGGCAACACTCAAGCATTAACACAACATGAATGCGAAGTGAAAAATGCAAAATGACAACCAAAAAGGTGAATAACAAGATCAACAGAAGAATGGTGTGATCAAGAGCTTTGGCCAACGTCCATATGAGATCTTGTATACCCGGCGTGGAAAAACAATGTGGTAAAGGTAGCCTTTAGGCATTTCCCTCAAACAGAGGACTTTTAATCCAACGCGATTTGTCCATGCGCACCAAATGAGGACGCAAAAGTAAACAGATGGAATAACATGCAGAAAGTAAATGACAGAATAATAAAAGAGATGCGATCAAGGCCGACATCTATATGGGACTTTGTATGCCCGATTGAACGTACTTCTCATTCAATCAAGTATACTTTGTCCGACGCGGCAAAACATCGTGCTAAAGGTAGCCTTTAGGCATTTCCCTCAAATTGAGGACCTTTAATCCAACGCGATCAGCCCATGAGCACTAAATAGCAGTGTATAAATAAATAAAGAGATAACATACAAAAGTAAATAACAGAATAATAAAATAGATGCGACCAAGCAAACATCTATATGAGACCTCGTATGCCCGATTGAACGTATTTCACATTCAATCAAGTATACTTCTTCCGGCGTGGTAAAACATCGTTGTAAAGGTAGCCTTTAGGCATTTCCCTCAAATGGAGGACCTTTAATCCAACGTGATTAGCCCATGCTCACTAGGTTAACAATGCATAAATAAATAAAGCAATACGTAGAAAATAAAAAGCGCAACAATAAACACAAACAACGAATGAACACAAAATTAAATAACAAAACAAAATACGCGCTTGAAAGTTTCTCAAGCGGTACGTGGAGTTGTATCCCAAGTACAGACCGCACTACCGTCTATTCGAATTCGGCTACAGAATTTACGTCTGGGTTTCCATCCGATATACCGCAAGAGATAGCACGTAATCATTAACTCAACATAAATGAAACTATGCGTAAAATAAAATGATTCGTGCGAGTGATCAACAATGAATACCTGAAAAGATAAATAAATAGTAAAGGGTACCCTCATGTCTTACCTTTTAAGTTGCTTCTCGGAAGTGCGTTACGTCGTCGCCGGAAGGGTAATGCTCCGTGACTTTTCTGGTTCAATATTTTTGTTCACTGCTTCGCTGTTCTAGACTGCTATTTTTCGGTGATTAGACTGCTGTTTTGGCCGCTGTTTTGAGGAATTTTAGGACTGTTTTTCGGTGATATTGCTCACTGTTTTAGCTACTGTTTTTGGGTTGTTGTTCAATATTTAGCTGCTGTTTTAGGCTTATTCTTGGACTGGTTTTGGGTCCTTTTTGGGACTATTTTGCTCCTGTTTTTGGTGCAGTTCGAGGGCTGATTTCGGTGATTTAATGGTAAATTTTGTTGTTTATGTTTCGGTCAGGTACTACTGGCTAAGGTTTGTTTATTGTTGTGTGTTTCGGTCAAAGGGGCTGCTTATTGTTGTTGGTTTATGGACACTTTGTTGGTGTTCTTGGTGTCGGTCAGTGGCTTAATTGAAAGTTTATTGGTTTTTTGTTTGGTCGGCAGGCTGGTGAGGGTATTTTGGTGTGGCTTTTTATTCTCACATGTAGGGGGCTGCTGGTTGTTGCGCTGATGGTGGCCTCCACGTTACTGCCTACTTTGCGCAGCCTCTTCTCTTTTTTTTATTTGTTTTGTTGCTAACGTGTGGCTTTGGTTTGATTAGTGCATGTATGGGATGTGTTGTTTACGTGCGTCTGGTGGCCTGTGTGTGAGTGGCTTTAGGTTTTTGTATGATGATGCCGAGTATGGTGCTGAGTGTATGGGCTGCTTTGTTAGCGTCTAGGGTATTTGTTTGTTTTAGGTTTGTGAGGCAGTTTATGTTTCTACCGAGAAGAGGGAAGGGCTGCTAGTGTGTTGTCAACTTGAGAGCCGTCAGAGTGTAGGTTAAGAATTTGTGAGGTCTTAACAAGAGAGAAGGGACGAGAGAAAGGGTTCAAGTTTATTTCGTGAGTCGTCCAGGAGGGGGGCTGTATGTTGTCATCTTTTGTTTGTTGGTTTCGGCTTTAGGGATTATTTCATGGTTTGCCGAGAGTTTTGGGAAGGGAGAGAGAAGAGATCGGTGAGTTGATTTGTTTGGGGTTTATATTTTTTTGTGAATGCCGAGAGAGCCAGGAGGATTAGGAAGAAAAAGCCAGGTTAGGGTTGGTGCATGGCTTCTTTTATAATAGTGTGTTAGGGTTTCTCATGTGCAATGGTTTTCAAAAGGAAATAAATCAAGCAATAAATGGGTGTATTTAATTAATTTATTTTGGGAAAAAATATTGTGTATTTTTGGTGGGGATTAGATTCAAAATATTTTTAATTTGGAAGGGGATTTTGGCATGTGTTTTGTATGTGTTTTAATTATTTTGGATTGGGCTTGGGTGTGTGGGCCTAGAAAGGTTGCATGGGTTTGTATGGTTACGTGGGCTTTCGGGGGTTTTGGGCCGAGGCTAAAGCTTTTGTGGGTTGCTGGGGTTTTGGGCCGAGGCTAATATTTTAAAACAGAGATCAATCAAGCGAGCCGAGGCTAAACAAATGAATCAAATTTGATAAGGTAATAATTTTTTTTGAATTTTCCCTTCTGACGTCCGTTTCCCGCGACTTCCACAACTTATCGGTAGTGCCTCCATACGAGGCTCGTCATTTGGCTTTATGTAAAAATGCAGTGTCTACAGTCGTCCCCACTTTGATGGGGCTTGTGCAGTGTGTGACAGTGACAACGACAACCCTATCAAAGTTATGCATGCATTTTTACTTACCTGGTTTATCGGCTATCGTACTTACCTGCGGCTTTACGAGATGCTTCGAACTGAGTTGATGTAAGATGATGGTTCATTTCCGAACCATTACAGATGTGAGTGTTGGTTTCTATTAAAGTCCCAAGATCAATTATAAGCATGAATCAAGTGCGAATACACATCGAAGAAGTTACAGAATACTCACATCGATCGGTTGAGCGACGCGAAGGTGAACAAAACTTTTTCCTTCCTCCTTCACTGCATTCGGCAGTGAGCAGATTTGCTCACTGGTTTGGCCATCGTTTGGGTCCTTCGTCAAGCTCCGAGCTTCGTCGAACGGTTCCCGGCTCATTGGTGGACTTCCCTATCACCTTCGCATCTCTCGTAAGTGTGCTAGCACTTGAGATTTTGCAACAAAATCCCACTCTATGCTTCCCTACTGTTCGGCATTTTGAAGAACCAGTGAGCAGTTTTTACACAGCCCTCTGGGCGTCCAATGAGATAGAAGAGAGATGGAGAGAAGTTATGTTTAATTTTTAAAATGCGTATCTAATACCCATTTATATTTTCCAAAAAAAAACAAATGATTTACCACTTTTTGGCTACCAAAAAGTCAAAGGCAAAACTTTCCAACAACTACAACAACTACCTTCAATCAATCACATCAATCAATCAAGTGTCACATCACTCAAAGTGACATGTGATTTGACGCTTGATGTGATGCTAGATGCGACTAGTGATTTGACGCTTGATTTGACTTGCGTGCCGCGTTCGAATTCGAAATGCGAATGCGCTTGTAAATAATCTCGGGCTCGGGTTCGCTAATTCCAAATTAATGAATTTTCCGTTGCGTCGTAATTAAATGATTACGCCTAGCGAAGTCACTATTCACATCGCTAACGAATTAATTATAAATTAATTCGTTCGCCCGAATTAAAATCTAATTTTAATTCCGCGTCGAAATCTAATTTCGTTTAATATATCGAATATATTAATTAATCGATTAATTCCAAATTAATCGTTATCTCTCTTTAAATGATATTTTATCCTAGATAAAATATCTCCGCAATTAATCCCAGATTAATTTTCTCTCTCTTCTAATTAATCCCAGATTTATTTAGAGTGCGAGTTATACGTCATCGGTGAATCTTTGGGAAGCGACCCATGAGATCCCCGGATATGTTGGAAGTAAATTCGGTCATCGGACTATCCGAATACGTAAGTACCAAGTACTACGTTTATACCGATTTACAAGACAAGGTTGGCCTCTAGCAAAGCGCCATGCCTACCCAATTCTATGGAAATATCCTTACATGAATAAAGGATCTGTATCAGGCGTAGTATACGTAGTATTGCGTATTTCTGTCCAGTATCGGATGATCACGTGCTAGGCCTGGGGCTGGAATTGTGTTTGCCCCGTACGAAGCACATGTCGGATGTCTGGTTACTAGTCTCTATAATCGGATAAACCTGACCTTGTCATTTTATCCCGATAGCTGCAGCATTTAAGAGAACCAGTCCCGTATCCTACGTGACCATCATCTCCATATGACTGGAGTGACACTTCCGTCTTGACATCACACCCAACACACTACGATTATCAATATACCCAGTATTGGCGTACACAGAACCTGTTAAATCTATGGACGAGCTCAACCAAAGTATATTGATTGTCACAAGTATTAGCGGTGCAAGTCTTAGGTTAAGACCAAATACACCTACCCTGATTTCGGACTTCCATAGACACATAGTCATACTACCAATGGAATTCCGAGGGGGTCTATCCAGAGCGAAGCTATTTCCCGTACCATCGGTAAAACACAACCTCCTATTACACTTGCATGAGTATCCTATACCCAAATATATGAGAACTATGCCGTTGTGCCCTCACAACGCGCACAAGTGTAATACTAGTCTTTTACGTATTTATCGATGTCCAATCTCGATAATACTCTGACTAGGGATATTTAATGATTTATCCTTCGTGGACTGATACTGTCTCATATAAATCTTCGTCCAGGAACAAATCATAGGGACCTCCTATCATTTATATATCTAGGTGATCTAATCACAAATGATAAGAGTGCAATCTCCTTTGTCATATAGTTAATTTGTACAACAATACCATGATCTGTACAAATAGTGACGCTATGGGTCATAATTGTCCAACAATGAGAGGATCTTGTTCCCGAATTGAGATGAGGGTCTTGTTCCCAAATCGTACTGATGAGATGTGGTCCATTCCCAAATCGTTACTGAGTTGAGATGAGGGTCTTGTTCCCGAATTGAGATGAGGGTCTTGTTCCCGAATTGAGATGAGGGTCTTGTTCCCGAAATGAGATGAGGGTCTTGTTCCCGAATTGAGTTGAGGGTCTTGTTCCCGAATTGAGATGAGTTAAGGGTTTTGTTCCCGAATTGAGTTGAGGGTCTTGTTCCCGAATTTAGTTGCTCGTCTTTGCCGTTTTTTTCCTTTTGCTTCAAAAAACCATTGAACACAAAACAAAAATTGTGTGTATGCTTGGATGTATTTCCTATTCCGATTGGTTAGGCCTTCATTGTACTTCTTTGGCGCCATTCGCCAATAGTGTCTTTGGTCGCCCCCTAGGCCTGTTTATAATTTTCTTCTGCCAATTCTCCTCTGGTGATTGCTCAGTTATTTTGGTCTCATGGCTCATGATCCCGTTATGTCCCTTATTCGCGAGGTGGTAGACTGGTCGCCCCCAGACCTGGTTTAGGTTTCTGCTCTCCACTGCTTGCATTAGGTCAAGGTAGACTACGTGGTGTGGCATTCCGTATCAACATACCCCATTACAGGCTACGAAATAGTCCCAATAGTTATACATGTTATTGTCCCCCTACCGAATCTAGGAATTGGATTGGATCCAATCGATCTTAGAGATCTACCTAGTTAATTATCATACAATTTGTTGGCCAAAGTCAAGATTGTGTGATATTTAACGGGATCCTAGCCCACTAGGAAACACGGTTTCCCGAGTACTCGACAGAGGGTTAGAGGCTCGCCGAAAAATAGTAGGAGGCAAGAATTGAATTTGCAATATTCGATTAATCACTTGCCATAAGCGCTCAAACAAATATCATTCGTCAATTAATTAAATGTTAGTTGGACTAATATTTAAAATGTTGTTTTAATAAATAGTTGGACTATATTCAAACTATTCATTTATAGTTGATTTTATAATTGGATTATAGTAATCAATATAATTGATTTTAATCTATTAAATTATAGTTGATTAAATAGTTGGACTATTGTAATCCTTATAATAAATAGTACCTAAATCGTTGATTAAATAGTTGGACTATTAGAATCAAGATTAAATTGAAAGATTGACGTTTAATACATAATCCTAGGGAAAATGTATTTAATTGGTTTAATTTTCAAATTGGGAATAAATTTCAAGATGGTCCTGGAAAATAATAAATTACTTTATTTGATAAAATAACGTATTATGCCTAAGCTAGGAGTTAAGCAAATAGTAGAGCATAATCTTTGGAAGATTTATGTGATGATGACTTTAGTGCTTAATCCATTATACTTACCGCAATAGACTCCTTAATTTCTGAATCAGAACTAAGGATTAGATCCTTAAAATATGATACTGAAATTGAAGGATCTTCATAAATCTATACTTAGATTTTAGAAGTACTAATATTGCAATAATAACTCTTAGAGAGTTAATGACTATTATCAAGGAGATAAAGTCAAAGTTTGCAATTAGGCAAGTAGCGCAAGGCGCACCTTACTTCGATATTCTAAAGGCTTCTGGAATGTGGAAAATGGGCAAAGGCAAAATCATTATAATCTTCTGGGAAGATAAAGGACATATCCCAAAATGTCTACCTAAATTATGGCAAACGGGATCGCGGAAGCATGACTGCCGTTTGGACAAAGCAGACATGAAGGAATTGAAGAACGAGCAAGGCTCTGATTTCAAATATGATTGTCATAAATATGTTCATGACTAGTATTAAAATTGGATTTTAGATACCTAGTGTGGTACATAAAATAAATATGTATTGATGTTCAGAATCTATTTTGAACAGGATACTGACTTCAATTGAGATAAATCTGCGAATCGGAAACAGGACGAAAGTCACTGTTTTAACCGTAGATACCTAAGTTTAGGAACTACCCTCGGGTGTGTACCTAAATTTGGAAACTATTATAATGTAACTAGTTTGACTAGATACATTATCTTTATATCAGTGTTTAACCCACTGCAGGTGAACCTTTATATTCTAGAACACTAAAGTGTTTTATTATATAAAGATGATATTGAGATAAACACATTAGATGTGAATAACATCATTTATATTTTGAATATAAATAATATCTCAAACATATAAAATGACAAACAAATAGCTCAAACTGATTTGATCAGAAGAAACATATTATGGCATTGTTGTCTGGGATACAACTAAAACAAGAATCGTATATCCACACTTTTGAAGAGTGAGTACTCGGACTGATTTGATCCTATTCAAATAAAGGCTACGAATCTAGTTTATTGGGCAAAGTGCCTAAAACACATTTACTTGGTAAAAGTGTAAATGCCACTGATCTGTCAGCCCTAGTTCATAGTGAAGCAAGTGGGCCCGTATCTAATTAGGCTAGATGTGGACATGGATATTTCGTGACCTATACGGATGTGGCATCGCGTTATGGTTATGTGTTCTTTAGAAACACAAATCGGAAACTTTTAAAGTTTCGACACGAAATAGACAAACAGATCGGCTAAAGTATTAGACCGTCACGGTAAGACCGTAATGGAAAATACTTAAGCAATAAGTTTCTAATATACTTAAAAGAGTATAGTATTCTTTCAATGAGGACTCCTCCCGGAACACGTCATCCTGACGGTGTGTCCGAACTGAGTACCCGAATTTTGTTAGACATGATAAAGTTAATCATTAGTCACTCTGAGCTACCATTTCCTTCAACGGATAAGCATTAACAGTGCAGAACTTATTTAGAATAAGGTTCCATAAAAATATATTTGACAGATTTCATATTAGATATGAACGGGAAAGAAATCGGGTTTCTAATTCGTGATAATTTGGGTATGCTAGGCATATGTTTGGATGATACAAAACTAAAACCCAAATTGGATAAGTGCCAAATGTAGGTTATCTTAGGGATACCATAAGTATTGTGCTTATACAACTCACAAGAGAACAAGTAGATTGTTGCTCGCCATGTGGTTTTCCTAAGAGGAATACCGATATGCAGTGGTAAGTGGGAGGATAGTAAAACTCGATGAAAATCGGAGTAATACTATTCAAGGCACCATTCCTAATGGAACACAAATAGTTCATCAAGGATGAAACTATACCATTAATCTTCGAATACACAAGAACCGCGTATGTCGGAGAGAGTCAGAAAACAATCTAGGGTATGGGTTTCTAATCTCACCTCATAAAGATGTCAATCTCTTAAGGTATACCAACTGACTACGTATGAGGAAGTGATACAAGGTATCGACTCCCTGATTATGACAAAGTGTCATGACATCCGAAATGGATTCCATGTATATCAACTTAGTTTGGATTCTAGTTGAAGTACTGCAAGGCATTGTGCCTATTGGTACTATAATTCTTCAACGAAGACATACATGGAAGGCAACATATCAACGTATAAAGCTAGGCTTTTAGCGGAAAGGTATCGTTACCAACATTGTGTTGGTTACGATTCAACCTTTTACCTGTTGCCACGGTAAATCCATTTGGATAATGCTTGCTAACGCTGCATGTTTCATTTATGAAATATGTCAGCTATACGAAAAATCGCTTTCCTGAAAAGGAAACCTTTTCGAGGATGTTTACAACATCCTGTCGGTTTTGTCGTACCATAACAAGCAAACAAGGTTTGCGGGTTATTCGATCCATGTTTGGATTGAAGCAAGCATAGGTTCTTGGAATTGTCGTTTTGATGTGATCATAATGGTTTATGATTTAATTCAAAACGAAATGATTCTTGTGTATATAAGAGGGTTAGTGGGAGTGCACTACCAATCGCTATCCTATAAAATAATGATAATACGTCATTTCTTGGAAATGATATTCCCATAAAATAACTATCGGCGAAAGCTTGGCTTTCGAAAACTCTCTGTGGAATTGTACATTGAAAAATGTACGCTACCTGGTGTCTCATACGCTTTGAGCATATGAATTCACAAACAGGCCAATCCAAGTGATAGTCACTGGATTGAAGTTAAGAACATACTTAGTATCTTAGAGAACTAAGGATGATGTCTTAGACTAAGGAGATGGAGAACTTGAAGTGACTGGGATCACTATAGCAAGTTTCCTAAACCGATAAAATGACTATAAGTCGCAAACGGTACTATACAGTTTGAATAACGGAACAGTAAGCTGGAAATCTTCCAAGCAAGATACTGTTATCGTATAAACAACAAATACAGAATATTGATGCAGCTGAGGCAGCAATAGAAGCCTTCTGGGTCGATATAAATCCTAATTAGATTAGGAATAGTTCTGTTAGCAGCTGAGCTAGGAGTCAGCACAGGCTAAAGAATTAATGGTCTCATCAACGATCCAGATATATACTTCGATATTCATCTGATTCGTTCGAATCATACATCGTGACGATGTGATGATTGAATAAATCGCATCAGATGACAATCATGCAAATCAGCAGTTTGAGCCAACCGTACATAGTTCGTGTGTAAGACACTCGAGTGACTGGCTATAGGCCAAGGGGGAGATTGTTGGACAATTATGACCCATAGCGTTGTACAGATCATGGTGTTGTTGTACAAATTAACTATGTGACAAAGGATATTGCACTCTTATCATTTGTGATTAGATCACCTAGATATATAAATGATAGGAGGTCCTTATGATTTGTTCCTGGATGGAGAATATATGAGACAGTATCAGTCCATAAAGTATAAATCATTAAATATCCCTAGTCAGAGTATTACCGAGATTGGACATCGATAAATGCGTAAAAGACTAGTATTACACTTGTGCATGTTGTGAGGGCATAACAGCATAGTTCTCATATATTTGGGTATAGAATACTCATGCAAGTGTAATAGGAGGTTGTGTTTTACCGATGGTACGGGAAACAGCTTCGCTCTGGATAGACCCCCTCAGAATTCCATTGGTAGTATGACTATGTGTCTATGGAAGTCCGAAATCAGGGTAGATGTATTTGGTCTTAACCTGAGACTTGCACCGCTAATACTTACGACAATCAATATACTTTAGTTGAGGTCGTCAAGGGCTTTAACAGGTTCTGTGTACGCCAATGATGGGTATATTGAGAATCGTAGTGTGTTGGGTGTGATTTCAAGACGGAAGTATCACTCCAGTCATATGGAGATGATTGTCACGTAGGATACGAGACTGGTTCTCTTAAATGCTGCAGCTATCGGGATAAAAAGACAAGGTCAGGTTTATCCGATTATAGAGACTAGTTACCTGACATCCAACATGTGCTTCGTACGGGGCAGACACAATTCCAGCCCCAAGCCTAGCACGTGATCATTCGATACTGGACAGAAATACGCAATACTACGTATACTACGCCTGATATAGATAATTTATTCCTGTAAGGAAGTTTCCGGAGAATTGGGTAGGCATGGCATTTTGCTAGAGGCGAACTTTGTCTTGTAAATCGGTATAAACGTAGTACGAGGTACTTACGTGTTCGGATAGTCCGACGACCGAATTTACTGCCAACATATCTGGGGATCTCATGGGTCGCTTCCCAAAGATTCACCGATGACGTATGACTCGCACTCTAAATTAATCTAGGATTAATTAGAAGAGAGAGAAAATTAATCTGGGATTAATTACGGAGATATTTTGTCTGGGATAAAATATCATTAAAAGAGAGATAATGGTTAATTTGGAATTAATCGAGAAATTAATATATTTGATATATTAAACGAAATTGGATTTCGACGCGGAATTAAAATTAGATTTTAATTCGAGCGAACGAATTAATTTAGAATTAATTCGTTAGTGTAGGACACAGAAACCGGCGACGTTGTTCTAGGCTCGCGGCCTAGTTGGGAGTACGGAATAGCTCACGGGGAACTGAATCGGAGAAATAACATGTAGTCGCCACCCGGTGTGAACCGGGACAAAGATTTAAGGCCGCACTCACCCCTCGCAAGGGAAGACCTCAAACCTGCTGGGTTCGGAATGGTCCCTTACTTATACCACTTGTAATGATGTGATTTATGCAATATCTTAACCGAATCTACACAACATGCTTAAGAACAACCGATATCTAGTTCATGTTTATAAAGATAAATCCTATGTCTAAGTTTGAATGCTTGAAAAGTAAGTTATCACCACGGCAAACACACAATAACACACGACAATCCCATGAACATGCTTCAATTATATAATGCGGAAAAACAAATAACTGTTGGACAAAATGACCCATAGCGTCACTATTTGCACAGATCATTGTGTTGTTGTAGCAAATTAACTATGTGACAAGGAAATTGCACTCTCATCATTTGTGATTAGATCACCATAGATATATAAATGAAGAGAGGTCCCTATGATTAGTACCTGGACTGAGAATGATATGAGACAGTATCAGTCCCCGAAGGTTTAATCATTAAATATCCCTAGCCGTAGTATTATCGAGACTGGACATCGATAATGCGGAATAGGCTAGTATTGCACTTGTGCGCGTTTGTGAGGGCACAACGACATAGTTCTCATATATATAAGTATTGGATACTTATGCAAGTGCGATAGGAGGTCGTGTTTCACCGATGGTACGGGAAACAGATTCGCTCTGGATAGACCCCTCGGAATCCCATTGGTATTATGACTATGTGTCTATGGGAGGCCGAATCAAGGTAGGTGTGTATAGTCTTAACCTGAGACTTACATCGCTAATACTTACGATAATCGATAGACTTTGGTCTTGGTGGTAGGGGACTTTAAACGGGTTCTGAGTACACCACTTCTGGGTTTATCAGAGAGTCGTAGTGTATTGGGTGTGATGTCAAGATGGAAGTGTCACTTCAGTCATTTGGAGATGATGTCACGCAGGATACGGTACTAGTGCTCTTGAGTGTTGCGCAACCAATCGGGATATTGTGACCAGGTCATGTATATCCGATTATAGAGACTATGTTACCAGACATCCGATATGTGTTTCGGACGGGGCAGACACTTATCCAGCCCCAGCCCTAGCACGTGATTATCCGATACTGGGCCAATATACACAATACTACGGTATACTACGCTTGATACAGATCTATATATTCCTGTAAGAATATTTCTGGAGAATGGGTAGGCATGGCGCTTTGCTAGAAGCCAACCTTGTCTTGTAAATCGATATAAACGTAGTACGAGGTACTTACGTGTTCGGACAGTCCGACGATCGTATTTACTGCCAACATATCCGGAGATCTCATGGGTCGCTTCCTGAAGATTCACCGATGATGTATAACTCGCACTTTGATTAATCTGGGATTAATAAGAAGAGAGAGATAGAATTAATCTGGGATTAATTCGATAAGAGAGAAAATTAATCTGGGATTAATTGCGGAGATATTTTATCTGGGATAAAATATTAATTAAAGAGAGAGAACGATTAATTTGGAATTAATCGATAAAATAATATATTCGATATATTATTAGAAATTGGATTTCGACGCGGAATTAAAATTAGATTTTAATTCGGGCGAACGAATTAATTTAGAATTAATTCGTTAGCGACGTGAATAGTGAATTCGCTAGGCGTAATCATTTAATTACGACGCGACGGAAAATTCGTTAATTTGGAATTAGCAAACCCGAGCCCGAGAGTGATTGCGAGCGCGTTCGCATTTCGAATTCGAACGCGGCACGCGAGTCACATCAAGCGTCAAATCGTTTGTCACATCATGCGTCAAATCAATTGTCACTTTGAGTGATGTGATATGACATGTTGTCACTTTATTAAAGTGAATAGATGTGATATGAAAAGTGATGTGACATGACTTAAAGTTATAAGTAAAAGTGATGAAATATGAAAAGGTTTGAATATATATATTTGTTTTATTTATTTTTGGAAAATAAATGAATAAATATAAATTGCTTTTTCTTTTCACTTTTTAGACACACATTCGGTCCTCTCTCTCTTACATGCAAGACTCACGGTCTTCTTCTTCCCTCCCTTTTCTCTCTCGGTCTTGGACCGTTTTTCTTCTCCTTCTTGTTCTGTTTTCTGCCGAAAATGGAGAAGCAAGATAATGATTTTTGTGGCAAAAATCAAGTGCTAGCACACCTTGAGCATACTTAGGTGATAGGGAAACGAATTCATGTGCATGGATTCATTTTGGAGCTTGAAGCTTTGAGCTTCCATGGTGCTCAACAATGGCCGAACATGGAGGAAGCCAAACCAGTCCAAACCGCACAGCCCACTGCATTTGGAAGCCATTGCCGAGCTTGGAGGGAGCTCAAAAACGCATCTTGTTCTTCATCCATCAAAACCGAATTCAATGTGAGTTGATTCCGCCATCTCCTTTGATGTGTTCATAACTTGTGATTTTTATGCATTGTTTGTGATCTTGTGGACTTGATTAAACTCCAACATTGTATCAGAGCCTTGATGCATGAAATCCGAAATTAGGGTTCTTGGCAAATTTGGGGCTTTTTGATTTTGGCTTGATTCTGACAAATTGATTGTGTAAGAATGCTTATATATGATCTAATTTGAGATATATGTAATCAATTTGACAAAAAAAATCATTGGATATTTTCCCCAATTTGCAAATTTTGGTAGAAACTTTAATTTGGGTAAACTCGATTTAGGCATGATTGGTTGAATTGTTTGATGCATTATGCTTGAATGAGGTTGAATTGAAGTTGTGCATGATCAATTTCATGAAATTGGATTGGATTCAATTTTCCCCAAAATTGGAGGCTTGGCCGAAAATTGGAAGAACCTAATGTCTTGGTAATTTTGTTTTGTTTGATCATTGGATGACTTAAAACAATTGGTTAATTGTTGCTTTGAAGTTCAATTGGATTGAATTTTGATTTAGAACATTTTTTCCCTTCCCTTTTAAAGTGGCTTGGCCGAATTCTATGGAACATGAAATTCTTTGTGATTTTTTGTTTTAATTCATTGGATGAATTGAATTGATTTGGGGAATTAAGATTGTGGACTTAATTGGATTGAACCGAATCGAATTGAAAAACCCCTAATTGCCGAGACTTGAAAGCATGTTAATTGGGTTTGATTTTAATTGAATTGTGTTGGACACTATTTGGTTGTTAAAGTGCATGACTAATTAGGCTAATTGATATTTTAGAAATGTTAATTGGGTAATTGCTTGTGTATTACACTTAGTTAATTAATTGTGAAATTTGGAATTTTATAAGTTAATTAATTTGGGCTTGATTTTGGAAATTGGGCTTGTTGGGTGTAATTGGGCTTTTGGGCTTTGTTGTAACAAAGTTGGGTTTAGGCAAAATTGGTTGGATCCAATTAGGCCCAAAACCGAATCCAAAAGGTCCAATTATGACTTAATGGACCTTAATTATTTAATTGGGCCTAATGGGCCAAAATTAATTTAAAGGCTTATGGGGTAACTCCCGGATTGGATTTTGGTTGTTCGGGTTGACCCGAGTTGACCAAAAGTCCACGCCTGTAGAAATTAATTAAAAGCCCATTGGACTTTAATTAAATAAAACATTAGATGTTAATCGGGCTTTGAGACCCGTTGCGATTAAATTTGGAATTTAAGTCGTAAAGGTTCGTTAATAAAAGTGTAACATTTAATTTGGAATTAATAGTGAATTAGAATTAAATACGTATTAAATTGGATTTAATTATGTAATTTAATTTAATTCGTAGAAATTGTACTTTGAGTACGTGTTTGCAATACGAGTTTGACTCGAACAAAAATCAAATCTTTGTTTGAACATTGGATGATCACTAATAATCAAGATTAATTAATTTGATTGATTGATTGATAACATGCTTGTATGAATACATGGTTGTGATGTTTGAATAATGTATATCGGATGGATATTAGTCGGGATTGGGCGATTTTGGAAATTGTAATAAATTTGATTTATTAAATTGGACCTGCGTGTCCAGCCTTATCTCCTATTTCTTTGTATTCTCTTCTCACCTATTCCCCTCCATGTAAAAGAGGTTTCTTTAGAAGTGTAGTGTAACGGGTAGAAGTAATACAAGTGCTAGCGGGAGAGAGAAAGTGAGAGATTTGATCTAGGATCAATGTAAATATCCATCCGCATATCATTATTATTTTATTTCATACTCGCTTTATTATGTGTTTAGAATGCATGCTTAAGGGTGTATGATGATGAGACCTTAACAAAGATAATTAAATTGGTAGCCAATTTGCACGCGAAAAACCCTCGTTAAATATCATGCGTTTTTCCTTCCATTGAGTGATTCTTACTCAAGATCCGAGATTGGCAGGGGTTGTTGGCCAAAGTCAAGCCCTTGTCCATCAAAGATGTGTTTTAATCACGAGGCTTTGTTCCATATCGGTGTCGTGTCCAAGTTGTGGTTTGTTGGCCAAAGTCAAGACCACTTCTTGTCCATTGACATTGATTACGAAGCTTCCATGTCAATGGGTCCGCGCTTGACTGGGATCACTAGGTTTGTTGTGCCAAAGCCAAGGCCTAGTTGATTCAGAGGAAATAGGTTAGGGTATACATTCGATGTATAGGCATATATAAGATATATTTTGGGACTTGGATGTCCACCTACTGGATCTAGGAATTGATGAGATCCAATTGATCTTCGAGATCTACCTAGTTAATTATCATACAATTTGTTGGCCAAAGTCAAGATTGTGAATTAATGTAATGATATTTAACGGGATCCTAGCCCACTAGAACACGGTTTCCCGAGTACTCGACAGAGGGTTAGAGGCTCGACGAAAAATAGTGGGAGGCAAGAATTGAATTTGCAATATTCGTCATTCAATTACTCGCCATATGCGCTCATTTAAATTATTTCGTCATTAGATTAAATGTTAGTTAGACTAATATTTAAATTGTTGTTTTAATAAACAGTTGACTGTATAATACTTGATTATATATAATTGGATTATATTAATCAATATATTTGAATTAATTAATTTCAGTTTACAGTTGATTTTATAAATTGGATTATAGTAATCAATGTAATTGAGGTTAATTAATTTGGATTATATTTGATTATATAGTTGGACTATTATAATCATTATAATATATAAAGTACCACTAATCGTTGATTAAATAGTTGGACTATTGTAATCAAGATAAAATTGAAAAGTTGAATATTTAAAATATAATCTAGGATTAAAATATTTTAAATGATTTAATTTTCAAATTGGGAATAAATAATAGGTTACTTTATTGATAAAATAACTTATTATACCTTAAGCCCAAAATTAAGCAAATAGTAGAGCATAAAATCTTTGGAAGATTTATGTGATGATGACTTTAATGCTTAATTAATATACTTATAATAAATCTATCTTTAGATTTAAAAGTATTAAAATTGCAATTAATAATTCTTGGAGAATTATTGACTATTCTAGTGGAGAAAAGTCAAAGTTTGCAATTGGGCATGTTGCACGAGGTGCACATCGTTTCGATATTCCAAAACCCAAGGCTTGGCCTAAGGTTCCTAAAATATTGAAAAGGATAATTGACATATCCCAAGTGACTACCATTTGGATATGGAAGACACGAAGGAATTAAAGAAAGGGCGAGGCTCTAACTTTAAAAATATTTGTCTTAGTTATGTTCACAGCTAGTATTGAAATTAGATTTTAAATACTTAGTGTGGTACATAATATATATGTATTGATATTCAGAATCTGCTTTGAGCAGGATACTGACTTCAAGCTGAGATTCCTCTGCGAATCGGAAACGGGACGAAAGTCGCTGTTTCGACCGTAGATACCTAAGTTTAGGAACTACCCTTTGGGTGTGTACTTAAATTAGGAACTGTTATAATGTAACTAGTTTGACTAGAAACATTATTATCGGTGTTTAACCCACTGCGGGTGAACCTTTATATTCTAAAACACTAAGTGTTTTTTATTATATAAAGATAATACTGAGATAAATACATTAGATGTAAATAACAGAATTTATATTTTGAATATATAAAATCTCAAACATATAATGACAAATAAATAGCTCAAATTGATTTGATCAATAGAGACTTATTTGTGGCATTGTTGTCTAGGACACAATTAAACGAGACATGTCAGTTAGACAGTGTGTCCGAACTAAAACCGAATTTTGTTGGACATGATAAGGTTTATCACGAGTCTCTCTGAGCTATCATTTCCTTCAAACAGATATGTATTAACAGTGCAAAACTTATTTAGAATAAGGTTCCATATAAATCTGTTTGACAGATATCATATAGGATATGAACAAGAAAGAAACGGGGTTTCTTACTCCTAATAATTTGGGTATGCCAGGCATAACGTTTGGATGATACCAAACTAGAACCCAAATTGGATAAGTGCCAATATAGGTTATCCTAAGGGAAACCTTAAGTATAGTACTTGTAAATCTCACATGAGAACAATATGATTGTTGCTCACCATGCGGTTTTCCTGAGAGGAATACCGATATGCAGTGGTCAGTGGGAGGATAGTGATACTCGATGAAAATCGGAGTAATACTATTCAAGGCACGAAGTCCTTAATGGAACACAAACAGTTCATCAATGATGAATCTGTACCATTAATCTTCAAATACACAAGAAACTTCGTAGATCGGATAGAGTCAGAAAACAACCTAGGGTATGGGTTTCTGATCTAACCTCATTAAGATGTCAATCTTATGGAGGTGTACCATCTGACTACGTTTAGAGGAAGTGATACGAGGTATCGACTCCCTATAATGGCAAAATGCCATGAGTTCGGAATGGATTCCATGTTTAACAACTATTTTGGATACTAGTTGTTGTACCACAAAGCATTGTGCCTATTGGTACATTATACGTCTTCAAGGAAGACATACATGGATGGCAACATACCAACGTACAAAGCTAGGCTTTTGACGGAAAGGTATCGTTATCAACATTGTGTTAATAACGGTTCAACCTTTTACCTGTTGCCATGGTAAATCCATTTTGAAGATGCTTGTTGATAACTGTATATTTCATTTATGAAATATGTCAGTTACAAATCAAAATCGCTTTCCTGAAAAGGAAACCTTTTGGAGAATGTTTATAACATTCTGACGATTTTGTATAACCGACAACAAGGTTTGCGGATTATTCAATCCATGTTTGGATTGAAGCAAGCATAGGGTTCTTGGAACTGACGTTTTGAAATAATCATAATGGTTTATGATTTAACTCAAAACGAAATAATTCTTGTGTATATAATGAGGTTAGTGGGAGAGGGCACTGACAATGAAATTCCCATAAAACAATTGGTGAAAGCTTGGCTTTCATGGATATTCTTTCAATAGAAATTCTCCGTAGAATTCTGGGGAGTAACAACCTTTATTCAAGGAATAAAGTTCTACTGGGCTAGATTTGGAGTTGGTAACACTCTCTGAGAAATTGTACATTTAAAATGTACTTGTATTGGTGTCTCATACGCTTCGAGCATATGGAGTCACGATCAGTTCAATCCAAGTGATAGTCACTGGATTGAAGTTGAGAACATCTGTTAGTATCTCAGAGAACTAAAGATGCTATCTTAAACTATGGAGAAGGAGAACTTGTAGTGACTGGATCACTACTGCAAGTTTCCAAACAATTAAAAACTGCGGTACTATAAAGTTTGAATAACAGGGACAGTGAGCTGGAAATCTTCCTAGCAAGATAACTGTTGCCGAATAAACAACAAATGCGGATTATTGCTGCAGCTGAGGCAGCAATAGAAGCCATTTGGATCGATAATAAATCTAATAGATTAGATATAGTTCTGTTAGCAGCTGAGCTAGGCGTCAGCACAGGCTAAAGAATTAAAGGTCTCATCGACGATCCAGATATATACTTCTATATATCTGATTCGTTCGGATCATACATCGTGGCGATGTGATGATCGTGTAAATCGCGTCAGACGATAATTAAGCAAATCCGCTGACGAAAACCTTTCCTCAGCAATTGAGCGAACCGTACATAGTTCAGGTGTGGGACACTTGAGTGACTGCTATGTGCCAAGTGGGAGATTGTTGGACAAAATGACCCATAGCGTCACTATTTGCACAGATCATTGTGTTGTTGTAGCAAATTAACTATGTGACAAGGAAATTGCACTCTCCTCATTTGTGATTAGATCACCATAGATATATAAATGAAGAGAGGTCCCTATGATTAGTACCTGGACTGAGAATGATATGAGACAGTATCAGTCCCCGAAGGTTTAATCATTAAATATCCCTAGCCGTAGTATTATCGAGACTGGACATCGATAATGCGGAATAGGCTAGTATTGCACTTGTGCGCGTTTTGTGAGGGCACAACGGCATAGTTCTCATATATATAAGTATTGGATACTTATGCAAGTGCGATAGGAGGTCGTGTTTCACCGATGGTACGGGAAACAGATTCGCTCTGGATAGACCCCTCGGAATCCCATTGGTATTATGACTATGTGTCTATGGGAGGCCGAATCAAGGTAGGTGTGTATAGTCTTAACCTGAGACTTACATCGCTAATACTTACGATAATCGATAGACTTTGGTCTTGGTGGTAGGGGACTTTAAAACGGGTTCTCTGAGTACACCACTTCTGGGTTTATCAGAGAGTCGTAGTGTATTGGGTGTGATGTCAAGATGGAAGTGTCACTTCAGTCATTTGGAGATGATGTCACGCAGGATACGGTACTAGTGCTCTTGAGTGTTGCGCAACCATCGGGATATTGTGACCAGGTCATGTATATCCGATTATAGAGACTATGTTACCAGACATCCGATATGTGTTTCGGACGGGGCCGACACTTATCCAGCCCCAGCCCTAGCACGTGATTATCCGATACTGGGCCGGGCCAATATACACAATACTACGGTATACTACGCTTGATACAGATCTATATATTCCTGTAAGAATATTTCTGGAGAATTGGGTAGGCATGGCGCTTTGCTAGAAGCCAACCTTGTCTTGTAAATCGATATAAACGTAGTACGAGGTACTTACGTGTTCGGACAGTCCGACGATCGTATTTATTACTGCCAACATATCCGGAGATCTCATGGGTTCGCTTCCTGAAGATTCACCGATGATGTATAACTCGCACTTTGATTAATCTGGGATTAATAAGAAGAGAGAGATAGAATTATCTGGGATTTTCGATAAGAGAGAAAATAATCTGGGATTAATTGCGGAGATATTTTATCTGGGATAAAATATTAATTAAAGAGAGAGAACGATTAATTTGGAATTAATCGATAAAATAATATATTCGATATATTATTAGAAATTGGATTTCGACGCGGAATTAAAATTAGATTTTAATTCGGGCGAACGAATTAATTTAGAATTAATTCGTTAGCGACGTGAATAGTGAATTCGCTAGGCGTAATCATTTAATTACGACGCGACGGAAAATTCGTTAATTTGGAATTAGCAAACCCGAGCCCGAGAGTGATTGCGAGCGCGTTCGCATTTCGAATTCGAACGCGGCACACGAGTCACATCAAGCGTCAAATCGTTTGTCACATCATGCGTCAAATCAATTGTCACTTTGAGTGATGTGATATGACATGTGTCACTTTATTAAAGTGAATAGATGTGATATGAAAAGTGATGTGACATGACTTAAAGTTATAAGTAAAAGTGATGAAATATGAAAAGGTTTGAATATATATATTTGTTTTTTTTATTTTTGGGAAAATAAATGAATAAATATAAATTGCTTTTTCTTTTCACTTTTTAGACACACTTCGGTCCTCTCTCTCTTACATGCAAGACTCACGGTCTTCTTCTTCCTCCCTTTTCTCTCTCGGTCTTGGACCGTTTTTCTCTCCTTCTTGTTCTGTTTTCTGCCGAAAATGGAGAAGCAAGATAATGATTTTTGTGGCAAAACTCAAGTGCTAGCACACCTTGAGCATACTAGGTGATAGGGAAACGAATTCATGTGCTGGATTCATTTTGGAGCTTGAAGCTTTGAGCTTCCATGGTGCTCAACAATGGCCGACATGGAGGAAGCCAACCAGTCCAAACCGCACAGCCCACTGCATTTGGAAGCCATTGCCGAGCTTGGAGGGAGCTCAAAAACGCATCTTGTTCTTTTCATCCATCAAAACCGAATTCAATGTGAGTTGATTCCGCCATCTCCTTTGATGTGTTCATAACTTGTGATTTTTATGCATTGTTTGTGATCTTGTGGACTTGATTAAACTCCAACAATAACAACATAAACATGGGGAACTGAATCGAAAAATAACATGTAGTCGCCACCACCCGGTGTGAACCGGGACAAAGATTTAAGGCCGCAGCGCAACCCCTCGCAAGGGAAGACCTCAAACCTGCTGGTTCGGAATGGTCCCTTACTTATACCACTTGTAATGATGTGATTTATGCAATATCTTAACCGAATCTACACAACATGCTCAAGAACAACCTATATCTAGTTCATGTTTATAAAGATAAATCCTATGTCTAAGTTTGAATGCTTGAAAAGTAAGTTATCACCACGGCAAACACACAATAACACCGACAATCCCATGAACATGCTTCAATTATATAATGCGGAAAACAAATACCAACATAAACATAATGCAAATTCCAAACGCAAAATAAATAACTAATAATCATGCATAAAAATAAATAACTAAATAACATACTAGACTAAATCATGCTTAGAAAAATAAATAACATACTAGCAACCTAATCATGCTCAAATACATGGTTGGATGAAACGAAATACGTGTGTTTCTCAAGTAGTATATGGCGTTGTATCCCGAGTACAAACCGCACTACCGTCCATTCGGATTCGGCTACAGAATTTACTTCTGGGTTTCCATCCTATATACCACAAAAGGTAACACACGTTCCGCCCATCCAACAATCACATCATGCCTCAAACCACTTTCATGCAATAATATTTTAAAAATAAATAAAATAAATGAAAGTTGATAAATAAAAGGGTGCCCTGAGGTCTAACCTCTTTTTTCGTCCCTTGAAAGCGCGTTATACGGCCGTCGGAAGGGTAGATGTTCTGCACTTTTCTGGTTCACTAATCCAACATTTTCCTCGCTGTTTCGCTGTTTGGGCTGCTGTATTCACTCCGTTTTGCTGCTATTTTCTGGTCACGGTTTTCAGTGGAAGGATGCAGTTTTCCTGGACTGTTTTTGGGTTAATTCGGGGATTGTTTTGGGTAGTTTTTAAGCGCAGATTTTCGGTGATTTTAGATGGTTATTTCAGGGGTGTTTCACGGTATTCAGGCAGTGTGAATTCGGGATTGTTTGTGATGAAAAGAGGTGAGATTTGTGGCTGTTTCAGGATGTAATTAGAAGCAATATATGAGACTATCTACGGCAGTGGACTGGGCTGTACGTGAAGGCTTTTGGCGAGGCAATGGGCTATGGAATTTAGGCAGTTAAGGTTGGCTGATTTGTGGCGATTTTAGGAAGGAAATATGGGCTGTGTGTTGATGATTCATCGTTGTGGGATGTAGTTATTAGGTTTGGTGGCTTACGTGAGGATGGTTGTGGCGAGGCTTGGCTAATGGCGTGAGTTGCTAGTGGAGCGCTGTTAGTGAATATGGCTTACGTGATGCGCTTGTTTGCGTGGCTAAACTGGGCTGATGTATTCAGGCTGTGAAGTGAATTGTTGAGTGGAGGGCAGTTGTTCTTGTTTGGTGATGTGTGGAGTCGGTGAGGGTTTACTGTGTCTCGGCTGTGTGTGAATTGGCTATGAGGGAATGGGCAGTGTTTTGTGAGTGGGCGGCACTGTTTTAAGGGTACGTGTGGCTGTGTCGGTTGGCCGTGAGTGAGTTGGGACGTTAGTGGCTGTTATCATGGTTAATTAGGCAGGCTGGTTTGTCTGAATGAATGGCTAAAGGCTTGTGAATAAGAGAGGTCATCTAGGGTTCATTGCTATGGTGATTGAC
The DNA here is from genome assembly GCA_019454045.1 of Zanthoxylum bungeanum. Lineage (NCBI taxonomy): Eukaryota > Viridiplantae > Streptophyta > Magnoliopsida > Sapindales > Rutaceae > Zanthoxylum > Zanthoxylum bungeanum. The sequence continues at coordinate 114,624 of SKCR01029358.1, read as the reverse complement.
GTGAGTGGGTCCTCTCTTCCCTTTGGCCGTTAGGGGCTCTTATTGTTTATTGTGTGAATATGCGTGAGTTTATGAAGTGGGGGCAGGTAACGTGAAGCTTTGTGAGTGTGCAGGTGGCGTGAAGCTTGGTGGACAAGGGCAGGTGGCTGCGTTGAGTGAAGGCTGTGAAGAGTTGTTGCTTGGCTGAGGTTTAGGGCTGGTGAATGGCGCTTAAAGGTGCATGTGGTACGATTTTGTGGGAGTTAGGGCTGGCGTGAAGGCTTATTTATGTGTTAGAGAGAGACGAGAGGAGTGTTGCCTGTGTTTTGTCGTAAAAGAGGTGAGAGAAAGGATCCAAGGGAGGAAGGCGGCCAGAGGGTTTATGTATGCCGAGAAGAGCTTTAGGGTCCTTAGGGTTTTGTTTCTTCTTGCCGTGAGAGAGAAGAGAGCCAGGGTTGAAGGGTTTCGTTGTGGCATTTAGGGTTTGTGGCTGTGGTTCTTTGTGGAGAAGGTTGGATGTTGGCGTTGAAGACAAATGGCATGAATATGGTTTATTGTTCTTTTGCCGTGAATGTTAGGGAAGAAGGAGATGAAGGTTGTCTAGGGTTTCATTGGTTTGTTTTTTTATTTTTGGCCGTCCCCCCCACTGGTTTTAGGGTTCGTATTAATTTTAATCAAGGGCCTAAGGTGCATGGTCTGTTAATGGCTTTTAGGGTTTTGTCATGGATTTTGAAAAGGAAAGAAATCAAGTGTTCATGTGTGTATTTAATTTTAATTATTTAAGGCAAGACATTATGTAATTTTGGTGGGGAATTATTTCAAATTTGGTGAGTGAATTATTTAAATTAGGAATTTAATTTTAATTAGTTTTAATTTAAATTGGATTTTAATTTTGATTAGCTTTAATTAATTTTATTTTAATTTGTGACATGTATTTTAAATGTTTTAATTATTTAATTTGTGAGATGTGTTTTAAATGTTTTAATTATTTTTGGATGTGATTTAATAGGTTTGGTGTGTTTTACAACAGAGGTCCAATAAGCGAACTCGAAGCGAAACAAGCGAGTTAAATCTGACAAAATACTAATTCCCAACTTTACCCTTCCAACGTCCGTTTCCCACGGCTTTCACAACCAAAGAGGTAGTGTCTCCATACGAGACTCATCATCGGGCTTATATGCAAAAATAAAATGCCTACAGTCGCCCCCACTTTGATGGAACTTGTGCAGTGTGTGACAATGACAATCCTATCAAAGTACGTGCAATGCATTTTTACTTACGTGGCTCGCCAGCTGCCACTATACTTGCCTGTTGTTTTGAACTGAATTGATATGATGGCGATGTGCCTCGACCTCTGGGATTTGTTCCCGAACCACCGAATATGAACTGTGCTGATGATGCAGTGGGCCCTCGACCCTGGGACGCATCCCGGAACTGCAACTGATGTGTGGGCCCTCGACCCTGGGGCACATCCGAAAAGTGATGATGAATGAATTCTTGGCTCGCCAGCTGCCACCTGACTTGCCTGTTGTTTTGAACTGAATTGATATGATGGAGAGGTGCCTCGACCTCTGGGCTTTGTTCCCGAACCACCGAATGTGAACTGTGTTGATGATGCAGTGGGCCCTCGACCCTGGGACGCATCCCGGAACTGCAATTGATGTGTGGGCCCTCGACCCTGGACACATCTTAAAAGTGATGATGAATGAATTCTTTGCTCGCCAGCTGCCACCTCACTTGCCTGTTGTTTTGAACTGAAATGATATGATGGCGATGTGCCTCGACCTCTGGGCTTTGTTCTCGAACCACCGAATGTGAATTGTGCTAATGATGCATTGGGTCCTCGACTCGGAACTACAACCGACAACGGGGGCACCTCGACCTTGGGCACCGCGACCCAACACCGCTGACAATAGGGACCTCACCCTCGAACTGATGATGTAGTGGGCACCTCGACCCTGGGCACCTCGACCCGGAACTACAACCGACAACGGGGGCACCTCGACCCTAGGCACATCGACCCAACACCGCTGACAATAGGGACCTCGCCCTCGAACTGATGATGTAGTGGGCACCTCGACCCGGGGAACTACAACCGACAATGTGGGCACCTCGACCCAACACCGCTAACAATAGAGACCTCGCCCTCGAACTAATGATGTAGTGGGCACCTCGACCCTGGGCACCTCGACCCGGAACTACAACCGAAAACGGGGGCACCTCGACCCTGGGCACCTCGACCCAACACCGCTGACAATAGGGACCTCGCCCTCGAACTGATGATGTAGTGGGTCCTCGACCCTGAACTGGTACTGATGTGGGCCTCGCCCCCAGACCGAAACTGATGTGGGCCTCGCCCCCAGACCGAAACTGATGTGGGCCTCGCCCCCAGACTGAAACTGATGTGGGCCTCGCCCCCAGACTGAAACTGATGTGGGCCTCGCCCCCAACTGATACTAATGTGGGCCTCACCCCCAGATTGATGCTGATGTGGGCCTCGCCCCCAGACTGAAACTGATGTGGGCCTCGCTCCCATACTGAAACTGATGTGGGCCTCACTCCAAACTGATGTGGGCCTCGCCCCCAGACTGATATGGGCCTCGCCCCCAGACTGATATGGGCCTCGCCCCAAACTGATACTGATATGGACCTCGCCCCCAGACTGATACTGATATGGGCCTCGCCCCAAAAATGATACTGATGTGGGCCTCGCCCTAGACTAATACTGATGTGGGCCTCGCCCTCAACTGATACTGACGTGGGCCTCACCCCAGACTGATACTGATATGGGCATCGCCCTCAAACTGATACTGATATGGGCCTCGCCCTTAACTGATATTGATGTGGGCCTCGCCCCAAAACTGATACTGATGTGGGCCTCGCCCCGGATTGATACTGATATGGGCCTCGCCCCCAGACTGATACTGATGTGGGCCTCGCCCCCAGACTGACACTGATGTGGGCCTCGCCCCAAACTGACATGGGGCCTCGCCCCAAACTGATACTAGTATGGGCCTCGCCCCAAACTGATACCGACGTGGGCCTCGCCCCAAACTGATACTGATGTGGACCTCGCCCCGGATTGATATTGATATGGGCCTCGCCCCCAGACTGATATGGGCCTCGTCCCAAACTGATACTAATATGGGCCTCGCCCTAGACTGATACTGATCTGGGCTTCGGCCCTGGACTCATCCCCAAAACTGATGCTGATGCTGATATAATGGTTCATTCCCGAACTGTATTGTATGAGATGGTCCATTCCTGAACCATTACTGTGAGGTGGTCCATTCTCGAACCGTGTTGTGAGGTGATCCATTCCCGAACCGTGCTCCATTCTCAGAGTGTCATTCCCGGTTTTTGTTCATTCTCAAACTGTGCTCCATTCTCGGAGTGTCATTCCTGGCTTGTTCATTCTCGAACTATACTGAATGTGGGCTTTATTCCCAGAGTGCCATACCCGACAAAACCGATGTTGTGTCTCCATACCCGAAGTGCTACTGTAATATCTCCATCCCCGGAGTGCCGTACCTGGCAAAACTGATCAGATATCTCCATACCCGGAGTGTCGTACCTGGTATAGAACTGATACTGAATCAATGTGGGCCTCGCCCCCAGAATGCCATACCCGGCAGAACTAATATTGAACCAATGTGGGCCTCGCCCTCAGAATACCTTACCCGGCAGAACTAATACTGAACCAATGTGGGCCTTGCCCCTAGAATGCCATACCCGGCAAACCTGCTATTGATGCTGATGATAATGTGGGCCTCGCCCCCAGAGTGCCATACCTGGCAAAACTGATGCTGATAATAATGTGGGCTTCGCCCTATGATTCATTCCTGGATTCATTCTAAAACTCTGACAGCATGGGCCTCGGCCCTGGGATTCATTCTCGGGAACTGTTGGCGATGTGGGCCTCAACCCTGGGATTTATTCCCGAAACTGATGATGTTATATTGTTGTTTCTGGTGGGCTTGTCTTTGCCGCTTTCTCTTTTTCTTCCTTTGAGACCTGCGAATACAAATCAAAGCAAACACAAAAAGGGAATGCAAAATATGTTACGTGTATGCATGCATGCATGAATGAATTTCCTATTCCGTTGGGTTAGGTCTTCCACCAGTTCTCTAGGTGATTGCTCAGTCTTCTCTCTGGTCTCATGACTCAATATCTTGTTGTTTCCCTTATTCGCGGGGTGGTAGACTGGTCGTCCCCAGTCTTGATTTATCTTTCTGTTCTCCGTTGTTTGCACTTGGTCAAGATGAACCACATGGTGGGGCCTTCCATATCATCATACTATATCACATGCTATTAAATAGTCTCAATAGTTATACATATCATTGTCCTCAAAGAATGCTCAGTAATGAAACCTGAGAACCTTCAAAACACTCAATGCAACTCAAATCCAAGTCTTTGAATAAATGATCTAAGTCAAACTCAAAGTGTGTGTGTGCAAAGGTTCCTTTGCGGATTCATCCCCAGGTAAGCTAACTCAATGATTTCATTTCAAAAATCGGGATCGATGGGTCAAACCAACCTAGATGTCTCAATTATGCCTGCAGTTGCTTTTCTGTGTTCAATGTGGTATGGTTTTCTTTCTCTTTTGTCTTTCTCTTTTTTTTTTTTTTTCTTTCTTTTTTTTTGAAGGCCCCTCATAATGGTCTTTCTATCCTTTTCCGTAAGCTTTTCTGTTTCTTGATTCACGTTTGCTAAAATCCTCTTGACAAACCCTTTTTTCATTCTCTAACCCAACGAATATCTATGATGGCTTTTAAGACAACGGGTTAACATGATGCATGTATCCATGAGATGCATGCGACATATGAGATATAATATGCATGTGGTTATCAAAAGCATAAAGGGGCAACTTCTATAAGATATACAACTATCGTTCTCATGCGGGTTTATGATAATGCCTTTGATTGAACTCCCTCAACCCACTATAGAAACGGTCAACTAATTCACAAATTATACACCATCACAAGACATGATTTCGGGGCCGATTCTCTATCCCCAGTGGAGTCACCAGACTGTAGGACACAGAAACCGGTGACGTTGTTCTAGGCTAGCGGCCTAGTTGGGAGTATAGAATAGCTCATGGGGAACTAAATCGGAGAAATAACATGGAGACGCCACCCGGTATGAACCGGGACAAAGATTTAAGGCCGCACTCACCCCTCGCAATGGAAGACCTCAAACCTGTTGGGTTCGAAATGGTCCCTTACTTATACCACTTGTAATGATGTGATTTATGCAATATCTTAACCGAATCTACACAACATGCTCAAGAACAACCTATATCTAGTTCATGTTTATAAAGATAAATCCTATGTCTAAGTTTGAATGCTTGAAAAGTAAGTTATCAACACGGCAAACACACAATAACACACGGCAATCCCATGAACATGCTTCAATTATATATGCGGAAGGAAAAAAAAATAACAACATAACATATGCAAATTCCAACGCAAAATAAATAACTAATCATGCATAAAAATAAATAACTAAATAACATACTAGACTAAATCATGCTTAGAAAAATAAATAACATACTAGCAACCTAATCATGCTCAAATACATGGTTGGATGAAACGAAATACGTGTGTCTCTCAAGTAGTACGTGGCGTTGTATCCCAAGTACAAACCGCACTACAGTCCATTCGGATTCGGCTACGGAATTTACGTCCGGGTTTCCATCCTATATACCACAAAAGGGAACACATGTTCCGCCCATCCAACAATCAAATCATGCCTGAAACCACTCTCATGCAATAATATTTTAAAAATAAATAAAATAAACGAAAGATGATAAATAAAAGGGTACCCTCAGGTCTAACCTCTTTTGTCGTCCCTTGAAAGCGCGTTATACGGCCGTCGGAAGGGTAGATGTTCCACAACTTTTCTGGTTCACTAATCCAACGTTTTTCCTCGCTGTTTGGGCTGCTGTTTTCACTCCGTTTTGTTGCTGTTTCTGGTCACAGTTTTCAGTGGAAGGATACAGTTTTCCCGGACTGTTTTTGGGTTAATTCAGGGATTGTTTTGGGTAGTTTTTAAGTGAAGATTTTCGGTGATTTTAGATGGTTATTTCAGGGGTGTTTCACGGTATTCAGGTAGTGTGAATTCGGGACTGTTTGTGATGAAAAGAGGTGAGATTTATGGCTGTTTCAGGATGTAATTAGAAGCAATATATGAGACTATCTACGGCAGTGGACTGGGCTGTACGTGAAGGCTTTTGGCGAGGCAACAGGCTATGGAATTTAGGCAGTTAAGGTTGGCTGATTTGTGGCGATTTTAGGAAGGAAATATGGGCTGTGTGTTGATGATTCATCGTTGTGGGATGTAGTTATTAGGTTTGGTGGCTTACGTGAGGAGGGTTGTGGCGAGGCTTGGCTAATGGCCCGAGTTGCTAGTGGAGCGTTGTTTGAGTGAATATGGCTTACGTGATGCGCTTGTTTCCGTGGCTAAACTGGGCTGATGTGTTTAGGCTGTGAAGTGAATTGGCTGAGTGGAGGGCAGTTGTCTTGTTTGGTCGATGTAGGAGTCGGTGAGGGTTTACTGTTGTCTCGGCTGTGTTGTGAATTGGCTATGAGGGAATGGGCAGTGTTTTGTGAGTGGGCAGGCGCTGTTTGAAGGGTACGTGGGGCTGTGTCGGTTGGCCGTGAGTGAGTTGGGACGTTAGTGGCTGTTATCATAGTTAATAAGGCAGGCTGGTTTGTCTGAATGAATGGCTAAAGGCTTGTGAATAAGAGAGGTCATCTAGGGTTCATTGCTATGGTGATTGACGTGAGTGGGTCCTCTCTTCCTTTGGCCGTGGGGGCTCTCTTGTTTGTTGTGTGAATGTGCGTGAGTTTGTGAAGTGGGGGGCAGGTAACGTGAAGCTTTGTGAGTGTGTAGGTGGCGTGAAGCTTGGTGGACAAGAGCAGGTGGCTGCGTTGAGTGAAGGCTGTGAAGAGTTGTTGCTTGCTGAGGTTTAGGGCTGGTGAATGGCGCTTAAAGGTGTAGGTGGTGTGATTTTGTGGGAGTTAGGGCTGGCGTGAAGGCTTATTTATGTGTTAGAGAGAGACGAGAGGAGTGTTCCTTGTGTTTGTCGTAAAAGAGGTGAGAGAAAGGATCCAAGGGAGGAGGCGGCCAGAGGGTTTATGTATGCCGAGAAGTGCTTTAGGGTCCTTAGGGTTTTGTTTCTTCTTGCCATGAGAGAGAGAAGGAGCAAGGGTTCAAGGGTTTCGTTGTGGCCTTTAGGGTTTGTGGCTGTGGTTTTTTGTGGAAAAGGTTGGTTGTTGGCGTTGAAGACAAATGGCGTGAATAGGGTTTATTGTTCTTTTTGCCGTGAATGTTAGGGAAGAAGGAGATGAAGGTTTGTCTAGGGTTTCATTGTTTTTTTTTTATTTTTGGCCGTCCCCCCCACTGGTTTTAGGGTTCGTATTATTTTTAGTCAATGGCCTGTGGTGCATGGTCTGTTGATGGCTTTTAGGGTTTTTTCATGGATTTTGAAAAGGAAAGAAATCAAGTGTTCATGTGTATTTAATTTTAATTATTTAAGGTAAGACATTATGTTTTTTGGTGGTGAATTATTTCAAATTTGGTGAGTGAATTATTTAAATTAGGAATTTAATTTTAATTAGTTTTAATTTAAATGGATTTAAATTTGATTAGCTTTAATTTAATTTAATTTAATTTGGACATGTATTTTAAATGTTTTAATTATTTAATTTGTGAGATGTGTTTTAAATGTTTTAATTATTTTTGGATGTGATTTAATGAGTTTGGTGTGTTTTAAAACAGAGGTCCAACAAGCGAACTCGAAGCGAAACAAGTGAGTTAAATCTGACAAAATACTAATTCCCAACTTTACCCTTCCAACGTCCGTTTCTCGCGGCTTTCACAACTAAAGAGGTAGTGTCTCCATACGAGACTCATCATCGGGCTTATATGCAAAAATACAATGCCTACAGTTAGCGACGTGAATAATGATTTCGCTAGGCGTAATCATTTAATTACGACGCAACGGAAAATTCGTTAATTTGGAATTAGCGAACCCGAGCCCGAGATTGTTTGCGAGCGCATTCACATTTCGAATTCGAGTGCGGCACGCAAGTCAAATCAAGGGTCAAATCATTAGTCGCATCAAGCGTCAAATCACTTGTCACTTTAAGTGATATGACTTGACAACTTCATTGATGTGATTGATTGATTGATTGATGTAGTGGTTAAAAGCTTTAAAAGTTTGACTTTTTAAAAGCCAAAAGTTTGGTATATGTTTTAGAAATCAAATACCAAAATTTACTTAACATATTTTCAACTCTCTCTCACCATATTCTCCTCTCTCTCTCGGCAGTTCACTGCCTTTTCTTCTTCTGTTTTCTGCCCAGAAAACCGAGCAAAGGGAAGCCAAGAGTGGGATTTTTGTGGCAAAATCTCAAGTGCTAGCACACTTACGAGACATGTGAAGGTGATAGGGAAGTCCACCCATGAGCCGGGAACCGTTCGACGAAGCTCGGAGCTTGACGAAGGAGCTCCAAAGGCCGAAACCAGTGGACTATTTTTATACACTGTCGAACCAGTTCAAGGAGGAAGAAAATGATTTTGTTGCCTCCGCGTCGCTCAACCGATCGATGTGAGTATTCCGCGACTTCTTCGATTTGTATTCGCACATTATTCATGCTTATTGTTGATCTTGGGACCTTAATAGAAACCAATAATTATATCACCAAGATATATAAATGATAGGAGGTCCGTATGATTTGTTCCTGGATTGAGAATGATTTGAGACAGTATTAGTCCACGACGGATAAATCATTAAATATCCCTAGTCAGAGTATTGTCGAGATTGGACATCGATAAATACGTAAAACACTAGTATTACACTTGTGCGCGTTGTGAGGGCATAACGGCATAGTTCTCATATATTGGGTATAGGATATTATGCAAGTGTAATAGGAGGTGGTTTTTTACCGATGGTACGGGAAACAGCTTCGCTCTGGATAGACCCCCTCGGAATCCCATTGGTACTATGACTATGTGTCTATGGAAGTCCGAAATCAGGGTAGGTGTATTTGGTCTTAACCTGAGACTTGCACCGCTAATACTTGCGACAATCAATATACTTTGGTTTTGGTCGTCCAGGGCTTTAACCGGTTTCTATGTACGCCTCTTCAGGGTATATCGAGAATCGTAGTGTATTGGGTGTGATGTCAAGACGAAAGTATCACTCCAGTCATAGTGGAGATGATGGTCACGATGGATACGAGACTGGTTCTCTTAAATGCTGCTGCAGCTATCGGGATATTATGACAGGTCATGTATATCCGATTATAGAGACTAGTTACCAGACATCCGACATGTGCTTCGTACGTGGCAGACACAATTCCAGCCCCAGGCCTAGAACGTGATCATCCGATACTGGATCGACATACACAATACTACGTATACTACGCCTGATATAGATCGCTTATTCTTGTAAGCATATTTCTGGAGAATTGGGTAGGCATGGCGCTTTACTAGAAGCCAACCTTGTTTTGTAAATCGGTAAAACGTCGTACTTGGTACGTATGTGTTCAGATAGTCTGACAACCGTATTTACTGCCAACATATCCGGGGATCTCATGGGTCGCTTCCCGAAGATTCACTGATGACGTATGACTCGTACTTTTATTAATCTGGGATTAATTACAAAAGAGAGAAAATTAATCTGGGATTAATTATGGAGATATTTTATCTGGGATAAAATATTATTTAAATAGAGAGAACGTTTAATTTGGAATTAATCGATAAATTAATATATTCGATATCTTAAACGAAATAGGATTTCGACGCGGAATTATAATAGGATTTTAATTCGGGCGAACGAATTAATTCGTTAGCGACGTGAATAGTAATTATGCTAGGCATGATTATTTAATTAAATTACATTTAATTACGACGCAACGGAAAATTCGTTAATTTGGAATTAACGAACCCGAGCCCGGGATTATTTACGAGCGTATTCGCATTTCGAATTCGTGTGTGGCACGCAAGTCAAATCAAGCGTCAAATCGCTAGTCAAATCTAGCGTCACATCATTCGTCAATCAAGTGATAGATCTATTTCACTTTGAGTGATTGACACCAGTCACTATTCATGAGTGATGTGACTTGATGGAAGTGGTTGGAAAGTTTGGAAGGCTTTTGATGGCTTGATTGACAAATACTAATATTTTAATAAATGGTATTTGTTTTTCAAGTTTTGTGTATATGATATACAAAAAAAACAAAATTATTATCTCTCTCTCTCCATTGGATTCGGCCATTGTGGCTTTCTTCTCTTCTCTCTCCCTTTTGGCTTTTGAAGCCATTTTTCTTCTTGTTTCAAGCTTGGCCGAAAATTAGAATGAACCATAGGAAGATTTGTTGCAAATCTTCAAGAGTGCTAGCACACAAAGATGCATACAAGGTGATAGGGAAACTAACTTGTGAGCTTGGAATCACAAAGCTTGGAGCTTGTTTATCTTCATCAACCTTGGAGGAGCTTGGCCGATTCTTGGAGCACCAAAAGGGGCAAAACTGTGACCTTCACCATGGGAGCAAAAGTTTTGTTCTTCGCATCGCAAAGCCGTTTATTGTGAGTATGATTCTGCCATTCTCATTTGTGTATTCATACTTGTTTCATTGCTTTAAAATGATCCTTGGGACTTAATAGATCCCAACAATGGTATCTTGAGCCATTAAAAGCATGAAACTTGATTAGGGTAAAATTTGGGTAAAAATGATTTGAGCATATTTGGATGAAATTGGATGTTTGAGTATGCTTAATTGATGATAACATGGTGTTATGCATTTTCAATTTGATGAATTTTGAATTGGACAAATTTTCCCCAATTGACTTAGCTTGGCCGAAAGTCACTATTGCCCTAAGTCTTGGAATTTTTTATTTTTGATCTTGGATGTGTCGGAAATCAATTGGGAATGTTGATTTAATGTTGGATTTGATTTAATTGGATTGAATTAAAATTGGACATAAAATTAACCCCAAAGTCGAGACATAATTAGATTGATTGATAACATGCTTGTGTGAATACATGATTGTGATGCATGAATAATGTATATCGGATGGATATTAGATGGGTGGACAATTTAGAAATTGTTGTAATAAATTTGATTTATTAAATTGGATCTGCGTGCCAAGCCTTATTACCTTCTTATTCTTTGGTATTCTCTTCTCACCTATTCCCCTCAATGTAAATGAGGTTTCTTTAGAAGTGTAGTGTAAGGGTAGAAGTAATCTTGTGCTAGCGGGAGAGAGAAAGGAGAGATTTGATCTAGGATCAAGTATCCATCCGCATATCATTTCTTTTTCTTATATGCGCTTTATTATGTGTTTAGAATGCAGTGGTTTTTGTATGTATGATGATGAGACCTTAACAAAGATAATAAATTGGTTGCCAATTTGCACGCGAAAAAACCCTCAAACAATATTAAGCGTTTTTCCTCCATTGAGAGATTCTTACTCAAGATCCGAGATTTGGCATTGGCTTGTTGGCCAAAGTCACTGCCTTTGTGTTGGAAATATGACCCATAGCGTCACTATTTGCACAGATCATTGTGTTGTTGTAGCAAATTAACTATGTGACAAGGAAATTGCACTCTCATCATTTGTGATTAGATCACCATAGATATATAAATGAAGAGAGGTCCCTATGATTAGTACCTGGACTGAGAATGATATGAGACAGTATCAGTCCCCGAAGGTTTAATCATTAAATATCCCTAGCCGTAGTATTATCGAGACTGGACATCGATAATGCGGAATAGGCTAGTATTGCACTTGTGCGCGTTTGTGAGGGCACAACAGCATAGTTCTCATATATAAGTATTGGATACTTATGCAAGTGCGATAGGAGGTCGTGTTCACCGATGGTACGGGAAACAGCTTCGCTCTGGATAGACCCCTCGGAATCCCATTGGTATTATGACTATGTGTCTATGGGAGGCCGAAATCGAGGTAGGTGTGTATAGTCTTAACCTGAGACTTGCATCGCTAATACTTACGATAATCGATAAACTTTGGTCTTGGTGGTAGGGGGACTTTAACCGGTTCTGTGTACACCATTTCTGGGTTTATCAGAGAGTCGTAGAGTATTTGGGTGTGATGTCAAGATGGAAGTGTCACTTCAGTCATTTGGAGATGATGTCACGCAGGATACGGTACTAGTGCTCTTGAGTGTTGCGCAACCAATCGGGATATTGTGACCAGGTCATGTATATCCGATTATAGAGACTATGTTACCAGACATCCGACATGTGTTTCGGACGGGGCAGACACTTATCCAGCCCAGCCCTAGCACGTGATTATCCGATACTGGGCCGATATACACAATACTACGGTATACTACGCTTGATACAGATCTATATATTCCTGTAAGAATATTTCTGGAGAATTGGGTAGGCATGGCGCTTTGCTAGAAGCCAACCTTGTCTTGTAAATCGATATAAACGTAGTACGAGGTACTTACGTGTTCGGATAGTCCGACGATCGTATTTACTGCCAACATATCCGGAGATCTCATGGGTCGCTTCCTGAAGATTCACCGATGACGTATGACTCGCACTTTGATTAATCTGGGATAATTAGAAGAGAGAGATAGAATTAATCTGGGATTAATTCGATGAGAGAAAATTAATCTGGGATTAATTGCGGAGATATTTTATCTGGGATAAAATATTAATTAAAGAGAGAGAACGATTAATTTGGAATTAATCGATAAAATTAATATATTCGATATATTAATCGAAATTGGATTTCGACGCGGAATTAAAATTAGATTTTAATTCGGGCGAACGAATTAATTTAGAATTAATTCGTTAGCGACGTGAATAAGTGAATTCGCTAGGCGTAATCATTTAATTACGACGCGACGGAAAATTCGTTAATTTGGAATTAGCGAACCCGAGCCCGAGAGTGATTGCGAGCGCATTCGTTTTCGAATTCGAGCGCGGCACGCGAGTCACATCAAGCGTCAAATCGCTAATCGCGTCAATCGTCAAATCAATTGTCACTTTGAGTGATGTGACTTGACAATATGTCACTTTATTAAAGTGAAAATGTGATATGAAAGTGATGTGATAGACTTAAAGTATAAGTAAAAGTGATGGAATATGAAAGGTTTGAATATATATATTTTTTATTTATTTTTGGAAAATAATAAATGAATAAATATAAATTATTACTTTCTTTTCATTTTTACATACTTGGTCCTCTCTCTCTCACATGCAAAGGAGCAGTACACGGTTTTCTTCCTCTCTCCTCTTCATTTTCCCTTCTTCTTCTCTTCTCTTCTCACGGCATGGTGCCGATTCTTCTCAATTATTCTGGTCAAAACCGAAACTTTGAGAATAAAATGAAGATGAACAAGTGCTAGCACACCTTGAGTTGTATATAGGTGATAGGGAAACGAAATCTTTGAGCATGGAAGCTTGAAGCTTTGAGCTTCAATGGTGGTCTCACATGGCCGAACATGGAGGAAGCCAAGATGATCAAAACCGCACAGCCCCACTGTCAAGGAAGCACTGCCGTGACTTGGAGGGTGCCAAAATCGCACCTTGTTCTTCAAACATCAAAAACCGAATTCAATGTGAGTGATTCCGCCACCTCCTTTGATGTGTTCATAACTCGTTTTTTATGCATTGTTTGTGATCTTGTGGACTTGCTTAAACTCCAACATTGGTATCTAGAGCCATTGATGCATGAAATCCGAAATTAGGGTTTCTGGGCAAATTTGGGGCTTTTTGATTTTGGCTTGATTCTGACAAATTGATGTGTAAGAATGCTTATATATGATCTAATTTGAGATATATGTAATCAATTTGACAAAAAAAAAATCATTGGATTGATTTTCCCCAATTTGCAAATTTTGGTAGAACTTAATTTTTGGGTAAACTCGATTTAGGCATGATTTGGTTGAGTTTGAATGCTTGATGCTTGAATGAGGTTGAATTGAAGTTGTGCATGATCAATTTCAAGAAAATTGGATTAGATCAATTTTCCCCAATTCTTAGGTTGAATTTGAAACTTGAAATGGGTAAAATGTGTTTAAGCATGTTTTAATGCATTGGATGTTTAAGTATGCTTAGAACACAGTTAATTGAGATTGTGTGTGGTCAATTTCATGAAATTGGATTGGATTCATTTTCCCCAAATTGGAGGCTTGGAAAATTGGAAGAACCCTAATTGTCTTGGAATTTTGTTTTGTTTGATCATTGGATGACTTAAAACAATGGGTGATGTTGCTTTGAAGTTCAATTGGATTGAATTTTGATTTAGAACATTTTTCCCTTTTAAAGTGGCTTGGCCGATTTTAAAGAACATGAAATTCTTTGTGATTTTGTTGTTTTAATTCATTGGATGAATTGAATTGATTTGGAAATTAAGATTGTGGACTCAATTGGATTGAAACCGAATCGAATTGAAAAAAACCCCTAATTGCCGAGACTTGAAAGCATGTTAATTGGGTTGATTTTAATTGAATTGTGTTGGACACTATTTGGTTGTTAAAGTGCATGATTAATTAGGCTAATTGATATTTTAGAAATGTTAATTGGGTAATTGATTGTGTATTACACTTAGGTTAATTAATTGTGAAATTTGGAATTTTATAAGTTAATTAATTTGGGCTTGATTTTGGAAATTGGGCTTGTTAGGTTGTTGTATTGGGCTTTGGGCTTTGTTGTAACTAAGTTGGGTTTAGGCAAAATTGGTTGGATCCAATTAGGCCCAAAACCGAATCCAAAAGGTCCAATTATGACTTAATGGACCTTATTATTTAATTGGGCCTAATGGGCCAAAATTAATTTAAAGGCTTATGGGGGTAACTCCCGGATTGGATTTTGGTTGTTCGGGTTGACCCGAGTTGACCAAAAGTCCACGCCTATAGAAATTAATTAAAAGCCCATTGGACTTTAATTAAATAAAACATTAGATGTTAATCGGGCTTTGAGACCCGTTGCGATTAAATTTGGAATTTAAGTCGTAAAGGTTCGTTAATAAAAGTGTAATATTTAATTTGGAATTAAATAATGAATTAGAATTAAATACGTATTAAATTGGATTTAATTATGTATTTAATTTAATTCGTAGAAATTGTACTTTGAGTACGTGTTCGCAATACGAGTTTGACTCGAACAAAAATCAAATCTTTGTTTGAACATTGGATCACTAATAATCAAGATTAATTAATTTGATTGATTGATTGATAACATGCTTGTATGAATACATGGTTGTGATGTTTGAATAATGTATATCGGATGGATATTAGTCGGGTTGGGCGATTTTGGAAATTGTAATAAATTTGATTTATTAAATTGGACCTGCGTGTCCAGCCTTATCTCCTATTTCTTTGTATTCTCTCTCACCTATTCCCCTCCATGTAAAAGAGGTTTCTTTAGAAGTGTAGTGTAACGGGTAGAAGTAATACAAGTGCTAGCGGGAGAGAGAAAGTGAGAGATTTGATCTAGGATCAATGTAAAATATCCATCCGCATATCATTATTATTTATTTCATACTCGCTTTATTATGTGTTTAGAATGCATGCTTAAGGGTGTATGATGATGAGACCTAACAAAGATAATTAAATTGGTAGCCAATTTGCACGCGGAAAAACCCTCGTTTTATATTAAGCAAATATCCTTCCATTGAATGATTCTTGTTCAAGATCCGAAGTTGGCATTGGTTTTTATTGACCAAAGTCAAGCCCTTGTCAATCAAGGATGTACTTGAATCATGAGAGTTTTGTTGCATATCGGGTGTCTTGTCCAATCGTGATTTTTATTGGCCAAAGTCAGATCACCTTTTGTCCAATGACATTGATTACGAAACTTTCCTCGTCAATGGGTCTCGCTTAACTGGAATCATTAGGTTTGTGTTTGGCCAAAGCCAAGGCCTAATGATTCAGAGGATAGGGTTAGGAAAATGTATTGGATACATTGACATTATACATATGTTTCGGACTTGGATGTCCACCTAAACGGATCTAGGAATTGGATGAGATCCAATTGATCTGTGAGATCTACCTAGTTAAATAGCATACAGCTTTTTATTGGCCAAAGTCAGGGTTGTGTGTGTGTTATTAACGGGATCCTAGCCCACTAGGAAACACGGTTTCCCGAGTACTCGACAGAGGGTTAGAGACTCGACGAAAAAAGTGGGAGGCAAGTATTGAATTTGCAACATTCGTTCGAATACTCGCTAAACACGCTCATTTTTATTTATTTCGTCATTAGATTAAATGTTAGTTAGACTAATATTTAAATTGTTGTTTTTAATAAACAGTTGGACTGTATTATACTTGATTATATATAATTGGATTATATTAATCAATATATTTGAATTAATTAATTTCAGTTTACAGTTGATTTTATAATTGGATTATAGTAATCAATGTAATTGAGGTTAATTAATTTGGATTATATTTGATTATATAGTTGGACTATTATAATCATTATAATATATAAAGTACCACTAATCGTTGATTAAATAGTTGGACTATTGTAATCAAGATAAAATTGAAAAGTTGATATTTAAAATATAATCTAGGATTAAAATATTTTAAATGATTTAATTTTCAAATTGGGAATAAATAATAGGTTACTTTATTTGATAAAATAACTTATTATACCTTAAGCCCAAAATTAAGCAAATAGTAGAGCATAAAATCTTTGGAAGATTTATGTGATGATGACTTTAATGCTTAATTAATATACTTATAATAAATCTATCTTTAGATTTAAAAGTATTAAAATTGCAATAATAATTCTTGGAGAATTAATTGACTATTCTAGTGGAAAAAGTCAAAGTTTGCAATTGGGCATGTGCACGAGGTGCACATCGTTTCGATATTCCAAACCCAAGGCTTGGCCTAAGGTTCCTAAAATATTGAAAAGGATAATTGACATATCCCAAAGTGACTACCATTTGGATATGG
This sequence comes from Zanthoxylum bungeanum, assembly GCA_019454045.1. Taxonomy (NCBI): domain Eukaryota; kingdom Viridiplantae; phylum Streptophyta; class Magnoliopsida; order Sapindales; family Rutaceae; genus Zanthoxylum; species Zanthoxylum bungeanum. Next base: position 97,694 of record SKCR01029358.1, on the reverse strand, counting down.
AAGACACGAAGGAATTAAAGAAAGGGCGAGGCTCTAACTTTAAAAATGTTTGTCTTAGTTATGTTCACAGCTAGTATTGAAATTAGATTTTAAATACTTAGTGTGGTACATAATATATATGTATTGATATTCAGAATCTGCTTTGAGCAGGATACTGACTTCAAGCTGAGATTCCTCTGCGAATCGGAAACGGGACGAAAGTCGCTGTTTCGACCGTAGATACCTAAGTTTAGGAACTACCCTTGGGTGTGTACTTAAATTAGGAACTGTTATAATGTAACTAGTTTGACTAGAAACATTATCTCTTTATCAGTGTTTAACCCACTGCGGGTGAACCTTTATATTCTAAAACACTAAAGTGTTTTATTATATAAAGATGATACTGAGATAAATACATTAGATGTAAATAACAGAATTTATATTTTGAATATAATAAAATCTCAAACATATAAATGACAAATAAATAGCTCAAATTGATTTGATCAATAGAGACTTATTTATGGCATTGTTGTCTAGGACACAATAATTAAACGAGACACGTCAGTTAGACGGTGTGTCCGAACTAAAACCGAATTTTGTTGGACATGATAAGGTTTATCACGAGTCGCTCTGAGCTATCATTTCCTTCAAACAGGATATGTATTAACAGTGCAAAACTTATTTAGAATAAGGTTCCATAAATCTGTTTGACAGATATCATATAGGATATGAACAGGAAAGAAACGAGGTTTCTCATTCCTGATAATTTGGGTATGCCAGGCATAACGTTTGGATGATACCAAACTAAAGACCCAAATTGGATAAGTGCCAATATAGGTTTCCTAGGGAAACCATAAGTATAGTACTTATAAATCCCACATGAGAACAATGTGATTGTTGCTCACCATGCGGTTTTCCTGAGAGGAATACCGATATGCAGTGGTCAGTGGGGAGGATAGTGATACTCGATGAAAATCGGAGTAATACTATTCAAGGCACGAAGTCCTTAATGGAACACAAATAGTTCATCAATGATGAATCTATACCATTAATCTTCAAAAACACAAGAAACCGCGTAGATCAGAGAGAGTCAGAAAACAACCTGGGGTATGGGTTTCTGATCTCACCTCATAAAGATCTTAATCTTTTAAGGTACACCAATTGATTATGTATGAGGTAGTGATACAAGGTATCGACTCCCTATTATGGCAAAGTGCCATAATCGAAAATGGATTCCATGTTTAACAACTATTTTGGATACTAGTTGTTGTACCACGAGGCATTGTGCCTATGGTACATTAAACGTCTTCAAGGAAGACATACATGGTAGGCAACATACCAACGTACAAAGCTGGGCTTTTGACGGAAAGGTATCGTTATCAACATTGTGTTAATAACGGTTCAACCTTTTACCTGTTGCCATGGTAAATCCATTTTGAAGATGCTTGTTGATAACTGTATATTTCATTTGAAAAATGTCAGTTATAAATCAAAATCGCTTTCCTGAAAAGGAAACCTTTTGGAGAATGTTTACAACATTCTGACGATTTTGTATAACCGACAAACAAGGTTTGCGGATTATTCAATCCATGTTTGGATTGAAGCAAGCATAGGGTTCTTGGAACTGACGTTTTGAAATAATCATAATGTTTATGATTTGACTCAAAACGAAATAATTCTTGTGTATATAAGGAGGTTAGTGGGAGAGGGCACTGACAATGAAATTCCCATAAAACAATCGGTGAAAGCTTGGCTTTCATAAGAAATTCTCCGTAGAATTCTGGGGAGTAACAACCTTTATTCAAGGAATAAAGATCTACTGGGCTAGATTTGGAGTTGGTAACACTCTCTGAGAAATTGTACATTTAAAATGTACTTATTGGTGTCTCATACGCTTCGAGCATATGGAGTCACAATCGGGTCAATCCAAGTGATAGTCACTGGATTGAAGATTAAGAACATCTGTTAGTATCTGAGAGAACTAAAGATGTTGTCTTAAACTATGGAGATGGAGAACTTGAAGTGACTGGGATCACTGCTGCAAGTTTCCAAACCGGTAAATACTGCGGTACTATAAAGTTTGAAACCTGGGACAGTGAGCTGGAAATCTTCCGAGCAAGATAACTGTTGCCGAATTAACAACAAATGCGGATTATTTGCAGCTGAGGCAGCAATAGAAGCCATTTGGATCGATAATAAATCTAATTAGATTAGATATAGTTCTGTTAGCAGCTGAGCTAGGCGTCAGCACAGGCTAAAGAATTAAAGGTCTCATCGACGATCCAGATATATACTTCTATATCATCTGATTCGTTCGGATCATACATCGTGGCGATGTGATGATCGTGTAAATCGCGTCAGACGATAATAAGCAAATCCGCTGACGAAAACCTTTCCTCAGCAATTTGAGCGAACCGTACATAGTTCAGGTGTGGGACACTTGAGTGACTGGCTATGTGCCAAGTGGGAGATTGTTGGACAAAATGACCCATAGCGTCACTATTTGCACAGATCATTGTGTTGTTGTAGCAAATTAACTATGTGACAAGGAAATTGCACTCTCATCATTTGTGATTAGATCACCATAGATATATAAATGAAGAGAGGTCCCTATGATTAGTACCTGGACTGAGAATGATATGAGACAGTATCAGTCCCCGAAGGTTTAATCATTAAATATCCCTAGCCGTAGTATTATCGAGACTGGACATCGATAATGCGGAATAGGCTAGTATTGCACTTGTGCGCGTTTGTGAGGGCACAACGGCATAGTTCTCATATATATAAGTATTGGATACTTATGCAAGTGCGATAGGAGGTCGTGTTTCACCGATGGTACGGGAAACAGCTTCGCTCTGGATAGACCCCTCGGAATCCCATTGGTATTATGACTATGTGTCTATGGGAGGCCGAAATCGAGGTAGGTGTGTATAGTCTTAACCTGAGACTTGCATCGCTAATACTTACGATAATCGATAAACTTTGGTCTTGGTGGTAGGGGACTTTAACCGGTTCTGTGTACACCACTTCTGGGTTTATCAGAGAGTCGTAGTGTATTGGGTGTGATGTCAAGATGGAAGTGTCACTTCAGTCATTTGGAGATGATGTCACGCAGGATACGGTACTAGTGCTCTTGAGTGTTGCGCAACCAATCGGGATATTGTGACCAGGTCATGTATATCCGATTATAGAGACTATGTTACCAGACATCCGACATGTGTTTCGGACGGGGCAGACACTTATCCAGCCCCAGCCCTAGCACGTGATTATCCGATACTGGGCCGATATACACAATACTACGGTATACTACGCTTGATACAGATCTATATATTCCTGTAAGAATATTCTGGGAGATTGGGTAGGCATGGCGCTTTGCTAGAAGCCAACCTTGTCTTGTAAATCGATATAAACGTAGTACGAGGTACTTACGTGTTCGGACAGTCCGACGATCGTATTTACTGCCAACATATCCGGAGATCTCATGGGTCGCTTCCTGAAGATTCACCGATGACGTATGACTCGCACTTTGATTAATCTGGGATTAATTAGAAGAGAGAGATAGAATTAATCTGGGATTAATTCGATGAGAGAAAATTAATCTGGGATTAATTGCGGAGATATTTTATCTGGGATAAAATATTAATTAAAGAGAGAGAACGATTAATTTGGAATTAATCGATAAATTAATATATTCGATATATTAATCGAAATTGGATTTCGACGCGGAATTAAAATTAGATTTTAATTCGGGCGAACGAATTAATTTAGAATTAATTCGTTAGCGACGTGAATAGTGAATTCGCTAGGCGTAATCATTTAATTACGACGCGACGGAAAATTCGTTAATTTGGAATTAGCGAACCCGAGCCCGAGAGTGATTGCGAGCGCATTCGCATTTCGAATTCGAGCGCGGCACGCGAGTCACATCAAGCGTCAAATCGCTAGTCGCGTCAATCGTCAAATCAATTGTCACTTTGAGTGATGTGACTTGACAATATGTCACTTTATTAAAGTGAATAGATGTGATATGAAAGTGATGTGATTGTGATGTGATATGACTTAAAGTTATAAGTAAAAGTGATGGATATGAAAAGGTTTGAATATATATATTTGTTTTATTTATTTTTGGAAAATAAATGAATTACATATAAAATGAATTTTCTTTCAATTTTGACATAACTTCGGTCTCTCTCTCTCCTAACATGAAAGGCAGTACACGGTTTCTTCCTCTCCCTCTCTTTTTCCCTCTTCTCTTCTCTTCTCTTCTCACGGCATTGTGCCGATTCTTCTCCTTTTTCTGGTCAAAACCGAAAATTTGAGAAGCAAATGAAGATGAACAAGTGCTAGCACACCTTGAGTTGTATATAGGTGATAGGAAACGAAATCTTTGAGCATGGAAGCTTGAAGCTTTGAGCTTCAATGGTGGTCTCACATGGCCGAACATGGAGGAAGCCAAGATGATCAAAACCGCACAGCCCACTGCAAAGGAAGCTACTGCCGTGACTTGGAGGGAGCCAAAAATCGCACCTTGTTCTTCAAACATCAAAAACCGAATTCAATGTGAGTTGATTCCGCCACCTCCTTTGATGTGTTCATAATCGTTTTTTATGCATTGTTTGTGATCTTGTGGACTTGATTAAACTCCACACTTTGTTCGTCGAGGATGTGTTTGAATCACGAGAGTTTTATTCCATATCGGGTCTTGTCCCAATTTTTGGGTTTGTGCCAAAGTCAAAATCACTTCTTGGCCATCGACATTGATTATGAGTTTCCATGGTCAATGGGTCGCGCTTAACTGGATCACTAAGTTTGTTCTGCCAAAGCAAGTGTGGGAACAAGGATCCAGGCGACGCTGCTTTGTTCCCGGGCTCGCGGCCCGTTAGGGAATACGGAGTAGCCACGGTGGACTAAACCGGAGAATAATGGAGTCGCCACCCGGTGTGAACGGGAATGATGATTTAAGGCCGCACTCACCCCTGCAAGGGAGACCTCAAAACCATTGGTTCGGAATGGTCCCTTACTTATGCCACTTGTAATGACATGATTTATGTAATAATTTAATCAGGCTTAAGTAGCACTTATTTCCAAGATATCATGCTTAAAATTCACGGGTACAAAATAAAACTTATACAACATTTCACATATATCTCATATCTAAGAACACATGCCTGAAAATACCTCAAAGTAACAACGAACATACAACTCATTCAGCATATCATATTCATGAAAAAACACAAGCATACATAATAACCGCATAAGCATACATGTGAGACACTTTTCCAAGTGATACGTGGAATTGTATCCCAAGTACAGACCGCATTACCGTCCATTCAAAATCGACTACGGAATTTATGTCTGGGTTTCCATCCGATAAATCACAAGAAATAATACTCCAAAGTCATCATGGCATAGGTATATGAATCGTAATGCGTTAAATCAAGACTAAGGCAAATGACGCAACTAATGGAATAAACATGCTTTTCATTATTATGTGCACAAAGATAAGAATGACTATGTGTGGTTCCATAAAAATATCACCTAAGAAACAATTATACATGGCATGTGATAAATATGTCTCAGTTCAGTGTGTTCGCGTTCGTGTAGCGTTCGTAAATGCGTTCGAACGGTAAACAGAAGGTTCGCATTCGTATGGCGTTTGATAACGCGTTCGAACGGAAATGAAACAGAATGCTCATGTTCGTATGGCGTTTGTTAACGCGTTCGAACGGAAATGAAACAGAATGCTCACGTTCGTATGGCGTTCGTGAACGCGTTCGAACGGAAATGAGACCTGATGCATGATAAGGCAAGATGCATGCGCGTTCGAGTTGCTTTCGTAAACGCGTTCGAACTGGAACATACCTGATGCATGAAATGGGACGCAATACATAAACAACAAAATAAAGGGGCGCGGTGAAGTACTGCCGTAAAGGTGGCCTTTTGGGGCTCTTGGTCTCTCAAAGAGAGGACCTTTAGACCAACATACTAAGCCCATGCGCGTCACATCACACACATGAAATAAAGACAATAAAAGGTGTAGGACTTCGTATGCCCAATTGAACGTACATTCAACCCAAACACACTTCGTCCGCACGGCGAAGTAGTGTCACAAAGGTGGCCTTTTAGGCTCTTCGTCTCTCAAATAGAGGACCTTTGACTAACTCACTAAGCCCATGCGCTTGATTGAACCATGCATAAAAAGATAAAGACAATAATATCAAACTAAGTATGCCCGATTGAACGTATCTTGCATCCAACCGAACACACATCAATGGGCGCGGCAAAACAACATCGTGTAAAGGGCTTTAACCCCTCCCCATAGGGGATCTTTCATTCCACTTACTAAGCCCATGCGCTCGATTGAATCATGCATAAGTAAACAACATACAGAATTCAAGTGACGAAAAATAAACAAAAGCAACAAAAAACAAAAGAGGGTGCCGTTTACTCAAGCGGTATGTGGAGTTGTGTCCCGAGTACAGATCATATTACCGTCCATTCGGAATCGGCTATGAAATTTATGTCCGGGTTTCCATCCGATATACCGCGAGAGTTGACACACCTCTCATTCATCCAATACACACAACACACATCATACACAAACGAGATTTAACAAATAAGTAAAATACGATCAAAATAAATAACAAAAATCAAATAAAAATGAGTGTGAAAAGTACCCTCAGGTCTAACCTGTTAAATCACCTCTCGGATGTACGGCAAACGGTCGTCGGAAGGGTGGATGCTCCGCAACTCTTTCGGTTCACTAGTTCACTGTTCTCGTTCGTTGTCTCACTATTTGGAGTCGTCGTTCTCCGTCTTTTGCTGCTGCTTTTGACTCCGATTTGCTACTATTCGGCCTCCGTTTTGCTGCTCGCTGTTCAGGTCACCTGTTTTGACGTTTCAACGGACTGTTCCAAGTTTTTGTGTGGGTTTTTAGTGTAGTCTTGTGTGAGTCTTTTAAGGATTATGAATGCAGTTTTATTTATGTTATTACTTTAAGTTTTTTTAGGGGATGTTTTAAGTGTATTTTGCTTCTGTAGGGGGTGGTTTGGGCGTGATTTGGCTACTGTAGGGGGTGGTTTGGGCGTGATTTGGCTACTGTTTTAGTGTTAAAGGGGCTGCTATATTAAGGTATGATTTCGGCAATGGGAGAGTGAGGATGAAGAGAACTCTTTCTTGTTATTTTCTTGAGTGGCTAGGGCTCTTGGTGTGTTGTGATGGTAATTTTAATGTGAAGGCTTGGGGTTATTTTCTTTTCTCCTGTGATTTGTGTGAGTTGTGTGTATCTTATGTGTATGAGCTAGGGGAGTGCATGTCTTGGTTAGGGGTTGTTTATATAGAGAATGGCTAGGGCTTCACCTTGTCTCACAAGGAAGGGATTTGGCATTAAAGGGAGGATTTGATTTGGTGTTGGACAAGGAAAGCAAGGGATTTGATTTGGTTTAGATTATGAAAGTTGAATATTTGATTGGCTTGGTTTAGGAATACAATATTTTAAGTTAGGAATAATATATATTTGATTGGGAATACAATTGGTTGATTGATTTTAATTAGGCATGACATCTTTTTAATTTGGTATGTGATTTTTAGATTTGTTTTGATTTCACCATGTGTTAAATATGTGTTTTAAGTGGGCTTGGGCGTGTGGGCCAAGGCTTGGGCGAATTGGGCTTGATGTGAGGCTAGCAGCAAAACCAGAATTACCGACACCGTTCGAACGCCTCCTCGAACGCGGCACGAACGCCTGCAATCTGTTTACCGTTCGAACGCATACACGAACGCAGCACGAACGAAAACAGTGAACCTTGTTTATTCTGAATTTCCCCTTCCGATGTCTGTTTTCCGTGACCTCCGTGACTTAAAAGGTAGTGTCTCCAAAATGAGACTCATCATAGGGACTTATGTGTAAAATGCAGTGCCAACACCAAGGCTTAGTTTATTCAGAGGAAAAAGGTTAGGCAATATATTGGATATATAGGCATATATAAGATATATGTTTCGGACTTGGATGTCCCCCTACTGGATCTAGTAATTGGATCGGATCCAATTGATCTTAGAGATCTACCTAGTTAATTATCATACAATTTGTTGGCCAAAGTCAAGATTGTGTGATATTTAACGGGATCCTAGTCCACTAGGAAACACGATTTCCCGAGTACTCTCCAAGGGGTTAGAGGCTCGCCGAAAAATAGTAGGAGGCAAGAATTAAATTTGCAATATTCGTTTAATTACTTGCCATACGCGCTCAAACAAATATCATTCGTCAAATCAATTAAATGTTAGTTGGACTAATATTTAAATTGTTGTTTTAATAAATAGTTGGACTGTATTGAAACTATTCATTTATAGTTGATTATATAATTGGATTATAATAATTAATATATTTGATTTAATTAATTATAGTTGATTAAATAGTTGGACTACAATAATCATTATAATAATAGTACCTAAATCATTGATTAAATAGTTGGACTATTAGAATCAAGATATATATTTAAAAATTGACATTTAAAACATAATCCTAGGGAAAATGTATTTAAATGGTTTAATTTTCAAATTGGGAATAAAGTTTCAGGATGGTCCTGGAAATTAATAAGTTACTTTATTTGATAAAATAAGATATTGTGCCTAAGCCCGGAGTTAAGCAATAGTAGAGCATGATCTTTGGAAGATTTATGTAATGATAACTTAAGTGCTTAATCCATTAAGCTTGTCGCAATAGACTCCTTAATTTCATAATCAGAACTAAGGATTAGATCCTTAAATTATGATAATGAAATTGAAGGATCTTCATAGATCTATTTTAGATCTTAGAAGTACTCAATTGCAATATTGACTCTTGGAGAGTTAATGACTATTCTCAAGGAGACAAAGTCAAATTTTGCAATAAGGCAAGTAGCGCAAGGCGCACTTTACTTCGATATTCTAGAAACCCGAAGCTTGGCCAAAGGCTTCTGGAATGTGGAAAAGGGCAAAGGCAAAATCATTATAATATTCTGGGAAGATAAAAGGACATATCCCAAAATGTCTGCCTAAATTGTGGCAAATGGGATCGCGGAAGCGTGACTGCCGTTTGGACAAAGCAGACATGAAGGAATTGAAGACGGTGCAAGGCTCCGACTTCAAATATGTTTGTCATATATATATTCGCTACTAGTATTAAAATTAGATTTTAGATACTTAATGTGATACATAAATATGTACTGATGTTCAGAATCTGCTATGAGCAGGATACTGACTTCAGATTGAGATTAATCTGCGAATCGGAAACGGGACGAAAGTCGCTGTTTTAATCGTAGATACCTAAGTTTAGGAACTACCCTCGGGTTTGTACCCAAATTAGGAAACTGTTATAATGTAACTAGTTTGACTAGATACATTATCTCTATATTAGTGTTTAATCCATTGCGGATTGACCTTTATATTCTAGAACACTAATGTGTTTCATTATATAAAGATGATATTGAGATAAACACATTAGATGTAAATAACAGAATTTATATTTTGAATATAAATAAATCTCATAAGTATAACATGACAAACAAACAGCTCAAACTGATTTGATCAGAAGAAACTAATTTGTGGCATTGTTGTCTGGGACACAATTAAATAAGACTCGTATATCCACACTTTCGAAGAGTGGGTACTAGGACTGATTTGATTCTATTCAAATAAAGTCTACGAATCTAGTTTATTGGGCAAAGTGCCTAAAACACTATTTACTTGGTAAAGTGCAAATGCCACAGATCTGTTAGCCCTAGTTCATAGTGAAGCAAGTGGGCCCATGTCTAGCTAGGCTAGAGGTGAATATAAATATTCGTGACCTTTACGGATGTGGCATCGCGTTGTGGTTATGTGTTTCTTTTGAAGAACACAAATCAGAAACTTTTATAAGTTTCGACAAGAAATAGACAAAAAGATCGGCTAAAGTATTAACTGTCACGGTTAGACCATGATGAAAATACTTAAGCAATAAGTTTCTAATACTTGAAAGAGTACAGTATTTTTTCAATGAGGACTCCTCCCGGAACACGTCAATTTGACGGTGTGTTCGAATTGAGTAACCGAATTTTGTTGGACATGATAAGGTTAATCATGAGTCGCTCTGAGCTACCATTTCCTTCAACGGATAAACATTAACAATGCAGAACTTATTTAGAATAAGGTTCCATAAAAATCTGTTTGACAGATTTCATATTAGATATGAACAGGAAAGAAACGGGTTTCTCATTTCTGAATATTTGGGTATGCTAGGCATATGTTTGGATTATACCAAACTAAAACCCAAATTGGGTAAGTGCCAATTGTAGGTTATCCAAGGGAAACCATAAGTATAGTACTTATACAACTCACTAGAGAACAATTTAATTGTTGCTCGCCATGCGGTTTTTCCTAAGAGGAATACCGATATGCAGTGGTAAGTGGGAGGATAGTAAAACTCGATGAAAATCGTAGTATTACTGTTCAGGCACCGATTCCTTAATGGAACACATATAGTTCATCAAGGATGAAACTATACCATTAATCTTCAAATACACAAGAACCGCGTAAGTCGGAGAGAGTCAGAAAACAACCTGGGGTATTGGTTTCTGATCTCAACTTATAAAGATGTCAATCTTATTGTGGTAAACCAACTGACTACGTATGAGGAAGTGATACAAGGTATCGACTCCCTATTATGACAAAGTGTCATAAGTCCGAAATGGATTCCATGTATATCAACTTAGTTTAGACACTAGTTGATGTACCGCAAGGCATTGTGTTCCTACTGGTACTATATAAGTCTTCAAGGAAGACATACATGGATGGCAACATACCAACGTACTAAGCTAGGCTTGTAGCGGAAAGGTATCGTTATCAACATTGTGTTGATTACGATTCAACCTTTTACCTATTGCCACGGTAAATCCATTTGGATAATGCTTGCTAATGCTGCATGTTTCATTTATGAAATATGTCAGCTTAACGGGAAAATCACTTTCCTGAAAAGGAAACCTTTTGGAGGATGTTTACAACATCCTGTCGGTTTTGTCGTACCATAACAAGCAAACAAAGTTTGCAGGTTATTCGATCCATGTTTGGATTGAAGCAAGCATTAGGTTCTTGGAATTATCGTTTTGATGTAATCATAATAGTTTATGATTTAATCAAAACGAAAATGATTCTTGTGTATATAAGGAGGTTAGTGGGAGCGCACTGACAGTGGCTGTCCTAAAAATAATGATAATATGTGTCGTTTCTTGGAACTATATTCCCATAAAAACAATCGGTGAAAGCTTGACTTTCAGAAAACTCTCTGAGAACTCGTACATTGAAAAATGTACGCGACTTGGTGTCTCATACGCTTTGAGCATATGCATTCACAAACAGGCCAATCCAAGTGATAGTCACTGGATTGATGTTAAGAACATACTTAGTAACTTAGAGATCTAACGATGTTGTCTTAATCTAAGGAGAAGGAGAACTTGAAGTGACTGGGTTCACTACAGCAAGTTTCCTAACCGATAAATGACTACAAGTCGTAACAACGGTACTATAAAATTTGAATAACGGAACAGTGAGCTGGAAATCTTCCAAGCAAGATATTGTTACTGAATAAACAACAAATGTGGGTTATTGCTACAGCTGAGGGAGCAATAGAAGCCTTCTGGGTCGATAACAAATCCTAATTAGATTAGGAATAGTTCTGTTAGCAGCTTAGCTAGGCTTCAGCACAGGCTAAAGAATTAATGGTCTCATCAACGATCCAGATAAATACTTCGACTATTCATCTGATTCGTTCGGATCATACATCGTGGCGATGTGATGATCGAATAAATCGCATCAGACGATAATCATACAAATTCGCTGACTAAAGCATTTCTCAGCAGTTTGAGCCAACCGTACATAGTTCGGGTGTTAGACACTCGAGTGACTGGCTATAGCCCAAGTGGGAGATTGTTGGACAATTATGACCCATAGCGTCACTATTTGTACATATCATGGTGTTGTTGTACAAATTAACTATGTGACAAAGGAGATTGCTCTCTTATCATTTGTGATTAGATCACCAAGATATATAAATGATAGGAAGTCCTTATGATTTGTTCCTAGATTGAGAATGATATGAGACAGTATCAGTTCACAAAGGATAAATCATTAAATATCCATAGTCAGAGTATTGTCAAGATTGGACATCGATAAATACGTAAAAGACTAGTATTACACTTGTGCGCGTTGTGAGGACATAACGACATAGTTCTCATATATTTGGGTATATGATACTCATGCAAGTGTAATAGGAGGTTGTGTTTTACCGATGGTACGGGAAACAGCTTCGCTCTGGATAGACCCCATCGGAATTCCATTGGTAGTATGACTATATGTCTTTGGAAGTCCGAAATCAGGGTAGGTGTATTTGGTCTTAACTTGTGACTTGTACCGCTAATACTTGCGACAATCAATATACTTTGGTTTTGGTCGTCCAGGGTTTTAACCGGTTTCTTTGTACGCCTCTTCTCGGTATATCGAGAATCGTAGTGTGTTGGGTGTGATGTCAAGATGGAAGTATCACTCCAGTCATAGTGGAGATGATGGTCACGATGGATACGGGACTGGTTCTCTTAAATGTTGCAGCTATCGGGATATTATGACAAGGTCATGTATATCCGATTATAGAGACTAGTTACCAGACATCTGATATGTGCTTCGTACGGGGTAGACACAATTCCAGCCCCAGGCCTAGCACGTGATCATCCGATACTGGATCGACATACACAATACTACGTATACTACGCCTGATATAGATCGTTTATTCCTGTAAGCATATTTCTGGAGAATTTGGTAGGCATGGCGCTTTGCTAGAAGCCAACATTGTCTTGTAAATCGGTAAAACGTCGTATTTGGTACGTACGTGTTCGGATAGTCCGAAAACCGTATTACTGCCAATATATCCGGGGATCTCATGGGTCGCTTCCCGAAGATTCAGTGATGACGTATGACTCGCACTTTTATTAATATGGGATTAATTAGAAGAGAGAGAAAATTAATCTGGGATTAATTACGGAGATATTTTATCTGGGATAAAATATTATTTAAAGAGAGAGAACGGTTAATTTGGAATTAATCGATAAATTAATATATTCGATATATTAAACGAAATAAGATTTCGACGCGGAATTAAAATAGAATTTTAATTTGGGCGAACGAATTAATTTAGAATTAATTCGTTAGCGACGTGAATAGTAATTATGCTAGGCATGATTATTTAATTAAATTAGATTTAATTATGATGCAACGAAAAATTCGTTAATTTGGAATTAACGAACCCGAGCCCAGGCTTATTTGCGAGCGCATTCGCATTTCGAATTCGAGTGCGGCATGCAAGTCAAATCAAGCGTCAAATCGCTAGTCACATCTAGCGTCACATCATTCGTCAATCAAGTGATATATGTCTTTCACTTTGAGTGATTGACACCAGTCACTATTCATGAGTGATGTGACTTGATGCAAGTGATTGGAAAGTTTGAAAGGCATTTGATGGATTGATTGACAAATACTAATATTTTAATAAATGGTATTTGTTTTTCAAGTTTTGTGTATATGATATACAAAACAAACAAAATTCTTATCTCTCTCTCTCCATTGGATTCGGCCATTGTGGCCTTTCTTCTCTTCTCTCATTTTTGGCTTTTGAAGCCATTTTTCTTCTTGTTTCAAGCTTGGCCGAAAATTAGAAGGAACCATAGGAAGATTTGTTGCAAATCTTCAAGAGTGCTAGCACACAAAGAGGCATACAAGGTGATAGGGAAACTAACTTGTGAGCTTGGAATCACAAAGCTTGGAGCTTGTTTATCTTCATCAACCTTGGAGGAGCTTGGCCGATTCTTGGAGCACCAAAAGGGGCAAAACCGTGACCTTCACCATGGGCGCAAAAGTTTTGTTCTTCGCATCGCAAAGCCGTTTATTGTGAGTATGATTCTGCCATTCTCATTTATGTATTCATACTTGTTTCATTGCTTTAAAATGATCCTTAGGACTTAATATAAACCCAACATCATCATCCTATGGTGCCGACAATCGCCATCACCACTTGTCGCCACGTGTCACTCCACATGTCAGCCATGTCATCATCCACATCAGTAGTAGACCGAGTCAACTCGCCACGTCAACGCCACATCATCATCAGCCAATCACAGCGTGCCACGTGTCTTAATCCTACGGTGCCGACAATCACTTTCACCACGTGTTGCCACATCATAGCCACGTTAGCATAATTATTGAGTCAATTATGCACATCGCCACGTCATCAGATAAGAATATGAATCAGCCAACCAGAGCGCGACATGTGGCGCGTCGCGATGAGCACACCTTACCGAGTCCTATAAATTTTGCTCGAGGTTTCAGTTTCAGATGTACCTTCCTCTCTGAATTCTCTGATGTAAATAGGGAGTTTTATATCTAGTTTAATTTAAATTTCAGTTTTGTAATTAATTTTAATTACGGTCTGTAATAATAATTTACTTTCTTTACTTTTTCAGTTTTTACTATTCAACATGAGGAGGTAACTTCCCACTGCTAGGGTGAAAGGTAAAACTTTTATTACTGCTATTTAGATTAATCTCCCTAATTATAATATATTCACTATTTAAAATTTGACTTAATGAGGATACCGCTATATTGGCCGGTTGGTAATTGATATTAAATTGAATTTAATTTGACTAAGCAAGGATATCGCATGGTTGGTCGGTTGGTAATTTACCGCCTATATGGCTGGTTTATGGACAAATATTGTTACCGCCTTAATGGCTGGTTGGACTTAATTTGACTTAATCAGGTTACCGCCTATATGGCTGGTTGGTAATGTTATCACAAGTTAATATTTTATATTAAGGGATATATCTAAAATAGTAGTAGTAAAAGTAGATCCTTTAACCCTAGCATTTTATTTTTGTAATTTTACTTTTCAGTATTTACTTTACCGCATTTACTTTTCAGCATTTTATTTTATGTTTTTTTTTTACTTTTAAGTTTTTACTAGCCCTAGTTATGTGTCGTAACTAAGTTAGTTATCTAGGGTTGTGATGAATTCTAATATCATCGGTTTATAAGGGGTTATTTTGTAGTTTGGGTAATTTAAAGGTTTACTTATTAAGTCTTAAGCTTAATGCGTCTTGTTAATTGGCCACTAATAAGATTGATCTGGTAAATCTAAAATAAACTTGACAAAGGAATTTTAGGTTTCAGCCTTAGACTTAGTAGCCCACGATCTTCCTTGAGGATAGATAACCCTTTAATAGATTTCCTTACAGGATATATATATACTTTTCGGGCGAGGGTAGCCATAATTGGAACTTAAACTTAATGAATCCAGGTAATTTGGTTGACATAGACATATGGTTCAATTGGGTTATACTGGGTATTTGCGTCTGACCATCGACAGAGGCTTTCGCATAATTTCGTGTTCCAGGTTAGTAAACCAATTTATTACACAAACATGAAATAACCACTTCATCTTTTAAAAGATATTAGAAAGATTCACAACCTTAGATAGTTTCTTAATAAAGAATTTTCTTAAACCTACTTTCGTGCAATTTTATTTACTTGTTTTTAAATTCAAAATCTTCACCATTTCAAATCAATCAATCAACCTGTTAGATACTAGTAATCATTTGACCGCATAAAATTAATAGATTATGTATTAAGTCATCGTGGGATCGATACTTTTTATACTACTTGAACGATACGTGCGCTTGCGTTATACGCGTGTGATTATGCCGGCCAACGGTTCATTTTTGAACCGTTACTGAGTTGAGATGGTTCAGTTTTGAACCGTTACTGAATGTGAGATGGTTCATTTTTGAACCGTTACTGTATTGAGATGGTTTGTTGTCATTCCCAACTTGCTCGTCTTTGTCTATTTTTTTTAATTAAAACATGGGAACACAAAACAAAAATTGCATGTATGTGACATGATGCATGTATGGATGTATTTCCTATTCCTATGGGTTAGGCCTTCCTTGTGCTATTTTGTGCCATTTGCCTATAAAAATCTTCGGTAGCCCCTGGGCCTGCTTACAGTTTTTCTTCTGCCAATTCTCATCTGGTGATCACTCAATTACTTTGGTCTCATGGCTCATGATCTCGTTGTATCCATTTGTCTTGCAGGTTCATCCTGATATTTTGCCTAAGCTGTCCCCCTAATAGTTACACATATTATCGTTCTCAAAGAATGCCCAGTAATGAAACAAATCCAAGTCTTTGAATAAATGATCTAAGCTAGACTCAAAGTGTGTGTGTGTGTAAAGGTTCTTTTACAGCTTGAGTCCTAGGTAAGCCAACTTAATGATTTCGTTTAAAAATTGGGATCGATGGGTCAAACCAACCTATATGTCTCAATTATGCTCTGTAATTGCTTTTCCATGCTCAATATGGTACGATTTTCTTTTTCTTTTGTCTCTCTTTTTTTCTTTTTTTTTTCAACACACCTACCCTTTAAGGTAGCATTTCTCCTCATGGTGGTCCTAATACTCACCCATGGGTAGCTTCACGCTTATTGGTTATAGGTGGTTTATTATTATTATTTTTTTTGCTTAAGAGATTTTTTTTTATTTTCAACCAAACCACAAATCACAACACAAGCAAATTAGGATAGACATCTAAGCAAACGGTCATTCATCGACCTGCAATTTCTTCAACTAGTCACATTGCCGACTACTCAGGTTTTCACTACTATAAACCTATGATTAAGTGCTCACGAGTCTAAACTAGATCAACTACTCAAAATATCAGATAAAAGCACATCAAGAGCTTATCGTTTCTAAGATTTCACCCTAAAGCAAACAATTTCATCATCATCAGACTTATGCTTAACTATTATGGAAGTGACTCGAACAAGTAGGCGAAATTAATGTCTTATTATTAATAAATGCGGGATCACAATTGAATAAGATCAGGAAAACAATCATCTCCATAAGTGTAGATATCGGACTCATGCTTCTAGCATATTTGGATGATGGTTGGATTTTCTAAGCCCATTAAGGTTTTCATACAAGTTGGCCCATTATCATTTCAAAGCATTCAATCATATTATTGCGAGGTGCAAACTTGTCCCAGTTGAAAAAGGCCCAACAGGTTTACACTTTTGCGATAATGTGGCTAAATAACTTCAAATGATAGGGGGCCAAAACACAAAGTGAAACTTTTGGCCCAATCGTCATAAGACATAAACTCGTCCCAGTTTAAATGGCCCAACAAGTTCGTATCTTATGACAAGAAGTCTAACTGGATCCAAATAATGATGGTCCCAAACACAAGAATAAGGAGTGGCTTCTATAGGTCATACAACTATGGTTCACATGCGGGTTTATAGGGTTATGGATAAAGGCTCTCGCTGGCGAAGGGTTGCCCACAACTAGGTCTCCCCACTCAAGGGTTCGTGCGACCAAATGAGCGCACCTTTTTTATACCCTAAGGTACGTGCCAACGAATGACGATACCATATAACGATCCGCCGCTTCGAGCGAAAACGACTTCACGATATATGATGCCATCAAGGTAGGAAAGGGTATGCAAAATATATGAGACAAGGTTAACTAAAGAAAAAATCACAAACATTACAAGACATTATTTCGGGGCCGATTCTCTATCCCTAGTGGAGTCGCCAGACTGTGTGAACAGAGATGTAGGCGACGCTGTCCGGGCTCGCGGCCCGTTGGGAGTACGGAGTAGCCCGCGGGGGACTAAATCGGAGAATAAATGGAGTCGCCACCCAGTGTGAACTGGGAAATGATTTAAGGCCGCACTCACCCCTCACAAGGGAAGACCTCAAACCATTGGGTTCAGAATGGTCCCTTACTTTTGCCAATTGTAATGAAAGGATTTATGCAATAATATAACCAATTCTTATGCAATACATACAAGATAATTTAATCAACACACAAGTTTGCACACCAATAAACGTAAATAAAAAAAAAGGAAGACAAATGCATAATTCCATAGACATATTAAACATAGAAGTACAAAAATGTAAATAAATAATAATCGAAATGCTAATAATAATGGCAGATAATCCAGTGCATAATATAAAAGAAATGATCAAAGAAGCAAACATGTATAAAATATGATGAGGAGGGTATGTTCACTGTATGTGCGTTCGTGTAGCATTCAGAAACGCGTTCGCACGGTAAACCAAATGCATGCGTTCGTATAGCGTTCGGAAATATGTTCGAATAAAAATGAGGCAGAATGCATGCATTCGTGTAGTGTTTGAGAACGCGTTCGAATGAGATTACCAAATTGGTATCTAAAATGACATAAACATGTGCGCGAGCATTTTTCAAGCGGTACGTGGAGTTGTATCCCAAGTACAGACCGCACTACCGTCCATTCAGATTCGGCTACGGAATTTATGTATGGTTTTCCATCCGATATACCGTGAGAGGCAACACTCAAGCATTAACACAGCATGAATGCTAAGTGAAAAATGAAAAATGACAACCAAAAAGACAAATAAAAAGATCAACAGAAGAAGGGTGTGACCAAGAGCTTTGCCCAACGTCCATATCGGATCTTGTATACCTGGCGTGGCAAGACATTGTGGTAAAGGTAGCCTTTAGGCATTTCCCTCAAACGGAGGACCTTAAATCCAACGCGATTAGCCCATGCGCACCAAATGACGACGCAAAAGTAAACAGACGGAATAACATGCAGAAAGTAAATGACAGAATAATAAAAGAGATGCGACCAAGGCCGACATCTATGTGGGACTTCGTATGCCCGATTGAACATACTTCTCATTCAATCAAGTATATTTTGTCCGGCGCGGGAAAACATCATGGCAAAGGTAGCCTTTAAGCATTTCCCTCAAATGGAGGACCTTTAATCTAACGCGATCAGCCCATGCGCACTAAATAGCAATGTATAAATAAATAAAGCGATAACATGCGAAAAGTAAATAACGGAATAATAAAAGAGATGCGACCTAGCCAACATCTATATGGGACCTCATATGCCTGATTGAACGTATTTCACATTCAATCAAGTATACTTCGTCCGGCGCGGTAAAACATCGTGGTAAAGGTAGTCTTTAGGCATTTCCCTTAAATGGAGGACCTTTAATCCAACGTAGTTAGCCCATGCGCACTAGATTAACAATGAATAAATAAATAAATAAAGTAATAACATGCGGAGAGTAAATAACGGAATAATAAAATAGATGCGACTAAGGCCAACATCTATATGGGACCTCGTATGCCCGATTGAACGTATTTCACATTCAATCAAGTATACTTCGTCCGGCGCGGCAAAACATCGTGGTAAAGGTAGCCTTTAGGCATTTCCCTAAAATGGAGGACCTTTAATCCAACGTGATTAGCCAATGCGTACTAGATTAACAATGCATAAATAAATAAAGCAATACGTAGAAAATAAATAGCGCAACAATAAACACAAACAACGAATGAACACAAAATTAAATAATAAAACGAAACACGCGCTTGAAAGTTTCTCAAGCGGTACATGGAGTTGTATCCCAAGTACAGACCGAACTACCGTCAATTCGGATTCGACTACGGAATTTTCGTCTGGGTTTCCATCCGATATACCGCAAGAGATAGCACGCAATCATTAACTCAACATAAATGAAACTATGCGTAAATATAATGATGCATGCGAGTGATCAACAATGAATAACTGAAAAGATAAATAAATAGCAAAGGGTGCCCTCAGGTCTTACCTTTTAAGTTTCTTCTCGGAAGTGCGTTGCGTCGTCGCCGGAAGGGTTAATGCTCCGTGACTTTTCTGGTTCACTGGTTCAATATTTTTGTTCACTGCTTCGCTGTTCTGGACTGCTATTTTTTCGGTGATTGGACTACTGTTTTGAGGTATTTTGCGACTATTTTTTGGTGATATTGCTCAATGTTTTTAGCTGCTATTTTTGGGTTGTTGTTCACTGTTTTTAGCTGCTGTTTTTAGGCTTATTCTTGGACTAGTGTTGGGTGGTTTTTGGGACTGTTTTGCTACTATTTTTCGTGCAGTTTGAGGGCTGATTGCGGTGATTTAAGGGTTAATTTTGTTGTTTCTGTTTCGGTCAGGTACTACTGGCTGAAGGTTTATTTATTGTTGGTGTTTCGGTCAAAGGGGCTGCTTATTGTTGATGGTTTGTGGACAGTTTGTTGGTGTTCATGGTGTCGGTTAGTGGCTTAATTGAAAGTTTATTGGTTTTTTGTTTGGTCGGCAGGCTGGTGAGGGTATTTTGTGTGGCTTGTTGTTCTCACGTGAATGGGCTGCTGGTTGTTGCGTTGATGGTGGCCTCCACGTTAATGCCTACTTTGCGCAACCTCTTCTTTTTTTATTTGTTTTATTGCTCACGTATGGCTTTGGTTTGATTAGTGCGTGTATGGGCAGTGTTGTTTACGTGCGTTTGGTGGTCTGTGTGTGAGTGGCTTTAGGGTTTTGTGTGATGATGCCGAGTAGGGTGTTGAGTGTATGGGCTGCTTTGTTAGCGTCTATGGTCTTTTTTTGTTTTAGGTTTGTGAGGCAGTTTGTGTTTCTGCCGAGAAGAGGGAAGGGCTGCTAGTGTGTTGTCAACTTGAGAGCCGTCTGAGTGTAGGCTACGAGCGTGTGAGGTCTTAATGAGAGAGAGGGGACGAGAGAAAGAGTTAGGGTTTTATTTTGTGAGTCGTCCAGGAGGGGGGCTGCATGTTGTCATCTTTTGTTTGTATGTTTCGGCTTTAGGGTTTATTTCTTGGTTTGCCGAGAGTTTTGGGAAGCGAGAGAGAAGAGATCGATGAGTTGATTTGTTTAGGGTTTATATTTTTTGTGAATGCCGAGAGAGCCAGGATGATTAGGAAGAAGAAGCCAGGTTAGGGTTGGTGCATAGTTCCTTTTATAATAGTGTGCTAGGGTTTCTCATGTGCATGGGTTTTCAAAAGGAAATAAATCAAGCAATAAAGGGGTGTATTTAATTAATTTATTTAGGGAAAAAATATTGGGTATTTTTTGTGGGGATTAGATTCAAAATATTTTTAATTTGGAAGTGGATTTGGAGGGATTTTGGCATGTGTTTTGTATGTGTTTTAATTATTTTGGATTGGGCTTGGGCGTGTGGGACTAGAAAGGTTGCATGGGTTTGTATGGTTACATGGGCTTTCAGGGGTTTTGTGGGTTGCGGGTGGTTTTGGGGCGAGGCTAATATTTTAAAACAGAGATCAATCAAGCGAGCCCGAGGCCAAACAAATGAATCAAATTTGATAAGGTATTAATTTTTTTTGAATTTTTCCTTCCGACGTCCGTTTCCCGCGACTTCCGTAACTTATCGGGTAGTGCCTCCATACGAGGCTTTTCATTGGGCTTTATGCAAAAATGCAGTGTCTACAAGCACTGAATATTACAAACTTTTCAAATACATGTCATGGCTGTATTTTACCATGCATGTTGATAATACCTGTCAACTGAACATATGAAGATCCAATTTAGTCAGTATTATGGAGAATTCACAAATTAAATAATTCAAAAGGAAATAAACAAAAATTAACTTGTTACGAAATAGGTTGAGATACGTCTCAGGAGTGGAAATTCCTTACACAACTATCTCACACCAATTTCACCTGATTAATCAAATTAAAAACACAAAAACAAAATATTTTTTTTTAATTTTTTATATATTGTTTTAAACTTTTTGACTAAAAATAACATAATAAAAACAAGATACTAGTCAACTATTCCCCTCCCCCAAACCTAAATGAGACATTGTCCCCAATGTCTTAAAAATTAGAAGATGAGTTTAGAAGATAGTACATGGTTAGCTGAAATTCTACATCTAAAATTATCAATTAAAGGTTAAGATCCAGATTTATCCGACGTTTTTTTACCACGATCCTTATCAGACCAGTTTATCTTGGAAAAGATAGGGTTAATTTGTGGTTCAAAGGCTAAGATTTGGTCAATTAAATCATGGGCAGTTCTGGCATTAAAGAGGAGTTCTTTTACAGGTTTTGACATGAACCCATTTCTCTGGGCATCATCAAGAAACACACAAAGAAAATCAGAAAACCCATCAGCGTTAAACAGTCCAATCGGTTTCTGATGTATGTTCAGGTTCGCCCAAAATAGTACTTTAAAAATTTCCTCCATCGTACCCAAGCCACCTGACAAAGCAATAAAAGCATCAGCACAGTTAATCATTTCTACCAGGCGTTTGGACAAACCTGGCACGATCAGTTCCTCTCCATTTGATGGTTCTATCAGATTCGCTTCTCCCAAGGGTTTTGGGATGATTCCCAAGACTTGACTGCCTCATTCCTGTACAGCCCTTGAAACAATCACCATTAGTCCAAGATTCACACCGCTGTATACTAAGTGCATATTCCTTTCAGCTATGACTCGACCCAATTCATGTGTTACCTCAATGAACTCTGGCTTAGAACCAACACTAGTACCGCAAAACACACAGATGTTTACAACCCGTCTTCTTGAAGTGGCTTCCATTTTTATTGTATTTATTTCAAAAATCTGGATGCCTTCAAGAGTGCAATGATGAGTTGAATTTATAACCCTTGAAAAAGAGTGAGTAATAATAGCACTAGTACCTGCCAAATGACAATTATTAGCTAAACAGTAAAATATATCGTGAAAGTCAAAAAGTATGGATCCTGTAGGAGAAAAGAATAAAAAAATAAATCACAATTATTAGATAAATACAAGAAGGGAGAAAAGAAAATAACAAATAAATCACATTAAATAGAGATAATAATATTTAGAAGATAACGACTTGAATGACGTCTATGCGTCAGGGACAAGCTTCTCATCCAATTTTCTTATAAATTGGCAAACATGGTCTTTTAGAGTCAGATTCCTGAGACTTAAATGTTGTCTTTCTTTTTGGAATTGTGCATATAACATGTGAATTGCGTGATGCACATATCCACTAGAATGCGTCTCAAGAGTCTTAGATATGTCATCCAAAGACTCCTTACTCAAGCCATCCCTAATGAATTTAATATTATCTTCACGGTTATTAGACACCATTCCTAAAGAACGACAACGAGTATTACATGTTATGCGAGCACATTTATAGCAAACACCCATTCTTTTACCTCTTCGCTTTTTAACAAAGGTACTTCTTCCTAAACCAGACATATGTGAAATAAAAGAATCGAAGGACTCACCTGCCAATCGGACCCGTGCTTGAATAATCCAACGAATGTCATTAGGAATACCTTTGATCATCAGTAGTCTCATCTGTTCCAAGCCAGCTTTGTAGACTTTCATCAGAGAGTTTTGAGGGAGAGAAGGAAATTGCTTGTGAAGATTTGCGAGAACTTCTTCCATCCTGAAATGTGACTTTACCTACACAAATTAAACACACAAAAATAAAACACACCAAATATAATATATACATAAATTGCATGGGTTGCCTCCCACCTAGCGCTAAGTTTAACGTCGTCAGCTAGATATGACTGCCCGAACGTTAGGCTAGATCTTAAAGTGTGATACGTTCTTTTTGTCGCTCAATTGATTCCCCCCATTAGTGCTTGACAGGCTGGCTGTTAACTTTGAATGTGGTTTGGACTTGGGGTTGTATATCTCAACAACTCCATATGGTAACACATGAGTAATCAAAAATGGACCTGACCACTTTGATTTCAGCTTTCCAAGGAAAAGTTTCAACCGTGAATCGTATAACAACACCTGCAGCCCTGGCTCCAGTTGTATGCGCACTATTTTTTATCATGCGATTTCTTTATCTTTTCATTGTACAATTTGGCATTCTCATAAGCCTGTAGGTGAAATTCCTCCAATTCATTTAGTTGGTGGAGTCTTTTCTCTCATGCTGCTTGTAGATCAAGATTCAACTTCTTCAGTGCCCAGTGCGCCTTGTGTTCAAGCTCCACTGGCAGGTGACACACTTTCCCAAACACCATTCGATATGGGGACATACCAATGGGTGTCTTGTAAGCTATCCGGTAGGCCCATAATACGTCATCCAGTTTTTCAGACCGGTCATTCCTAGTTGATCCAACGGTTCTCTCCAAGATTCTTTTGATCTCCCTGTTTGAAACTTTAACCTGTCCATTTGACTGTGGATGGTAGGAAATGGAAACTTTATGAGTAACTCCATATTTAGATAGGAGTGCATCAAAGTATATTTCAGAAATGTGTGCCTCCAACACTGATAATCACCCGAGTTGTTCCGAAGCGAGTGAAAATATATTTTTAATGAATTTTATCACCACTTTTGAATCATTTGATGGCAGTGCTATTGCATCAACCCATTTGGTGACGTAGTCTATTGCAACTAGTATGTATAGGTTTTCGAATGATGGAATAAAGGGTTCCATAAAATCAATCCCACATACATCAAATTGTAGGCACTGCATTTTTTCATGTAAGTCCCGATGATGAGTCTCATATGGAGGCACTACCCTTTAAGTTACAGAAGTCGCGGGAAACGAACGTCGGAAGGGAAAATTCAGAAATTGATACCCTGTTGGATTTAATTCGTCTGATTAGCTTCAGGTTTGCTTGTTAGATCTCTGTTTTAAATTTAGCCTTGGCCCAAAACCCCGCACCCATCCAAAGCCCAATCCAAAATAATTAAAACATTTAAAACACATGTCACAAATTAAATTAAATCCAATTAAATTAAATAAATCACCTTCCTAATTACCAATGATTTAAATTCAATTAAATAATTCACTCACCAAATTTAAAGATATTCCCCACCAAAATTACATAATTTATTTCCCTTTTAAAATTAATTAAGATACACACATATTTACTTGATTTCTTTCCTTTTTGAAATCCATGCAAAACCCTAGCACCACTATAAAATATAACACAAATCCAAACCCTAAAGCCCCGGCTCTCTTCACTCAGCTCGCTCATCTCTCTTCCCTCTCTTAAAGACTCACAAAAATATAAACCCTAACAACTCACGGCCTCTCTGGACATTCTCCCTCTGATCCAACAAACCTAATCCATTGGCCTCTCTCTCTCTGAAACAAAATAATATAAACCTTAGCAATTCACACTCCACTCACGTCTTTTACAAACCATAGCAGCTCACGACTCTCCTTTCATCACCTCACACAAATAAGCCAACTGCCGAGCATCAAACCAGCCCAAACGAACCACAAACAAACATAAACCCGACCAAACGACCAAAAAACACTTCCAAACTAAAGCATATGAAAACCAAGTCATTCACGGCAGCCCTCACTGACCGAGATCAAACCAGCCACAAACCCTCAAACGTGAGCTCCTTCACGTAACAAACAACAACAAAAAACAGTCCCCAAATCTCTGAAAACAGTCCCCAAACAGTGAACAAATCACCCCAAAATAGCCCAGATTTTACCGTAAAACTGCATCCAAAACTGCCCCGTAAAACTCGCAAACCTTAAGCCAAAATAGTCCCGCTTACCGTAAAACAGTGAGCCAATACCGCGACCAGAAACAGCCGTAAAACGGAGTAAAACAGTAGCCCGAACAGCGAAACAGCGAAGGAAAACGTTGAACCAGTGAATCGGAGGAGTTGCGGAGCATCAACCATAATGATTTGTGTTAAATATCATAAATTGATATTTAATTAATGTGTATTTAATAATATCAAATATTAAATACAAATACACATTAAATCAAAAATGACCGTTAGGTCCCGATTGCATGTATTTTTTGTTTAACCATTAAACGAGTTATAAATAATCAGTATTATCCATGACAGTTGCCCTAGTGCTCTATGAGTATATTTCATTAGTGAGACTCTTGATTCAGGCATATCCGTCACGAAATCAAATGTCGTGTCCATAATTCACCCACCTTAAATTATGACGAACACAGATAAACTCTCTGAATTATACAGGTCGAGGTCACTGCATACGTATAATCCTTCCGTCACAGGTATTCAGATTATTCCAGAGATATAGATACAAACGTGAAATCTCTATAGAATAATCACATCGACATTTCTATTAGCAATCTCTCAAAAAACACTTAGAATTAATTTTTACAGTGTACCACGGGCCCATAAATTTAACAGATTGCTAATTCCATATTGAATACCTATGCTCTGTACACAGAGCTGACGGATCTTATCTTGATACACACAAGATATCCTGAGGATCAGTCCACACCCAACGAACAAGCGAAGGTATGATCTAAATAGATTAGTGACATGACTACCATCTTAGTGTCGAGGATAACTTAAATATCCATAGTGGTATCTCAAGTCTAAGAATCACTATACTCACTCAACCCGAGAAGATTCTCATTGACGTTGGTGTACCTACCATTAAGAATCTTCGGTTAGTCGTTCAGTGTTTATCCGATATAAATACCTACACGTCTATACGAGTCTCCCAGACTCATGGTTCACTGAGAAACCATCGGAATCCAAGATTCCAATATACGACATGTACCAGTCTCAACGGGTTTACTTTACTGACCAAGTAGTGTAAACCGTGATCGGGAACAGTTTAAGAATGACAACGTCATGATACAACTCAATGTCAGTTGCGACGCTTTTGCAACAGTATCATAACTAATCATTCTATGGTCGGTTACGTCTTTACCATATTAAAGAAGAATTTATATAAAAGAAACTGTTTATTTTATTCATAATAAAATGTTACATTAGTATTTACAAGAAATACATTAAAAAAATTGGCACTTAGAGCACCAACCCTAACAAAATCTCCCACTTGCTCTAGTGCCATTATCGATTGTATCTAATACCCATCGACTCCATATGTTTATCAAATAACTTTGGAGGTATGGCCTTCGTAACCGGGTCTGCTACATTATCTTCACTCGGTACCTTACACACGACAATGTCCCCTCGTGACACAATCTCTCGAATGATGTGGTACGTTCATTCCATATACTTCGACTTCTGATGCGCCCTTGGTTCTTTTGCTTGCGCAATGGCTCCATTATTATCATAATATAACACATGGTTTCGAGAACCAGTTATGCGATTTCTGTTTATATAGTTATACTCGTAAAAAATTTATTGTTTCGATTATAAAAGTAATAAATGAACTCTAATTGAGCTGATTCTTAAACCATCAGACATATTTTTCTGAGACGAACAACTTTCGTGTTGAATACTTTTCAAAATTTGCATCAGAAGAGCTTCCACAATATGATTTTCAAGAAAGTTCCATGGCAGAGACCTAATTGCAATTTCGCGGGGCATGAACGTAAATTTCATAAACTTCTTTATAAATATCCAAAGTTGCCCTTATTTTAAAAATGGCCATAACTTCCCAAAATCTCAAGTCGGCCCCCTACCCCTAAAATCAATGCTACTAGTTTCTGGTTGCCCCAAATTGATGTATTTGAAGTGAAATGTTTAATAAGCTTAATATCTATGTGTATGTAAAAATGTACGTAAGGGTATAACTTGTAACGATATGAAATTGTGTATGTGAATGAATACGTAAATGTATAAGTATATGAGTATGTATTTGTGTATTCATATGATGATATGTATAGGTGGGGTATATGAAATCGATAAATGGAATAAGTCATGATTTCTGATTTGGTATTAGCTTATGTATATCTAGGCTATATGAATAAGTTGTTATTATCTTACACATATAAATTATTTGTATAGAGATTGGAATGGTTAAGTGCGATAAGGAATGATTATAAGCTAAGTTCTCCTTAAATGAATATGTTTGATCGATAAAAGAAAAGATACGAGGACTGATAAAGATATGACATTTGATTCATAGCAAGATGAATATTCGTATGTTTGAAACATATATATGTTTTGAGTGTTTGAATGAAATTTTGGAGTGTTCGTCATAGATGTGTTTGTGTATGAGAAGTCGTGCGATGAGTTTGGTGTGATGTGATATGTATGCATGTATGTATGTTTAATTGGTTGATGTTCTCGTGATATAGTAGTCGAGCTGGTTAGGAATCCGTACGGATGGAATTCATCTCATACCTATTCTAAAATAGGTAATGAGTCCCGTACGAGTATTGTATATGTAAGCCAGCCATATGTATGTATTATTTGGTTATGTTTCTCTGATGTATTGGTTGTTATGTATGCTTTGGTATTGGTTGCACGATATTGTATGTATATTTAAGTGTTTCTGTGAGATAGAATTCATGATTTTTGTGAACTGTGTATGTTACTGTAGAATGAATGAATTATTTGAAAACTAATGGGTATAAGATGCTGTAAATTAATGTATGTTACAGTAGAATGAAGAATTATTTGTGACAATTATGACCCATAACATCACTATTTGTACAGAACATGGTGTTTGTTGTACAAATTAACTATGTGACAAAGAAAATTGCTTCTTTTATCATTTGTAATTAGATTACCAAGATATATAAATGATAAAAGTCCATATGATTAGTTCCAGATTAATAAGATATGAGACAATATTAATTCACTAAGTTTTAATCATTAAATATCCCTAGTCGTAGTATTATCGAGACTGGACATCGATAATACGGAATAGACTAGTATTGCACTTGTGCGTGTTATGTAAGCGTAACAGTATAGTTCTTATATATTTGGGTATTCGATACTGATGCGAGTGTAATAGGAGGTTATGTTTACCGATGGTACGGAAACAGCTTCGCTCTAGATAGACCCCTCAGAATCCCATTGGTAGTATGACTATGTGTCTATGGGAATCCGAATCAGGGTAGGTGTATTTGGTCTTAACCTGAGACTTGCATCGCTAATACTTGCGACAATCAATATACTTTGGTTTTGGTCGTCCGGGGCTTTAACAGGTTCTGTGTACGCCTCTTCTTGGTATATTGAGAATCGTAGTGTATTGGGTGTGATGTCAAGATGGAAGTATCACTTCAGTCATATGGAGATGATGATCACGTAGGATACGGAACAAGTACTCTTAAGTACTGCAATCATCGGGATAATATCACTAGGTCATGTTGATCCGATTATGGAGACTAGTTACCAGAGATCTGATATATGCTTCGTACGGGGCATACACAATTCCAGCCTCAGGCTTAGCATGTGACATTCGATAATGGATCGTAATACGCAATACTACGTATACTACGCCTGACATAGATTATATATTCCTAAAAGAATATTTCTGGAGAATTGGGTAGGCATGGTGCTTTGCTAGAAACCAACATGTCTTGTAAATTGGTAAAAACGTGGTACGGGGTACGCACGTATTCGGATAGTTGGATAACCAGATTTACTGCCAACATATCCAGAGATATCATGGGTCGCTTCCCGAAGATTTACCGATGACGTATTACTCGAACATAATTAATCTGGGATTAATTAAAAGAGAGAAAATTAATCTATGATAAATTACGAAGAATTTTATCTCGGATAAAATTCAATTAATAGAGAGAGAACGATTAATTTCGAATTAATCGATAAAATAATATATTCGTTATATTTAATGAAATTAGATTTCATAACGGAATTAAAATTAGATTTTAATTCGGGTGAATGAATTAATTTAGAATTAATTCGCGAGCGACTTTAATAGTAATTTTGCTAGGCATAATTATTTAATTAAATTTGATTTAATTAAGTCGCAACGGAAAATTCGTTAATTCGGAATTAACGAACTCAAGCCCGAAATGTGTTTGCGGGCCCACTCGGATTTTGAATCAAAGTGGGGCCCACATTAAGTCACATCACATGTCATTCTCATCACTTTATGTTGATGGAGTTTGGTATTTGGTGATGACTTACCAAACACTCAACTTTGAAAAGGTGATGGAATTTTTACCAAATCTTGATTTGGTATATGGTTTTGATTTTTGGAAAATCATTACAACTTCACTCATTTTTCTTTTCTCTCATCTCCATGCCTTGGGCATGAACTTCATCATCTTCATCTCTTCTCTTGGCTTGGCCGAGAGTCACACAAAGGAAATGGGAATTTTTGTTGCAAAAATTCTCCATTGCTAGCACATCAAATGAGTCATACAAAGGTGTTAGGGACACTAACCCTTGAGTTTGGAATTCAAGAACATGCTTGGAATCTCAACATACATCAAAGGAGAAGCTTGGAGCAAATTCAATGGAGGCAAAAGTTTTGTTGTCTACAAATCCTTAGCCGAGCATTGTAATTATTTTCCGATACTTTACTTTTCATATTCACATGATTTAATGCTTAAATATCTTGGTTATTGTTCTTAGAGAACCCAACAATGGTATCATGAGCCTAAATTAAGCATGAAATATTTTAGGGTTCTTAATCTTGAATTTGGGCAATTTTGATTTGAGCATGATTTGATCAAATTATTTGTTTGAGTATGCTTACATATGATAACTTAATGTTATGTATGATCAATTTGATGAAAAATTAATTGGATTAATTTTCCCCAAAAATTTGGCTTGGCCGAATACATAAGGACCTTTGTAGGTCCTGGTGATTTTCATTTTAAGCCATTGGATGTGTTTAGAATTTTGGATATATTGATTTGTGATTTTATTGGATTGAAATCAAATCGGATATAAAAAGTCCATTATTGCCGTGAGCTTATAGAAGCATGTTGGGATTTATTTTGCTTCAATAATGTTGGACATGTATTGATTAAATTAAAGCATGATTAATTAGTGTAATTGGTGTTTTGGAAATATTAATTTAACTAATTAATTATGGCTAATACACTTTAATTAAATAATTGTGATATTTGGAATATTGTGATTAAATTAATTGGGCTTAATTTGGAATTGGGCTAAAAATATTGTATTTGGGCTTAATGGGCTTGGTTGGGCCAAGTTTGGTTTAGGATAATTGGTTGGATCCAATTGGGCCTAAAACCATTTCCATAAAGTCCAAATATGATAAATGGGCCTTTAAATTATTAATTGGGCCTAATGGGCCAAAATTAATTTTGTGGCAAAGGGTGATTCCTTATTGGGCTTTGGTTGCCAAAGTCTATGCCTTATAAATTAATTAAAAGCCCATTGGACTTTAATTAAATTGACATTAGATGTTAATTGGGCTTTGAGACCTATTAAGATTAGATTTAGAATCTAAGTCGCAAAGGCACATTAAAAGTGTAATTATTTAATTTGGAATTAAATATAGAATTAGTATTGAATACAAATTAAATTAGATTTAAATTGTAGTTCGATATAATTCAAGAATTCATACTTTGAGTACTTATTCTTAAACGAGATGAACTCGCGCAAATCAAATCGTTGTTTGAACATTGGATGGTCATTAATTAAAGATTAATTAATTGGATTAGATTGATTGATAACATGCTTTCTGTGAATACATGGATGTGATGTATGAATAATGTATATCGGATGGATATTAGATGGGTGAGGGCAATATTGGAAATTTTTGTAATAAATTTAGAATTTATTAAATTGGACCTGCGTGTCCAGCCTTTATCTCTCGATTCTTTGTAATTCTCTTCTCACCTATTCCCCTCAATGTAAATGAGGTTTCTTTAGAAGTGTTATGTAATTGGGTAGAAGTAAGAATAGTGCTAGCCGGGGAGAGGAAAGAGAGTGATTTGTTCTAGGAATAATTTGTGAGATATACATCCGCATATCATTATTAATTTATTTATCACGCCTTATTATGCTTTTAGAATGCATGTTTAAGGGTGTATGATGAGACCTAATCAAAGATAATTAATTGGTTGCTAATTACACGAAAAACCCTCAACAAATATTAAGCGTTTTCCTTCCATTTAATGATTCATTCTCAAGATCCAAGATTGGCACTGGTTTGTTGGCCAAAGTCAAGATCTTTGTCCATCGCGGATGTGTTTGAATCATGAAGGCTTTGTTCCACATCGCATGTTTTGTCCAAGTTGTGATTTGTTGGCCAAAGTCAAGATCACTTCTTGTCCATCGACATCGATTATGAAGCTTTCCAAAGTCAATGGGTCCCGCTTAACTGGAATCATTAAGCTTGTTGTGCCAAAGCCAAGGCTTAGTTGATTCAGAGGAAAAAGTTAGGCAATATATTGGATATATTGACATATATTGGATATATGTTTCGGACTTGGATGTCCACCTACTAGATCTAGAAATTTGATGAGATCCAATTGATCTTAGAGATCTACCTAGTTAAGTTTCATACAACTCGTTGGCCAAAGTCAAGGTTGTGTGCTATTTAACGGGATCCTAGCCCACTAGGAAACTAGGTTTCCCGAGTACTCCACAGAGGGTTAGAGGCTCGCCAAAAAATAGTGAGAGGCAAATATTAAATTTGTAATTTCATTTAGATACTTGCCAATACGCGCTCATTTCATTTTTCATTATTTATTAATAAATATATCAGTTGGACTAATATTTAATTGTTGTTTTAATTGAACAGTTGGACTGTATTCAAACTACTTCATTTATATTGATTATATAATTGGATTATAGTAATCAATATATTTGAATTCAACCAATCAAATAGTAGTTTATTATATAGATAGACTATAGTAATCATTATATTTGATTGTACCCGAAATCGTTGATTGGATAGTTGGACTATTGGAATCAAGATAACTGAAAGATTAGCGTTTAGAATATAATCTTGTGAGAAAATGTCTTTAAACGGCTCCAATTTTCAGATTGGGAATAAAACCTCAGGATAGTCCTGGAAACTGAGAAGTTATTCTATTTGATAGAGAAACATCTCGGGCCTGAGCCCGGAGTTGAGCAAATAGTAGAGCATGAGTTTTGTAAGACTCATGGTGATGATAACTTTAGTGCTCAATCCGTTATGCTTACCACATGACTCTTAAATTCTGTCGTCTGAATTAAGTATTAGATCCTTATACCATGATGGTGAAATTAAAGGATCTTCATAGATCTAACCTTAGATCTTAGATGTACAATTTGCAAAAGAAGCTCTTCCGCTCGCGTATGTCAGAGGGTACATCTGTCGAGCACTAGGTGTCGCAGATGATTACTGACATCGATTATCTAGGTTAGCTGGGTATTACCTACGTGGCCGAGACGACCAAAGATTTGATCTTGTAGTCTCTACCCGAAAACTGGGGCAGGTTCATTATGATCCAAGAGTAAACTCTTGGAGAGTTGATGGCTATGCTCAAGGAGGCAGAGCCAGAGCTTCTAAAATGGGCAAAGGCAAAATCATCACAGTCTTCTAGAAAGACAAATGACATATCCCAAGATGTCTACCTAAAATGTGGCAAACGGGGTCACTGAAGTGTGACTACCGTATGGACAAGGCAGGCATGAAGAAGTGAAGGTGGGGCAAGGCTCCGACTTCAAGTATGTTTGTCATAAACATGTTAACTATTAGTTTCAAAATTGGATTTTTGATTCTAGATATGGTATATAAATAAGTACTGATGTGCAGAATCTGCTGATTAGCACGAGACTGACTTCAGTTGAGATCCATATGCGAGTCAGAAACGGGATGAGAGTCGTTGTTTTAACCGTAGAAACCTAACTTTTGGAAATGCCCTTGGGGCATGTACTTAAATTAGGAAAGTGTTATAATGTACATAATTTGACTAGAAACATTATCTCTATATCTAGTATAACTCGTTGCGGGTATACCTTTATATTCTAGAACAAAGATTATATTGAGATAAACATATTAGATGTGAATAACAGTATTTATATTTTGAATATAAATTAATCTCAAACATATAACATGACAAACGAATAGCTCAAACTAAATTAATCAGATGAGACTTATTTGTGGCATTGCTGTCTGGGACACATTAACAAGACTCGTATATCCACACTTTCGAAGAGTGGGTACTAGGACAGATTTGATTCTAATTCAAATGATGTCTACGAATCTAGTTTATTAGGCAAAGTGCCTAAAACACCTTTTACTTGGTAAAAAGTGTAAGTGCCACCGATCTGTTAGCCCTCGTTCATAGTGACATAAGTGGGCCCATGTCTAGCTAGGCTAGAGATGAATATGAATACTTCGCAACCTTTACGGATGTGGCATCGCCTAATGGTTATGTGTTTCTTGTGAAACATAAATCGGAAACTTTTGATAAATTCAAAGAGTTTCGACAAGAAGTATAAAAACAGACCGACAAGAGTATTAAAACATCATGATTGGACTGTGGTGGAAATATTTAAGCAATAAGTTTCTCAATTATTTGAAAGAGTATAGTATTTGTTGATGGTATTTTCAGGTCCTGTGATATTTAAGCAGTACGGCAGGGGTAAAAAGGTAATTCCCTTCTTGATCGAGACCACTAATGCCGACCCGACCATTCGATGTTGCATACGTCAACGGTAAGGGGCCGAGCACTTGGTGATCAGTGACCGACCACTTAAGCTCGGGTGGACAGTTATTGTCAGATCGATAGCAGCATTCTCAGTTCAAAAGACCATTGTGACCAACCTAATGAAGACCGAGAACATGGCGAGATACGCTCCAGAAGATAAGACATCCTATTTTTACGGATAAGAAGATAAGTTATCCTACTTTCATGGGGAAAGGTTGATGAGTCAGTATCCTAATAGGATATGGAAGTGAAGGTAGTTTTCAACTAGGAATCCTTATGGGAAAAGGAATCTGATTTCTTCACTATTATAAATAGAATGGGAAAATGTAAGTAAGTTGTATCAAGATCAATATCATTACCATCAGACTTGTAAACAAAAAACAGCGTAGAGAAGCATATTTCGATAATAAAACATCATTCGTTTTGTGCCCGTGGATGTAGGCTGGATCTGATCCGCCGAACCATGTTAAAACTCCTTGTCGATTGGTGTATTTATCTGTCTTTTCCAAATTTGCTTTTGGTTTCCCATAAACTAAACAAATTCACAGTTGGTGGAGGATTGTCTCGGGAGTAAAAAAACCCTTATTGCCCCTGAGACCGAAATCAGCCATCAACAGTTGGCGCCGTCTGTGGGGAACTCCAAAAAAAAGCAGCTCGCGTGGTAAAACAATGGCAGAAGGTGGAAATCACCGGTCGTCAGGGAGTTCAACAGCAGATTAGATGGGAAGATGGAGGAAAATATGAGGAAAGATAGGGAGGAAAATCAAATCCTTCTAAAATCCATGATGAACAGACTGGAGAGGATGTAAGAGACGAATAATGAGAGACTTGAAGCCGGAACCAGTCAGAGGAGCATGCCCTTAATGTTTTCAAACACTCTTTGATCCCTACCTTTTTGGTCATTCTGATCCGTGAGAAGCATATCACGAGGAATGATTACACCCTCGTGGCGTATGCTTGCTCCAGCGTTGTAAGGAAGAGCCCTTGAACGAAACGCGGGCTCTATAGTGACCTGACGTATAGAGGAATGTGCCCTTACCATCCTAAACGCTCTTTGATCCGAATCCTGGTTCGCCGGGACTCTGAATTGAAAGATTCAAAATTATGTTTTGGAGACCTCGGACAGAACGCAGTTTTGAGGTATCTGTGTTGTTGTTTACACTTGCAAAATGTTTCGTTTCGAGTCAGTCCCATTTTTTGATTTTATTTTCCAAAGTTTTATTTTTTTCTTTCGCGGGTCTGGCAAGGGATGCCCATGCCAAATTTGATAGGGCTTCAAAGGTTGGTTCACTTCCCTTCTGAAAAGTCCCAAGGATTAATTGGCTCGGGGCTGGATTCGTTCCGCCGAGGCCAATACTTGAGTAATCGGCTCGGGGCTGGATTCGTTCCGCCGAGGCCAATACTGTTGGCGCCGTCTGTGGGGAATCCAACAAAAAGCGGCTCGCGTATTAAGACGATGGCAGAAGGTGGAAATCACCACTCCTCAGGGAGTTCAACAGCGGAATGGATGGTGAAACTGGACGGGAAGTCTCAAGCCATGAGGAACGCCGCACCTGGGGTGACAGACGCAAAGAAAGCAGCAGGAGGCGGCACGGTAACACAGATGGCAATATAAAATCTTGGTTAAAAAAAGAAATGACCAAGTGGGGAGTGAACCTCAAAACGGACACGGGAGATGCTCGGGACGGTGAGGTTGAATCTCCCTTTAAAAAAGAAATAAGGTCGGTAAAGTTCCCAAGATAATTCAACATGTCGTCCATGACGCCCTACAAAGGCCACACTGATCCAAAATCCCATATTGAGAGTTTTATCTTGTTGATGGAGTCCAATGAGTAGTAGGGGATACCGTTTGCAAAGTATTCCCCCTAACTTTGGGGGGATCTGCCATTCTGTGGTTCAGAAGTCTAGCCCCAGGGAGCATCGGAAGCTTCACGCAACTCAAGAAGTCATTTGTTCGGCACTTCAAAGGGGCCTGCATCCCAAGAAAATGGTGGGACAATTGAGACTGATGAAGCAGGGGGATGATGAGCCCATGGGGAATTTTATTGAAAGGTACCACAATTTGGTGCTCGAGGTTGGAGCGTACGAGTCATCGGAAGCGCTAGAAAGTCTCAAGAGAGGTCTGAAGGTCGGGAAGTTGTGGACTCACCTGAAGATTCAAGACGTATCGGATTATGCCACTGCCCTGGAGTTGGCCAATAAGTTTATCTTAATAGAGGAGGAGAAAAATATTGCCCGGGGAGTAGACACCCGAAAGGCTAAGATACTCAGGTCAGACAATCAGTGGGATTCGATCAGAAAATTGAGGAGACCAGTCCCGGAGCATAAGAAACTCAGACCGAAACCTCCGAGTAGTCATGTTCAAGAGATAAAGTCATATGTCCAAGTCAACCGTGTCACGGGTAGGACGGTATACACCCCCCTGAACAAACCTATGGCCCAGATAGTTCGAGAAATCCAGGATAAAGGTCTGTTGGCCGAGCCTAATTTGAGGAGGTTCCCGATTGAGGAGGGAAATAGTATGGCTTACTGTATCTACCATAACGTAAGGGGACATGCCACGAATGGGTTCAGAGACCTGCGGGAGCAGGTGGAAGACTTGGTGAAAGAAGGCTATCTCAGTGTGTACATAGACCATTCGGTTTTTGAGGTCGACCAAAGTTGATAGCGGAAGTCATCCGGTCGGATGCGTGGAATGCTGAGAAGCAGAGATGATGTATTAAGAAGAGTCTTGCTTGTAGTGACTCTTGTAGAGTTGCAAGAAATGCAACGGATCCTAAAAATGTGAGTAAGACCTCTTATGTCTTAGGTTGACATTTGATTATGCTTGTTTGTTATGGCCCACACAATGGTTTTGATATTTGTTTTACGGATCGGGTCTGCTCTTGTACCGCCGAGACCGATGTTTCTTTCCAGCTCGGGTCTGATCTTGTACCGCCGAGACCGATGTTTCATTCCGGCTCAGGTCTGCTCTTGCACCGCCGAGATCGATGTCTCATTCCGGCTCGGGTCTGCTCTTGTACCACCGAGACCGATGTTTCTTTCCGGCTCGGGTCTGCTCTTGTACCACAGAGATCGATATTTGTTTCGGCTCGGGGCTGGATTTCATTCCGCCGAGGCCACTTTTTTATTCAGCTCGGGGCTGGATTTCGTTCCGCCAAGGCCGCTTGGTTATTCGGCTCGGGGCTGGATTTCGTTCCGTCGAGGCCTTATGGTTTATTCAGCTCGGGGTCGGGTTACGTCCCACCGAGTCGGCTTCTTTGGACTGGGGATATAACATTCCCCCAGAGCCAAGTCTTTCTGTCAGCTCGGGGTCGGGTTACGTCCCACCGAGTCGGCTTATTTAGACTGGGGATGTAACATTCCCCCAGAGCGAAGTCTTTCTTTTAGCTCGGGGTCGGGTTACGTCCCACCGAGTCGGCTTCTTTGGACTGTGGATGTAATATTCCCCCAGAGCCAAGTCTTTCTTTCAGCTCGAGGTCGGGTTATGTCCCACCGAGTCGGCTTCTTTGGACTGGGGATATAACATTCCCCTAGAGCCAAGTCTTTCTTTCAGCTCGGGGTTGGGTTACGTCCCACCGAGTCGGCTTCTTTGGACTGGGGATGTAACATTCCCCCAGAGCCAAGTCTTTCTTTTAGCTCGGGGTCGGGTTACGTCCCACCGAGTCGGCTTCTTTAGATTGGGGATGTAACATTCCCTCAGAGCTAAGTCTTTCTTTCAGCTCGGGGTCGGGTTACGTCCCACCGAGTGGGTCTCCTTGGACAGGGGACGTAACATTCCCCCAGAGAAGAGTGTTTCTCTCAGCTCGGGGTCGGGTTACATCCCACCAAGTCTGTCTCTTTGGACTGGGGACGTAACATTCCCTTAGGGCCAAGTGTTTCTCGCAGCTCGGGGTCGGGTTACGTCCCACCGAGTCGGTCTCCTTGGACTGGGGATGTAACATTCCCCCAGAGCTAAGTGTTTCTCCCAGCTCGGGGTCGGGTTACGTCCCACCGCATGATCTAATTTCTGGCTCGGGTTGTTCCCTCATGGACGGGCCTCGATAGATCGTTTGCAGAAGATTATTCGGAGCAGATTATGAAAGATAAAAAGTGGAATAGAAACATGTAAAAAAAAAGGTCAGCCATCAGTCCGTCAGGACAACTGTTCTTTTTATATAGTTCCCGACACCAACTTGTATAACTCATTGGAACCGAGAACTATGGGATAAATGTTGATGGTATTTTTAGGTCCTATGATATTTAAGCAGTACGGCAGGGGTAAAAAGGTAATTCCCTTCTTGATCGAGACCATTAATGCCGACCCGACCATTCGATGTTGCATACGCCAACGGTAAGGGGCCGAGCACTTGGTGATCAGTGACCGACCACTTAAGCTCGGGTGGACAGTTATTGTCAGATCGATAGCAACATTCTCAGTTCAAAAAACCATTGTGACCGACCTCATGAAGACCGAGAACATGGCGAGATACGCTTCAGAAGATAAGACATCCTATTTTTACCGATAAGAAGATAAGTTATCCTATTTTCATTGGGAAAGGTTGATGAGTCAGTATCCTAATAGGATATGGGAAGTGAAGGTAGTTTTCAACTAGGAATCCTTATGGGAAAAGGAATCTGATTTCTTCACTATTATAAATAGAAGGGGAAAGTGTAAGTAAGTGGTATCAAGATCAATATCATTACCATCAGACTTGTAAACAAAAAACAGAGCAGAGAAGCATATTTCAATAATAAAACATCGTCCGTTCTATGCCCGTGGATGTAGGTTGGATCTGATCCGCCGAACCACGTTAAAACTCCTTGTCGATTGGTGTATTTATCTGTCTTTTGCCAAATTTGCTTTTGGTTCCAATAAACTAAACAAATTCACAGTTGGAGGAGGATTGTCTCGGGAGTAAAAAACCCTTATTGCCCCTGAGACCGAAATCAGCTGTCAACAGTATTCTTTCACCATGGACTCCTCCTGAAACACCTCAATTTGACGGTGTGTCCGAACAGAGAAACTGAACTTTGTTGGACATAGTTAGGTTTATCATGAGTCGCTCTGAGCTACCAATTTCCTTCTAGGGATACGCATTAAACAGTGCAATACTGATTTTGAATAAGGTTCCATGAAAATCTGTTAGACAGACTTCATATTAGATATGAACAAGAAAGAAACCGGGTTTTCTCATTCCTGAAGATTTGGGATTGCTGGGCATATGTTTGGATGATACCAAACTAGAACCCAAATCGAATAAGTGCATAATTTGTAGGATATCCTAGGGAAACCAAAGTATAGTACTTATACAACTCACTAGAGAACAATGTAATTGTTGCTCTCCATGCGGTTTTCCTAAGAGGAATTCCTAAATGCAGTGGTAAGTGGGAGGAAAGTAAAACTCCATGAAAAATCAGAGTAATACTGTTCCAGGAACTGAGTCTTCATGGAACACAAACAGTTCAGGAGGGATGAAACTATACCACAATCTTCAAATACACAAGAATCACGCAAGTTGGAGAGAGTCAGAAAACAACCTGGGAGGTATGGGTTTCTGATATCACCTTGTAAAGATGTCAATCTTATTGAGGAACACGAACCGGCTACGTATGAGGAAATGATACAAGGTATCGACTCCCTATTATGGCAAAGTGCCATGATGTCCGAAATGGATTCCATGTATACCAACCAAGTTTGGATACTGGTTGATGTACCGGAAGGCATTGTGCCAATTGGTACTATATGAGTCTTCAAGGAAGACATACATGGATGGCAACATACAAACGTACAAAGCTAGGCTTGTGGCGAAAGGGTATTGTCATCAACATGGTGTCGATTACGACGAAACCTTTTATTCGTTGCCATGATTAAATCCATTTGGATAATGTTTGCTAATGCTGCATGTTTCATTTATGAAATATGGCAGCTGAACGTCAAATACCCTTTCCTTAAACGGAAACATTTTGGAGGATGTTTACAACATCCTAACGGTCTTGTCGTACCAAAACATGCAAACAAGGTTTGCAAGTTAAATTAATCCATTTATGGATTGAAGCAAGCATTACGTTCTTGGATTTAACGTTTTGATATGATCATAATGGTATATGATTTAATTCAAAACGAATATAATTGTAGACACAGAAATCCGGCGACGCATGCTGTTCTGGGCAAAGACCCGGTCGGGAGTACGGAGTAGCCCGTGGGGGACTAAACCGGAGAATAATGGAGTCGCCATCCAGTGTGAACCGAGAAAATGATTTAAGGCAGCACTCACCCCTCGCAAGGGAAGACCTCAAACCGTTGGGTTCGGAATGGTCCCTTACTTATGTTATTTGTAATGAATGAATTTGTGCAATTTTAACCAAGTCTACTTAACATACATATTGGTCAAAGTAGTCTAAATTCCTATAAAGCCTAAATCTAGGTTTGCATGCTTCAAAAGTAAATTTTTATAACTTATTTAACATGATATAACTTAAATTCCTATTGCGAAAGGTAAATAACTAAGTCATGATTAAAGGAAAATGTACTAGGCCAAATCATATTTCGAAGGTAAATAATTTTCTAAATTACTAAATCATTCGAAGTAAAATAACTTACATGCTTTCTAAAGAATAATTCATACAAGAAAATTAAATTACATGTCTTCTAAATCACAAATGTTGGTTTCTATTAAGGTCTCAAGATCAATAATAAGCATGAATCAAGTGCGAATACACATCGAAGAAGTTGCGGAATACTCACATCGATCGGTTGAGCGACGCGGAGGCAACAAAAATTCAGATTCTGCCTTCTGTTCCATTCGGCAGTGAGCTGTGCAACCTCACTGGATTGCTTCGTTTTTGGTCCTTCGTCAAGCTCCAAGCTTCGTCGAATGGTTCCGGCTCATGTGTGGACTTCCCTATCACATTCGCAT
This sequence comes from Zanthoxylum bungeanum, assembly GCA_019454045.1. NCBI lineage: Eukaryota > Viridiplantae > Streptophyta > Magnoliopsida > Sapindales > Rutaceae > Zanthoxylum > Zanthoxylum bungeanum. The sequence goes on along the minus strand of SKCR01029358.1, from coordinate 56,628 downwards.
GTCTCGTAAGTGTGCTAGCACTTGAGATTTTGCCACAAAATCCCACTCTAAGCTTCCCTACTGCTCGGCATTTTGAAGAAAAAATAGTGAGCAGTTTTGGCCCCTTTGGGCGTGAGGAGAGAAAGAGAATGGAGAGAAGAGTTGTGTTTGGTTTTGCAAATTTGTGTATCTTATACACACATTTAAATTTCACATGCATTTCATGTGAATTTGGCTTTTAAAAGTCAAACCATTAAAGCCCCAACCACTCACATCACTCAATCCATCAAGTTGTCAAGTCACATCACTCAAAGTGACTTGTGATTTGACGCTTGATGCGACTAGCGATTTGACGCTTAATTTGACGTGCCGCACTCAAATTCGAAATGCGAATGCGCTCGCGAATAATCTTGGGCTCGGGTTCGCTAATTCCAAATTAGTGAATTTTCCGTTGCGTCGTAATTAAATGATTACGCCTAGCGAAATCACTATTCACGTCGCTAACGAATTAATTCTAAATTTATTCATTCGCCCAAATTAAAATCTAATTTTAATTCCGCGTCGAAATCCAATTTCGTTTAATATATCAAATATATTAATTAATCGATTAATTCCAAATTAATCGTTATCTCTCTTTAAATGATATTTTATAACAGATAAAATATATCCGCAATTAATCCCAAATTAATTTTCTCTCTCTTCTAATTAATCCCATATTAATTTAGAGTGCGAGTTATACGTCATCGGTGAATCTTTGGGAAGCGACCCATGAGATCCCCGGATATGTTGGCAGTAAATTCGGTCGTCAGACTATCCGAACACACAAGTACCAAGTACTACGTTTTACCGATTTACAAGACAAGGTTGGCCTCTAGCAAAGCGCCATGCCTACCCAATTCTCCGGAAATATCCTTACAGGAATAAAGGATCTATATCAGGCGTAGTATACGTAGTACTACGTATTTTTGTCCAGTATCGGATGATCACGTGCTAGGCCTGGGGCTGGAATTATGTATGCCCTGTACGAAGCAGATGTCGGATGTCTGGTGACTAGTCTCTATAATCGGATAAACATGACCTTGTCATTTTATCCCGATAGCTGCAGCATTTAAGAGAACCTATCCCGTATCCTATGTGACCATCATCTCCATATGACTGGAGTGACACTTCCGTCTTGACATCACACCCAACACACTACGATTCTCAATATACCCAGCATTGGCGTACACAGAACCTGTTAAAGCCCTGAACGACCGCAACCAAAGTATATTGATTGTCGCAAGTATTAGCGGTGCAAGTCTCAGGTTAAGACCAAATACACCTACCCTGATTTCGGATTTTCATAGACACATAGTCATACTACCAATGGAATTCCGAGGGGGTCTATCTAGAGCGAAGCTGTTTCGCGTATGATGAGTGGTAAATCTATCACTATTTCCCACTCATTTAACCTAATATTTTGTATAGTTTCTTGAGTTTTGTGAATATTTTGATGTGTTTCTTGTTATTTTATAGATAAATAAAGTTTCAGGACATTCTGGAGGTGATTTGGGCCAAAACAGTGAAAATTGGACGAAAAAGGCATTTTGGTAAATTCCCGCGTCGCGACGCCAAGACCTTCAGCGTCGCGACACCTAACATGCGCCGAACAGTGCTAACGTGCGCCGGGTCCACAAATCAGAATCTGAGAAAAGTTTGACTTTGCTAACGTGCACCGTGCCACGTGTCACCATCACAGCCGATCTGCTAACATGCGCCGTGCCACGTGTCAGCATCCTACGGTGTCGACAGTCGCCATCGCCACGTGTGCCACATGTCACTCCACGTCATTGCCACGTCATCAGCCACATCATCAGGTTGACCAAGTCAAACTGCCACCTCACCGCCACGTTATCATCAGCATATCAGGAAGTGCCACGTGTCGCAATCCTACGGAGCCGACAGTCTCTTTCCCACTTGTCACCACGTCACCGCCACGTCAGCATCAATCATTGAGTATCTAATCCTTATCTGACACGTGGTGGATAAGAATCTCATCGACCAATCAGAAGCTGCCACGTGTCACAATAATTGAAGCCCAACCACCTCGCCACGTGTCACCTTATCAGCTTATCCAGAATCTACAAACCGAAGAACCAGAGCGTGCCACGTCGACAGAAGCTGGCGTAGTGACGCCAAAGCCCTTGGCGTCGCGACGCCCGAAGCCTACCCGTGCCTATAAATTCAGCTTCAAATTTTAGAATTTGTTGCACCACTCTCTCTCATCTCTTTGATGTAAAGAGAGAGTTTCTCTCTCTAGTTCTTTTAGTTTTTAGTTTTTTTAGTTTTTAGTTTTGTAAATAATTTTAATTATGTTTTGTTAATATAGTAATTTACTTTTTTTTACTTTTTACAGTTTTTACTATTCACCATGAGGAAGTAACTTCCCCAGCTAGGGTGAAAGGTAATTCTTTTACTGTTACTATTTAGATTAATCTCCTTTAAAAATAATATATTCACTATTTAAAATATTGACTTAAAAAGGATATCGCCAGATTGGTCGGTTGGTAATTCATTTTAATCTGGTTTAAACTGACTAATAAAGGATACCGCCAGATTGGTCGGTTGGTAATATTATCACAAGTTTATATATTATTTTATGGGAGATATCTAAAATAGTAAATAGTAAAAGTAATTCCTTTTACCTTAGCATTTTATTTTATTTTACTTTTCAGCTTTTACTTTATGTCTTTTACTTTTAAGTTCTTACTAGCCCTAGTTATGTGTTAGTTATCCGGGGTTGTGATGAATTCTAATATCACCGGTTTATAAGGGGTTATTTTTATAGTTTGGGTAATTTAAAAGTTTACTTATTAAGTCTTAAGCTTAATGCTTCTTGTTGTCTGATATCCAATAAGATTGATGTGGTAAATCTAAAATGAACTAGACATAGGGATTTTAGGTTTCAGCCTTAGACTTAATAGCCCATGATCTTCCTTGAGGATAGATAACCCTTTAATAGATTTCCTTACAGGATAGACATATACCTGTCGGGCGGGGGTAGCCATAATTGGAACTTAAACTTAATGAATGTAGATAATTTGGTTGACATAGACATATGGTTCAATTGGGTTAAACTGAGTATTTGCGTCTGACCATCGACAGAGGCTTTTGCATAATTTAGTGTTCCAGGTTAGTAAACTGATTTATTACACAAACATAAAATAATCACTTCATCTTTTAAAAGATATTAGAATGATTCACAACCCTAGATCTTTGTGTCTTTTGTTATTTTCCTTAGTATTTTCTTTTGTCTTTTTATTTATTTATTATTTTGCAAAACTACAATCAACCAAATCAATCAAGCACTCATTCTCTTATCCCTCAATTAGATATCTGTAAATAAATAGATTCAATAATTAATAACAATAGTAGGAATTAAGTCCTCGTGGGATGGATATTTTTATACTACTTGAACGATACGTGCGCTTGCGTTATACGCGTGTGTTTACGCCGGTCAAGTTTTTGGCGTCGTTGCCGGGGACTTATTTTTCTTGAGTTATTAATTTTGAAGCTATCTAATTTACTTGTATCTAATTTTCTTTATCTGTAATTTTTATTTCTTTATTGTGTTTTGAGGTGATTAAAAAAAATGGAACATTATTGGGAGATTGAGAGATTACGTGCTTTACAAGAAGATACACCCCAAATCTGGGATCAACAGTCCGGTTTTCTGAGGCCTGTTGTACAGCCCAACGACTATCACTGGATGCCAGAACCAAGCAATACTACATTTGGTCATCAGAACGAAATGGGGAGATGTGTAATTTGTGATGGTAACCACCCGAGCGATCAATGTATATACCTTTCAGAGTGGCAGAATTATTGGAATCATTCCAGGAACGAAGAACCATCACATTTTCCATCTTATCCACCATCTACCTTTGATTTCCATCAACAATCAAAACCATCAGAGGAAGATCAGTTGATTCACATGCTCAAAGATTGGCTCGAAGAACGGGAAGCTCAATTAGATGCACAAATTCAGAGACAATCAGAATTCATTCAGAGGATGACAGATCAAATGAGACAATTAACAGAACATCATACCTCAAGAAGCATTTTTAGATGACACTGATGAAGCCTTCGAGTACCCAGAGATCCACAATGACACCTTAACAGAGGAGGAGGCTGAGCAGTATCAACAACCAGAGGTATCAGTTTAGGAGCCTGAACCGGCAAAGTCTCGATTTGACTTTTATTATTCAGATTCTGACGAGGATGAAGCTGATCTATTTGTACCAACTGCACTAACAACGGAGGATCAAATTTTCAATCCTCAAAATGAAGATCTTGGAGCATGCTTTACCTTGATGTTTGAAGAAGATCTATATGAACCATCCATTCCAGTCGTATCAGAGGATGAAGACCTAATGTCAGAAACATATGTACATCCTCAGGCAGACCATTTTGGAGCATGTTTTTCACAGATGACAGATGAAAAACTGAATACAAGAATTTTACAATACATCTGTGAAGAAAAGGTGGAACAAGAAGCAGAGCAAATGGAGGAGTAAATGTCTGACCTTAATAAAGATCCAGAGCATTTAGGAGAAACATCGCTGTTTTGAGGAGTACAAATCAAAGATATCGCCCAGAAGCTTGACAGAATGGAACTCCCATTCCAAGTCAAGCACCATATAAGACCTTCTGATTTTCTTTCTTTCTTTGCAGGAATCACTGGAACAACAAGGAGCAAAAACGTGGCACGAGCACTGAATGAGACAAAACTCTTTTTGCCACTTTACCGTTGGAAGAGACCCTTCAAAAGTAATGCTCATGGGATTGTCTTTAATCGGACATCCAAAACGATATTGAAACCTCCTTGACATATGGATTTCAGTCAAGTCTGGCTGAAGACGAAAAATTTAGCGCTAGCAGGGAGGCAACCCATGCAATTTGTTGTAATTTGTTTTCATATTTTGTGTGAACTTTTTAATTTTGTGTGTTAGTTTTGCAGGAAAAATAAAAACGGAATTTTTTAGGACAAAACAAGCTAGTGCAAGCGGGATTTTCATAAACATTTGACAAAATCATGAAGATACAAAGTCAATCCAGAAGAGACGGCCGAGTAAGGAGTCAGCTCTTGAGACGTGTCCCTATGGATTTATCCATCGCAAGACATGGTTTTGCCAAAAAAAATAAAAAAATCCCGCTTCAAAAACCCTAATTGACCGAGTGTCGCGACACCAGGCAACATTTGGCATCGCGACGCTCAATTGATTACAGAACAAAAAAGCAGGAGCCCCGAACAGAACATATTCACTCCATCATCTGCTTCATCAAACAACAAAACCAGAACCGAGGGAATTGATCACAAAAACATCCTCAACCACCGACCACACAAAGCCGAAACTCACTTCCACAAACCAAATCACCACCAACCCGAGCATTATTATTACCCACTTCGTCGAACCGAGCACCTCCGTTTCTGCAAGCTGTGAGATACCCAACTCGCCGATCAGATCCATCACCGCGACAGCCAAGCCGGTCGACCACCACCATCGCAAACACCACAGCCGAACCACTTTCAAACCGAGCTGCCAACCTCAATCTTGCCGATTCACCAAACCAAGCACAACCCCAAACTGTGAGAGTCAACGGAGCCAAAACCTCCACAGCCACTGCCGAATATCTCACCGGAACCGAGCCTGCACCCAAGCCGAAACCTTTCCAAATCAAGCCTTCACCGGATCCGTAACTGCCAAATCAGATCTGGGTTTTCCAAAAATTGTCATCGGTAAATTTGGGTAATTAATCTGTGATTTCAGTTGTGATTGATTAAAAGTTGTGGAAGTGTTGATTGATTATTTGATTCGTAGTCGTGGGGGCGAAGAGTTGAATTGGGGTGTTTGTGGCCTTTGAGATAGATTTAGGTTGTGTTGGATAATCAGAAAATCAGGGGAGACTCTGCCGAATTTTCTGAAAAATGCCGAAGAGGGCCAGGGGTTCGACATCAGCAGAACCGGATTTTGATCGATTCAAATTTGTTTCAGCGGCTGCAGAACAGCGCTACGAGAAGGGGAAGAGAAATAAGGTCGGAATCATCGAGAGGGGCTTTGAGATTACCCCTGGGTTATTTCCGGACATAGACAGGATGATTACCGACCGACATTGGCAGAAACTTTTCCAGCAACCCAAACCAGCGAGCATTACAGTTGTCTGAGAGTTTTACGCAAATGCTGCTCAGCATGTCGCTTATCGGGTTATGGTGAGAGGGAGACAGGTTGCCTTTGACTCGGTGACGATCAATAAATTTTATAGGATCCCGAAAATGGAGGTGGATGATTATACTGCTATGAGGAATGAGATTGAAGTCTCGCAGCTGGCAGATGTGTTATGTATCCCCAATGCTACCTGGGAGATGAGAAGCAATGGGGAATACATAAAGATGAGCTCCAAGTTCCTCAAGCCAGATGCGAGGGTATGGTTTCACTTCCTCATGAGATCACTTATTCCAGGTACCCACATCACTTTTGTCACCAGGGAGAGGATGGTTCTGTTGTACTGCTTGATGAGGGGGCTATCCATTGACGTGGGAGTGCTTATTTCTACAAATATTGCTTGGGCTGCTACCCAATCGCAAGCTGGACTGTATTACCCTCACCTAATCACTTCCTTATGCACTTTGGGTATGGTTCCAGTTGAGCAGCAAGAAGAACCTATGCAGCCCATGACAGCTCTGACTCCCCGACTGATACAGCAGCTCCGAGCAGAGAGGCAGATACCTACCGGACCATCTTCATCAGCACCTACAGCTGCACCACAGCAACCACCCTCACAGCTACGCAGAGCAGCATAGTCTCGTACTATACCTGAGACAGTCGCCAGATTGGAATCGCAGCAAGGATATATGGTTCAACTGCTCCAACAAATTGCATTGCACGTGGGAATCCGAGAGGATCAGTTGCCACCATATCCACCGGCAGACAGCAACGATGAGGAAACTAACACATAAACTCGGTACCATTGTTCCTACCTTTTGTTTATGTTTTGAACACATTGGGGACAATGCTTAATTTAGGTTTGGGGGTGAAAAACTTTTGTGTTAAAACTTTCCGTTAAAATTTTTCATTTATGCAACAAAATTCGTTAAAATTTTTTCGTTTTTGCATGATTTCCGTTTAATTTTAGTAATTTTATTTCCGTATTTCGTTTATTTGTGTGTTTTCAAAATCGAAAATCCAAAAAAAAATTCAAAAATTTTAAAAACCATAAAAAGTCTGATGATTTGATTGTTTGTTTAGTTAAAAAGTTTTAGGAAAAGATAAATGTTAATTGCGCTTATATCCCTAATTTGAATTTCTTATCTAGATCAGACTCGCATGCACTATTAAAATAGTTTAATAAGTAGTTAGATAATAAGAAGTTAACAAAGTGACTAGTTAAAATAATCAGTGGTTAATGAATGACCGTTTGTCTGAGCATCTGTTTTTGTCTACAACAATATTTATGATGAGGGGTATGTAAAAAAAAAAACATCTAAGATCCGGGTTATTAAGTCTGTAAGGGTGTTTTAACACCTAGTGCCCTAAAACCAACTGGTTTGGGAGTCACTGGCCCAAAGCTCGCTACATGGATCGAAGATGCTGCAAAAAAATATATTTATATCTGAAGTCTGGGTAATTAAGTCCGTAGGGGTGTCTTAACACCTGGTGCCCGAAAGCCAACTGGTTTGGGAGCCACCGACCTAACACTCGTTACATAGATGTAAGATATTGTATATAAATAAAAAATAGAAAAGAAAAAAAAACCAGAAAATCAAAAAAATTACATACCTCACCTGAGTTGATTATGGTAGACAGAACTATTTTAGATACTCAGATTGGTTTGACCCATTATCTATTGAGAATTGAGACGAAATCACTAAGTTGATAACTTAGTATCGAACCTGTTTACTAGACTAATCACAAACACAGATGGAGTCTAGTTTAGATATGTTGTTCAAACGAAAGGATTTTAGTAGAGATATGCATTTTGAAGGTTCCTCTAACTTTGATACTAAACATTCTCTGAGGACAACTTTTATTCTCTTTTCTCTTGTCTTTTTGCTTTTGTGTGCATTAGTTTTAACTAACTTTTTAGTTTTGTAAAAATGTTTGTGGGTATCGTTGCTGTAAGCCCTCACGAGACTAAAACTCGTCCACTAGGGACACCTATGGGTTTAAAGGCTTGTTGCATACGCTAAATGCAACCGTGATCCCTACGAAAGTGGCTTAGTTAATTTATTTATGTTATTTTATGTTTTGCTCGAGGACTAGCAAAATGTTAGGTTTGGGGGTGTGATGAGTGGTAAATCTATCACTATTTCCCACTCATTTAACCTAATATTTTGTATAGTTTCTTGAGTTTTGTGAATATTTTGATGTGTTTCGTGTTATTTTGTAGATAAATAAAGTTTCAGGACATTCTGGAGGTGATTTGGGCCAAAATAGTGAAAATTGGACAAAAAGGGCATTTTGGTAAATTCCCACGTCGAGACGCCTAACGTGCGCCGGGTCCACAAATCAGAATCTGAGAAAAGTTTGACTTTGCTAACGTGCACCGTGCCACGTGTCACCATCACAGCCGATCTGCTAACATGCGCCGTGCCACGTGTCAGCATCATACGGTGCCGACTGTAGCCATCACCACGTGTGCCACGTGTCACTCCACGTCATTGCCACGTCATCAGCCACATCACCAGGTTGACCAAGTCAAACTGCCACCTCACCACCACCATCATCATCAGCCAATCAGGAAGTGCCATGTGTCGCAATCCTACGGTGCCGACAGTCTCTTTCCCACGTGTCACCACGTCACCGCCACGTCAGCATCAATCATTGAGTATTTAATCCTTATCTGACACGTGGCGGATAAGAATCTCATCGACCAATCAAAAGCCGCCACGTGTCACAATAATTGAAGCCCAACCACCTCGCCACGTGTCACCTTATCAGCTTATCCAGAATCTACAAACCGACGAACCAGAGCGTGCCACGTCGACAGAAGCTGGCGTAGCGACGCCAAAGCCCTTGGCGTCGCGACGCCCGAAGCCTACCCGCGCCTATAAATTCAGCTTCAAATTCAGAATTTGTTCACCACTCTCTCTCATCTCTTTGATGTAAAGAGAGAGTTTCTATCTCTAGTTTCTTTTAGTTTTTTAGTTTTTTTAGTTTTTAGTTTTGTAAATAATTTTAATTACGTTTTGTTAATATAGTAATTTACTTTTTTTTACTTTTTATAGTTTTTACTATTCACCATGAGGAAGTAACTTCCCCAGGTAGGGTGAAAGGTAATTCTTTTACTGTTACGATTTAGAATTAATCTCCCTTAAAAATAATATATTCACTATTTAAAATATTGACTTAAAAAGGATACCGCCAGATTGGTCGGTTGGTAATTTATTTTAATCTGGTTTAAAACTGACTAATAAAGGATACCGCCAGATTGGTCGGTTGGTAATATTATCACAAGTTTATATATTATTTTATAGGAGATATCTAAATTAGTAAATAGTAAAATTAATTCCTTTTACCTTAGCATTTTATTTTATTTTACTTTTCAGCTTTTACTTTATGTCTTTTACTTTTAAGTTCTTACTAGCCCTAGTTGTGTGTTAGTTATCTGGGGTTGTGATGAATTCTAATATCACCGGTTTATAAGGGGTTATTTTTATAGTTTAGGTAATTTAAAAGTTTACTTATTAAGTCTTAAGCTTAATGCTTCATGTTGTCTGATCACCAATAAGATTGATGTGGTAAATCTAAAATGAACTAGACATAGGGATTTTAGGTTTCAGCCTTAGACTTAATAGCCCAAAATCTTCCTTGAGGATAGATAACCCTTTAATAGATTTCCTTACAGGATAGACATATACATGTCGGGCGGGGGTAGCCATAATTGGAACTTAAACTTAATGAATCCAGATTATTTGGTTGACATAGACATATGGTTCAATTGGGTTAAACTGGGTATTTGCGTCTGACCATCGATAGAGGCTTTTGCATAATTTAGTGTTCCAGGTTTGTAAACTGATTTATTACACAAACATAAAATAATCACTTCATCTTTTAAAAGATATTAGAATGATTCACAACCCTATATCTTTGTGTCTTTTGTTATTTTCCTTAGTATTTTCTTTTGTCTTTTTATTTATTTATTTATTTTACAACACTACAATCAACCAAATCAATCAAGCAATCATTCTCTTATCCCTCAATTAGATATCTGTAAATAAATAGATTCAATAATTAATAACAATAGTAGGAATTAAGTCCTCGTGGGATCGATATTTTTATACTACTTGAATGATACGTGCGCTTGCGTTATACGCGTGTGTTTACACCGGTCACTGTACCATCGGTGAAACACAACCTCCTATTACACTTGCATGAGTATCCTATACCCAAATATATTAGAACTATGCCGTTGTGCCCTCACAACGCACACAAGTGTAATACTAGTCTTTTACATATTTATCGATGTCCAATCTCGATAATACTCTGACTAGGGATATTTAATGATTTATCCTTCATGGACTGATACTGTCTCATATCATTCTCCGTCCAGGAATAAATCACAGGGACCTCTCATCATTTATACATCTAGGTGATCTAATCACAAATGATAAGAGTACAATCTCCTTTGCCACATAGTTAATTTGTACAACAACACCATGATCTGTACAAATAGTGTCGCTATGGGTCATAATTGTCCAACAATCTCCCACTTGGCCTATAGCCAGTCACTCGAGTGCCTGACACCCAAACTATGTACGGTTGGCTCAAACTGCTGAGAAAAGCTTTCTTCAGTGGATTTGCATGATTATCATCTGATGCGATTTATTCGATCATCACATCGCCACGATGTATGATCCGAACGAATCAGATGAATATCGAAGTATTTATCTAGATCGTTGATGAGACCATTAATTCTTTAGCCTGTGCTGACGCCTAGCTCAACTGCTAACAGAATTATTTCTAATCTAATTAGATTTATTATCGACCCAGAAGGCTTCTATTGCCACATCAGCTGTAGCAATAACCCGCATTTTTTGTTTATACGGTAACAGTATCTTGCTTGGAAGATTTCCAGCTTATTGTACCGTTATTCAAACTTTGTAGTACCGTTTGTGACTTATAGTCATTTTATCGGTTTAGGAAACTTGTTACAATGATCCCAGTCACTTCAAGTTCTCCTTCTCCATAGACTAAGACAGCATCCTTAGTTCTCTAAGATACTAACGGATGTTCTTAACATCAATCCAGTGACTATCACTTGGATTGGCCTGTTTGTGACTTCATATGCTCAAAGCGTATGGTATACCTCAATAAGATAAACATCTTTATGAGGTGAGATCAGAAACCAATACCCCAGGTTGTTTTCTGACTCTCTCCGACATACGCGGTTCTTGTGTATACGAAGATTAATGGTATAGTTTCATCCTTGATGAACTATTTGTGTTCCATTAGGATTCGGTGCCTTGAATAGTATTACTCAGATTTTCATCGAGTTATACTATCCTCCCACTTACCACTGCATATCGGTATTCCTCTTAGGAAAATAGCATGGTGAGCAACAATTACATTGTTCTCTAGTGAGTTGTATAAGTACTATACTTATGGTATCCCTAGGATAACCTACAATTGGCACTTATCCAATTTGGGTTTTAGTTTGGTATCATCCAAACACATGCCTAGCATTCCCTAATGTTCAGGAATGAGAAACCCGATTTCTTTCCCGTTCATATCTAATATGATATCTGTCAAACAGATTATTATGGAACCTTATTCTAAATAAGTTCTTGCACTGTTTATGCTTATCCGTTGAAGGAAATGGTAGCTCAGAGCGACTCATGATTAACCTTATCATGTCCAACAAGATTCGGTTACTCATTTCGGACACACCGTCAAATGACGTGTTCCGGGATGAGTCCTCATTTGAAAGAATACTTTACTATTTCAAGTATATTAGAAACTTATTGTCTAAGTATTTTCCATTACGGTCTAACCGTGACGGTTTAATACTTTAGCCGATCTGTTTGTCTATTTCGTTTCGAAACTGTAAAAGTTTCTGATTTGTGTTCTTCAAAAGAAACACATAACCATAACGCGATGCCACATCCGTAAAGTCACGAAAATTCATATCCACCTCTAGCCTAGCTAGACATGGGCCCACTTGCTTCACTATGAACTAGGGCCAACAGATTGGTGGCATTTACACTTTTACCAAGTAAATAGTGTTTTAGGCATTTTGCCCAATAAACTAGATTCATAGACTTTATTTGAATAGAATGAAATTAGTCCTAGTACCCACTCTTCAAAAGTGCGGATATACGATTCTTGTTTTAGATTGTGTCTCAGACAACAATGCCACAATAGTTTCATCTGATCAAATCAGTTCGAGCTATTTGTTTGTCATTTTATACATTTGAGATTTATTTATATTCAAAATATAAATTTTGTTATTCACATCTAATGTGTTTATCTCAATATCATCTTTATATAATAAAACACTTTAGGGTTCTAGAATATAAAGGTTTACCCGAAGCGGGTCAAACACTGATATAGAGATAATGTATCTAGTCAAACTAGTTACATTATAACAGTTTCCTAATCATGCTCATATCAGATTCTGAACATCAGTATATATTTATGTATCATGCTAAGTATTTAAAATCCAATTTTAATACTAGTAGTGAACATAATGTTGACAAATATATTTGAAGTCAGAGCCTTGCTCGTCTTCAATTCCTTCATGTCTGATTTTTTCAAACGGCAGTCACGCTTCCGCGATCCCGTTTGCCACATTTAGGCAGATATTTTGGGATATGTCCTTTATCTTCCCAGAAGGTTATAATGATTTTGTCTTTGCCCATTTTCCACATTCCAGAAGCCTTTGGCCAAGCCTTGGCCTTCTAGAATATCGAAGTAAGGTGCGACTTGCTCTACTTGCCTAATTGCAAACTTTGACTTTATCTCCTTGAGAACAGTCATTAACTCTCCAAGAGTTTACTATTGCAATATTAGTACTTCTAAAATCTAAGTATAGATTTATGAAGATCCTTTAATTTCTGTATCATACTTTAATGATCTAATCCTTAGTTCTGATTAAGAAATTAAGGAGTCTACTGCGGTAAGTATAATGGATTAAGCACTAAAGTCATCATCACATAAATCTTCCAAAGATTATACTCTACTATTTGCTTAACTTCTGGCTTAGTCATAATACGTTATTTTATCAAATAAAGTAACTTATTATTTTCCGGGACCATCCTGAAATTTAATTCCCAATCTGAAAATTAAACCATTTAAATACATTTTCCCTAGGATTATGTTTTAAATGTCAATCTTTCAATTTTTATCTTGATTCTAATAGTCCAACTATTTAATCAATGATTTAGGTACTATTTATTATAATGATTACAATAGTCCAACTATTTAATCAACTATAATTAATCAATTAAAATCAATTATATTGATTACTATAATCCAATTATAAAATCAACTATAAATGAATAGTTTGAATATAGTCCAAACTATTAATTAAAACAAATTTTAAATATTAGTCCAACTAACATTTAATTTATTTGACGAATTGATATTTGTTCGAGAGCGCGTATGGCGAGTAATTGAACGAGTATTGCAAATTCAATTCTTGCCTCCCACTATTTTTCGGTGAGCCTCAACCCTCTGTCGAGTAATGGGAAACCGCATTTCCTAGTGGGCTAGGTTCCCGTTAAATATCACACAATCTTGACTTTGGCCAACAAATTGTATGATAATTAACTAGGTAGATCTCTAAGATCGATTGGATCCAATCCAATTCCTAAATCCGGTAGGGGGACATCCAAGTCTGAAACATATATCTTATATATGCCAATACATCCAATGTATTACCTAACCTTTTTCCTCTAAATCAACTAAGCCTTGGCTTTGGCACAACAAACTTAGTGATCCCATTTAAGCGCGACCCATTAACCATGGAAAGCTTCGTAATCAATGTCGATGGACAAGAAGTGGTCTTGACTTTGGCCAACAAACCACAACTTGGACAAGACACTGATATGGAACAAAGCCTTCGTGATTCAAACACATCCTCGATGGATAAAGGCCTTGACTTTGGCCAACAAGCCAATGCCAGTCTCGGATCTTGAGTGAGAATCACACAATGGAAGGAAAAAAACGCTTAATATTTTGTGAGGGTTTTTCGAGTGCAAATTGGCAACCAATTTATTATCTTGTTAAGGTCTCATCATCATACACCTTAACATGCATTCTAAACCATAATAAAGCGCATATGAAAAATATTAATGATATGCGGATGGATACTTTACAAATTGATCCTAGATCAAATCTCTTCATTTCTCTCTCCCGCTAGCACAAGTATCACTTCTACCCTTTAAACTACACTTCTAAAGAAACCTCATTTACATTGAGGGGAATAGGGAGAAGAGATACAAAGAATAAGGAGGTGATAAGGCTGGACACGCAGGTTCAATTAATAAATCAATTTATTACAACAATTTCTAAAATTGTCCCACCCATCTAATATTCATCTGATATCATTATTCTGCATGCATCGCAACCATGTATTCACACAAACATGTTATCAATCAATCTAATCAAATTAATTAATCTGATACTTAGTGATCATCCAATGTTCAAAAAACGATTTGATTTTGTTTCGAGTCAAACTCGTTTTTGCGGATAAGTACTCAAAGTACGAATTCTCGAATTAAATTAAACTACATAATTAAATCCAATTCAATTTGTATTTAATTCTAATTCACTATTTAATTCCAAATTAAATACTACACTTTATATAACGAACTTTTACGACTTAAATTCCAGATTTAATCGCAATGGGTCTCAAAGCCCGATTAACGTCCAACGTCAATTTAATTAAAGTCCAATGGGCTTTTAATTAATTTCTTAAGGCGTGGACTTTTGGGTCATCTCGGGTCAAACAGAATAACCAAAATCCAATCCGGGAGTTACCCCATAAGCCTAGAAATCAATCTTGGCCCATTAGGCCCAATTAAACTTTAAAGGTCCATTAAGTCGCATTTGGGCTTTATGGATGCGGTTTTGGGCCAAATTGGATCCAACCATTTTGCCTAAACCCAACTTTGTAAAACAAAGCCAACAAGCCCAATTACAATACAAAAGCCCAAATCCAATTTTAAGGCCCAATTATAATTAAATTACAAAAACCCAATTTCACAATTTAATTACATAAAGTGCATTACACAATTAATTACCCAATTAACATTTCTAAAACATTAATTAACATAACTAATCATGCTCATTTTCATCATCACATGTCCAACACATTTTGATTAAAATCAAACCCAATTTACATGCTACAAGTCTCGGCCAAGGGAGGGATTGTGTCCGATTCGAATTCAATCCAATTAATTCCACAATCGACATTAAATCACATTCCCGAATGATTCTAAATCATTCAATGAATCAACAATAAAAAAATCCAAGACATTTGGGCTATGTCACCATTCGGCCAACACAAGCATTGGGAGAAAAATTGTTCCAAACCATTTTCTTGAAATTGATCCAATCAAACTTCAATTCAAACACATTTAAGCATATCATTCATCCAATTTCACAAAATCATGCTCAAAATGATTTTAACCCAAATTTTAAGCCCTAACATTTTCATGCTCAAACCTTGCTCTAGATGCCATTGTTGGTTTCTATTAGGTCCCAAGATCAATAATAAGCATGAATCAAGTGCGAGTACACATCGAAGAAGTTGCAGAATACTCACATCGATCGGTTGAGCGACGCGGAGGCAACAAAAATTCAGATTCTGCCTTCTGTTACATTCGGCAGTGAGCTGTGCAACCTCACTGGATTGGCTTCGTTTTTGGTCCTTCGTCAAGCTCCAAGCTTCGTCAAATGGTTCCCGGTTCATGGGTGGACTTCCCTATCACCTTCGCATGTCTCGTAAGTGTGCTAGTACTTGAGATTTTGCCATAAAATCCCACTCTAAGCTTCCCTACTGCTCGGCATTTTGAAGAAAAAATAGTGAGCAGTTTTGGCCCCTTTGGGCGTGAGGAGAGAAAGAGAATGGAGAGAAGAGTTGTGTTTGGTTTTGCAATTTGTGTATCTTATACACACATTTAAATTTCACATGCATTTCATGTGAATTTGGCTTTTAAAAGTCAAACCATTAAGGCCCCAACCACTCACATCACTCAATCAATCAAGTTGTCAAGTCACATCACTCAAAGTGACTTGTGATTTGACGCTTGATGCGACTAGCGATTTGACGCTTGATTTGACGTGCCGCACTCGAATTCGAAATGCAAATGCGCTCGCAAATAATCTCGGGCTCGGGTTCGCTAATTCCAAATTAGTGAATTTTCCGTTGCGTCGTAATTAAATGATTACGCCTAGCGAAATCACTATTCACGTCGCTAACGAATTAATTCTAAATTAATTCATCGTCGCCCGAATTAAAATCTAATTTTAATTCCCCGTCGAAATCCAATTTCGTTTAATATATCAAATATATTAATTAATCGATTAATTCCAAATTAATCGTTATCTCTCTTTAAATGATATTTTATAACAGATATAAAATATCTCCGCAATTAATCCCAGATTAATTTTCTCTCTCTTTAATTAATCCCAGATTAATTTAGAGTGCGAGTTATACGTCATCGGTGAATCTTTGGGAAGGGACCCATGAGATCCCTGGATATGTTGGCAGTAAATTCGGTCGTCGGACTATCCGAACACGTAAGTACCAAGTACTACGTTTTACCGATTTACAAGACAAGGTTGGCCTCTAGCAAAGCGCCATGCCTACCCAATTCTCCGGAAATATCCTTACAGGAATAAAGGATCTATATCAGGCGTAGTATACATAGTATTGCATATTTCTGTCCAGTATCGGATGATCATGTGCTAGGCCTAGGGCTGGAATTGTGTCTGCCCCGTACGAAGCACATTTCGGATGTCTGGTGACTAGTCTCTATAATCGGATAAACATGACCTTGTCATTTTATCCCGATAGCTGTAGCATTTAAGAGAACCAGTCCCGTATCCTACGTGACCATCATCTCCATATGACTGGAGTGACACTTCCGTCTTGACATCACACCCAACACACTACGATTCCCAATATACCCAGTATTGGCATACACAGAACCTGTTAAAGCCCTGGACGACTGCAACCAAAGTATATTGATTATCGCAAGTATTAGCGGTGTAAGTCTCAGGTTAAGACCAAATACACCTACCCTGATTTCGGATTTCCATAGACACATAGTCATACTACCAATGGAATTCCGAGGGGGTCTATCCAGAGCGAAGCTGTTTCCTGTACCATCGGTGAAACACAACCTCCTATTACACTTGCATGAGTATCTTATACCCAAATATATGAGAACTATGTCGTTGTGCCCTCACAACGCGCACAAGTGTAATACTAGTCTTTTACGTATTTATCGATGTCCAATCTCGATAATACTCTGACTATGGATATTTAATGATTTATCCTTCGTGGACTGATACTGTCTCATATCATTCTCCATCCAGGAACAAATCACAGGGACCTCTCATCATTTATACATCTATGTGATCTAATCACAAATGATAAGAGTGCAATCTCCTTTGTCACATAGTTAATTTGTACAACAACACCATGATCTGTACAAATAGTGTCGCTATTGGGTGGTTTATATAGGCAAATTGAGGTGCATTAATTGGGTAGGCTAAACATTGATTATGTTGGCTTGCTTTGTTGAAATAAATGGAAAGGGGAAGGCTTATGTCAATGGTGTGGGGTTGGAGCTTAAATGGTGTAGGGTTGGCTTAATTAAATGGTGATGGGAGGCTATTAAATGGCTTTGAAAACTTTGTTGAAAATGGAGGCTAGAGTAAATTTGTGGTCAAAGTGTGGGGTATGCATGGTAGAAGGTTAATTTGGTTGTTTGAATAGCTAGATGGAGGGGGTAAATGTGTGTAATAGGCGTGGGCTTTGGTGTTGGTGGGCTTTGGTGTTTGGGCCAAGGAAGTGTTTTGAAACGGAGGTCCAACAAGCGAACCCGAAGTTAATCACAGCAAATAAAATCCGACAATGCGTCAATTCTTAATTCTTCCCTTCCGACGTCCGTTTCTCACGACTTCCACGACATAAAAAGGTATTGCCTCCGTACGAGGCTCATCATCGGGACTTACATGCAAAAATGCAGTGCCTACAGTCCCCCCCCCCCCCCCACTTTGATTGGATCTGTACAGTGTGTGACAATGACAGTCCTATCAAAGTTCGTGCAATGCATTTTTACTTACCTGGCTCGCCAGCTGCCACCTGACTTGCCTGTTACTCTGAACGAATTTGATGATGTGCTACTCCTGGCGTGCTAAACCTCGTAACCTAGGGTGTCGCGGTAGTCCACAATAGTCCACACTAGTCCACGATAGTCCACGGTAGTCCACGATAATCCACAATACTCCTCGATAGTCCACGGTAGTCCACAAAGTCCACGATAATCCCCAATACTTCCACGATAGTCCACGGTAGTCCACATAGTCCACGATAATCCACGGTAGTGTACGACAGTCCACAATACTACTTGATAGTCCACGGTAGTCCACATAGTCCACATAATCCACGATAATCCACGGTAGTCCACATAGTCCACATGTCATACCCGGCAAAACTGATCTGATGTGGGCCTCAACCCTGGGACGCATCCCAAAACTGATGATGATTGAGTCTTGGCTTGCCAGCTGCCACCTGACTTGCCTGTTGATTCGAACTATGCTGAAGATGCAGTGGACCTCGATCTGGGACGCATCCCAATAACTACAACCGAAAAACGGGGACCTCGACCTTGGGACGCATCCCAATACCGTTGAAAAATGGGCCTTAACCTAGGGACGCATCCCCAAATTGCTGATGATATGGGTTACAACCCTGGGACGCATCCCCAAAACTACTGATATGTGGGTTACGACCCTGGGATGCATCCCCAGACTGATAATGATAATGCTGAATACGGGGCCTCAACCCTGAGACTCATCTCCAAACTGTTGATAATGATGTGGGCCTCAACCCCAGAGTGCCATACCCGGCGAACTGATACTGATATTGGTGTGGGCCTCGCCCCCAGAGTGCCATACCCGGGGAAACTGATACTGAGGCCTCGCCCCCAGAGTGTCATACCCGGCGAAACTGATACTGATGTTGATGGTTCATTTCAACATATTGCCCTGCCTGTCACAAGATAATCTTGATAGCTAAACATATTTTTGTCCTCAACGGATGCTTCGTGTCGAAACCAGAGAATCTTCAAAGTACCTGATACAACTCGAATCTGACCGTCTGAGTGAATGATCTGAGCTAGACTCCAAGTGTGTGTGTGCCAGGCTCCTTTGCAGCTTATTCCTTAAGTAGGTCAACTTGATGATTTCGCTTCGGAAAATCAGCCCAATGGGTCTAACCAATCTAGATGTCTTGATCACTCTCTGTGATTACTTGGCATACTCAACATGATATGGTCTTCTTCTTTTTTCTGTTCTTTCTTTTCATTTTGAACTTTTTGTTTCTTCTTTTTTCTTTCATTCTTTTTCTTTCTTTGACACACCTACCCTTTAAGGTATCATTTCTCTCATGGTGGTCCTAATACTCGCCCATGGGTAGCTTCACGCTTATCGGTTATAGGCGGTATATTTTTCTTTTTTTTTTCTTTTCCTTTTCATTGCAGAGACTTTTTCTTCGTTTTCAACCATATCATATATCGTAGCATCAGTAAACCAAGGTGGACATCCAGGCAAACGGTCATTCACTGATTCACCATCTCTTCAACTAGTCATCTTGCCAACCACTCAGGCTTCTACTGTTGATATCCCGTCAAGTGCTCGTGAGTCTAGCCGAGATCAACTACTCAGAACACCGGATAAGAGCATATCTCACACTTATTGTTTCTATGGTTCCTTCTCTACAACATACAATGTCATCATCGGATATATGTCTAGCCACCAAAGACTTATCTCTTTATGTGAAATTCCTCTTTTCAACTGCCGATAATTTGGGGCTTCGCCCCCTGAGACGCATCCCCAAAACTGACACTGATGTGGGCCTCAACCTGGGATGCATCCCCAAAACTGATACTGACGTGTTTCTGAAGCTGATGATACTGTGTTGTTGCTGCTTTGACTGGTTTGCCTTTGCCGTTTTCCCTTATTTTCTTTCAGACCTGCGAATACAAACAAAACAACAGAATAAAACACGTGCATGTAATGTGTATGTATGCAAGTGTAGAGGTACTCCCTATTCATGATGGGTTAGATCCTCGTTGTGCTCCTTGCCGCCGCATGTCTCTGGTCGCCCCCTGCTGGTTCTTTTGTCTGAAATCTGCAAACAAAAAACACAAAACAATGGATGCAAGTTACGTGTATGCATGGATGAACTCCCTATCCCGTTGGGTTAGTTCTTCTGCCAGGTCTTCTCTTTCTCAAGCAAAATACAGTTTCAATCTGTCCACGTTGACCGGCTCGGTGAACTCATTTCCTTCCAAGTCTGGTAGTCTTACTGCCCCATTTCCCAATTTATAAATGACCATCCTATCTTTTCTGCTTGCTTCTTTCGGGAATTCCCCATGTTCTGAGTGTCACTGAATATCATGGAATCGGGGTCGAGTGCTTTTGTCAAATATACTCATATTGTGCAGGTTGAATGAAGGAGACTCAGGCAAGTAAACGAAATGAACTTCTTTATTATGATTGAGAAAAGGTTCAAACAAGTAAACAAAATCAATGTCTTTATTAAAAATACTGGAGCAAATGAACTAGGAGGAACAACTTCATCCTTCGCAGTATCGCCTTCTTCCTCGGCCTATGGTTCTTCACTGTTGTCATCCCCTATGAAAGAAACGAGTGGTTGAGGTTTGGAGGGACAAAGCTTTCGGGCAGGCCGGAGTTGATCATATAAGTAGGTGGGGGAACGGAGTGAGTGATAATTGGGCAAGGGGTTGCGGTGTGTGTGTGTTTGGCTGTTCTTTTTCAGGGCCAGGGATCTTATAGGAGTCAATTAACTCTTGGATCTCATTGCGGAGACGAATACAGCTATCGGTGTCATGGCCAGGTTGTTGGTGGAAGTTGTAGTAGCGGTTCATATTGAGGTTTGGTGGGGGAGGATTTGGGAGTGGTCTAGGCTCCAAGGATTTTAAGAGTCCTTGCCTGGTCAGCTTCTCAAGCACTTTGGACAAGGGTCTACCCAGGTTGGAGAAATGCCGGTTTTTTATGGCAACAACCTCGGCGCAGTAGCGGGCTTGGTCTCAGAATGCCCCCAAAATTCCTCATATTCTGGCCATAAAACTTTCTGTTCTCAGCTTATTCTTCTTCAATCTCCATGACAGTCTCCCTCAACTGTCGAAATCAGTGATCATGGAGGTCATCCTCCTCAACTTGCCATAGATTGATGATTTGGTGCCCATGATAATTATTTTGATTTGGTCCTTCTCCGAGGGCCGAGTCTGCATTTTCAGAAGCTGGCTCCTCCACGATCCACATAGTCTTTGAAGTTCTCCTCTGGCTTCTGCTTGATATTTTCCAAGTCACGAAGTGACAAGTCGATCTCCATGTCTGTAACATACTGTTTTAAGAAGGCATCAGCCAGTTCCCTCCAATCTTCCTTAACCTTTTTCTCTAGGCTGTGATACCACACTACAGGTGCCCCCTCGAGTGACATTCCGAACATTTTCTGCACCTGCCGCTTTGATAAATCCACTGAACTCATAACTGAAACGTACTGGCGGAGATGGACCATCGGACCCTCATTCCCATTGAACTTGGCCATATCCGGCATCTTGAACTGAGCAGGCAACTGTTCTTCAAAGGTCATCGACTTATAATCCAGTAGATCTTCATGATTACCCCTCATCTTGCGGGTAACTGTTTCTACCTGATCTCGGAGCTTCTGTAATTCTGCCTGAGACCCAGCTATCTTCCTAGCGGCATACTTAGCCATATCATCATCAAAGATAGGAATATCATCATTCACCCTGTTTGGAGGCTCTTCACGCCTCTCATTCTCAGAACTTCCCCCAGCACGGGGCACAACCATATTTTCCATGGCAGTAGTCAAGGCTTGCAACTGTTCGGTAATCTTGGCAAAACCATTCTCCAGGTGATCCACGCGGGATATCTCATTTTCTGATCCACTCATATTTTTCATTTTAAAGCATTCAATCACATTATCGTGAGGTGCAAACTTGTCCCAGTTGAAAAGGCCAAACAAGTTCATACTTTTGCGATACCATGGCTAAATAACTTCAAATAATAAGAGGCCTAGACATAAAATGGCTCGGTATTTTAGAAGCTTTTGGCCCAATTGTCAAATGACACAACTTGTCCCAGTTTAAATGGCCCAACAAGTTCATTTCTCTTGACAAGAGGTCCAATGAATCCAAATGACGATGATCCCAAACACAAACATAAAGAAATAATTTCTAATTGTCATACAACTAAGGTTCACATGTAGGTTTCAGGAGTGTTGTAAACAAAAAGCTCTCGCTGACGAAAGATTGCCCACAACTAGGACTCCCCACTCAATGGTTCAAACGACCAAGTGAGCGCACCTTTTTTATACCTTACGGTACGTGCCAACAAGTTACAGTATGTGACTAACTGTCAAATGGATTTTCCATTGTAGATTCCCCAGAGAGAGGGTGGAGCGAAATCTCTTAAATACCCAAGTCTCTTAGGCTCTTATCGCCTTGGTGACAGGAATAAACAACAAGTCCTCCAAATTAGTCTATCACAATGAGCTACGGGTGAATGATTATCTAGGTGCCTTCACAGCTTTTCCTTATAGAAAGGTAGTGAGTGAAAGAAGACACCAAACCATCACCTAGCCTTAATAATGCCTTTGATTAAACTCCCTAAACCCACAGTAGACATGATTAATTAAAACATAAATCACAAACATTACAAGACATTATTTCGGGGCCAACTCTCTATCCCTAGTGGAGTCGCCAGACTGTAGACATAGAAATCTGGCGACGCATGCTGTTCCGGGCTCGCTACCCGATCGGGAGTACAGAGTAGCCTGTGGGGGACTAAACCGGAGAATAATGGAGTCGCCACCCGGTGTGAACCGGGAAAATGATTTAAGGCCGCATTCACCCCTCGTAAGGGAAGACCTCAAACCGTTGGGTTCAGAATGGTCCCTTACTTATGTCATTTGTAATGAATGAATTTGTGCAATTTTAACCAAGTCAACTTAACATACATATTGGTCAAAGTAGTCTAAATTCCTATAAAGCCTAAATCTAGGTTTGCATGCTTCAAAAGTAAATTTTCATAACAACAAACACATGATATCACGCATCAATCATGTTAAATAAGTAACGACCTAAACATGACATAACTTAAATTCCTATTGCGAAAGGTAAATAACTAAGTCATGCTTAAGGAAAATGTACTAGGCCAAATCATATTTCAAAGGTAAATAATTTTCTAAACTACTAAATCATGCGAAGTAAAATAACTTACATGTTTTCTAAAGAATTAATTCATACGAGAAAATTAAATTACATGTCTTCTAAATCACTAATTCATGCGAGGAAAATAAACAACATATGCCCTCAGGTCTAACCTTTTGTGTCGTCTTTTGAAAGTGCGGTATACGGTTGTCGGAAAGGTTGGTGCTCCGCAACTCCTTTGGTTTACTGGTTCAAAATTTTCCTTCGCTATTTCGCTGTTTTGCTCACTGTTTTCACTTCGTTTCACGGTGTTTCAGGTCACGGTATTTGGCTTACTGGTTTGTAGTGAATTGAGGACCATTTTGGCGTGTTTGGAGGGGTATTGGGCTGCTGTTTTGTGCGGTTTTAAAGCTAAGGACTGAGCAGTTTGTTGTGCAGTTTTTGGGTGCTTTCTGGACAGTTTGAAGGGGGTATTTATACGGTAATTACTGGCAATGCAGTGAGGGCTTGTGCGTGTAGTATGGGGCTGTGCAGTGAGGGTTTTTTCGGTGATCTAAGGGGGGTTTCAGTGATTTTTCTGGTCAGTATTTGCGTGAACAGAGGGTGCAGTTAAAGGGACTGATTTGCGTGAGTAGAGGCTGCAGTGAAGGGCTATTTGCGTGAGTAGAGGCTGTGGAATTAGGGACCTTCAGGCGTGAATCAGATTTGTGAGTGAAGTGGGCTGTAACGTGAAGGGCTTTGTGGCTGGTGGCGTGATGCTTTGAGGGCAGGTGGCTAGTGGCGTGATACTTTGGAAGCAGTGAGTGGGTTAGTGGCGTGATGCTTTGGAGGCAGGTGGCTAGTGGTGTGATGCTTTGGAGGCAGATTTGTGCACTTGATGCTTTGAGGGCTAGGTGAAGGCAGACGTGTATAAGGGTTGAGGGGGTTTCCTAATCGATGTGGGATGAAGTGGAAGGCAGTGGGGGGCGTGTTAGGAGCGTGTTTGTGGGCGTGAGCTGCTGGTTTTGGCCGAGAGTTGGGGACGTGAGTGAGGGGTTATTTCCTAAAGGGGCAATTGGCGTGAACTTGAGAGAAGAATGGTGTATTTTCTGTTATGAAAGTGCTCTCAAAGTGCTAGAGGAAGGATGGAAGGATTTGGGTGGTTTATATAGGCAAATGGAGGTGCATTAATTGGGTAGGCTAAACATTGATTAGGTTGACTTGCTTTGTTGAAATAAATGGAAAGGGGAAGGCTTATGTCAATGGTGTGGGGTTGGAGCTTAAATGGTGTAGGGTTGGCTTAATTAAATTATGATGGGAGGCTATTAAATGGCTTGGAAAACTTTGTTGAAAATGGAGGCTAAAGTAAATTTGTGGTCAAATGTGTGGGGTATGCATGGTAGAAGGTTAATTTGGTTGTTTGAATAGCTAGATGGACGGGTAAATGTGTGTAATAGGCGTGGGCTTTGGTGTTTGGTGGGCTTTGGTGTTTGGGCCAAGGAAGTGTTTTGAAACGGAGGTCACACAAGCGAACCCGAAGCTAATCCAGCAAATAAAATCCGACAATGCGTCAATTCTTAATTTTCCCTTCCGACGTCCGTTTCTCGCGACTTCCACGACATAAAAAGGTAGTGCCTCCGTACGAGGCTCATCATCGAAACTTACATGTTAAAATGCAGTGCCTACAATAATTCTTGTGTATATAAGAAGGTTAGTGGGAGCGCACTGACAATGATTGTCCTATATAATGATGACATATCATTTCTTGGAAATGACATTCCCATAATACAATCGGTGAAAGCTTGGCTTTCATGAAAATTCTCCATAGAATACTTGGGAGAGGCAACCTTTATTCTAGGAATAAGGATCTACTTGGATAGATCTAAAAGTTGTTGGCACTCTCCGAGAACTCGTACATTGAAAAGATGTAAGTGACATGGTGTCTCATAGGCTTTAAGCATATAGAGTCACAATCGGGCCGATCCAGGTGATGGTCACTAGATTGATGTTAAGAACATCCTTAAGTATCTTAGATGAACTAAGGATGCTTTCTTATTCATGGAGAAAGAGAACTTGAAGTGACTGGGTTCACCGTTGCAAGTTTCCTAACCGACAAAAACGACTATAGGTCGTAATAAGGGTACTATATAGTTTGAATAATGGAACAGTGAGCTGGAAATCTTCCAAGCAAGATACTGTTACCGAATAAACAACAAAAGTGGAATATTGCTGCAGCTGAGGCAGCAAAAGAAGCAATTTTGGATCTATAAAATTCCTAATTAGATTAGGAGTAGTTATGTTAACAGCTGAGCTAGGCTACAACACAGGCTAAAGAATTAATGGTCTCATCAACGATCTAAGTATATACTTCAACTATTTCATCTGATTCATTGGATCATACATCGTGGCGATGTGATGATCGAATAAATCGCATCAGATGATAACCTTTCAAATCCGCTGACGAAAGTAGTTTCTCAGTAGAAGTTTGAGCGACCCGTACATAGTTCAGGTGTAGGACACTTGAGTGATTAGCTATAGGCCAAGTGGGAGATTGTTGGACAATTATGACCCATAGCATCACTATTTGTACAGAACATGGTGTTGTTGTACAAATTAACTATGTGATAAAGGAAATTGCTTTTTTATCATTTGTAATTAGATTACCAAGATATATAAATGATAAAAGTCCATATGATTAGTTCCGGATTAATAAGATATGAGACAATATTAATCCATTAAGGTTTAATCAATAAATATCTCTAGTCGTAGTATTATCGAGACTGGACATCGATAATGCGGAATAGACTAGTATTACACTTGTGCGTGTTATGGAAGCGTAACAACATAGTTCTCATATATTTGGGTATTGGATACTGATGCGAGTGTAATAGGAGGTTCTGTTTACCGATGGTACGGAAACAGCTTCGCTCTGGATAGACCCCTCAAAATCTCATTGGTAGTATGACTATGTGTGTATGTGAATCCGAATCAGGGTAGGTGTATTTGGTCTTAACCTGAGACTTGCATCGCTAATACTTGTGACAATCAATATACTTTGGTTTTGGTCATCCGGGGCATTAACAGGTTCTGTGTACGCCTCTTCGGGCTATATTGAGAATCATAGTGTATTGGGTGTGATGTCAAGATGGAAGTATCACTTCAGTCATATGGAGATGATGATCACGTAGGATACGGAACTAGTACTCTTAAGTACTGCAGTCATCGGGATAATATGACTAGGTCATGTTTATCCGATTATAGAGACTTGTTACCAGAAATTATGATATATGCTTCGTACGGGGTAGACACAATTCCAGCCCAGGCCTAGCATGTGACATCGATACTGGATCGTAATACGCAATACTACGTATACTACGCCTGACATAGATTATATATTCCTAAAAGAATATTTCTGGAGAATTGGGTAGGCAAGGTGCTTTGCTAGAAGCCAACCATGTCTTGTAAATCGGTAAAAACGTGGTACGGGGTACGCACGTATTCAGATAGTTCGATAACCAGATTTACTGCCAGCATATCCAGAGATCTCATGGGTCGCTTCCCGAAGATTCACCGATGACGTATGACTCGAACATAATTAATCTAGGATTAATTAGAAGAGAGAGAAAATTAATCTAGGATTAATTATAGAGAATTTTATCTGGGATAAAATTCAATTAATAGAGAGAGAACGATTAATTTGGAATTAAACGATAAAATAATATATTCGATATATTAAATGAAATTAGATTTCATAACGGAATTAAAATTAGATTTTAATTCGGGCTAACGAATTAATTTAGAATTAATTCGCGAGCGACTTTAATAGTAATTTGCTAGGCATAATTATTTAATTAAATTTGATTTAATTAAGTCGCAACAGAAAATTCGTCAATTAGGAATTAACGAACTCAAGCCCGGAATGTGCTTGCGGGCCCACTCGGATTTTGAATCAAAGTGGGGCCCACATTAAGTCACATCACATGTCATTCTCATCACTTTATGTTGATGGAGTTTGGTATTTGGTGATGACTTACCAAACACTCAACTTTGAAAAGGTGATGGACTTTTTACCAAATCTTGATTTGGTATATGGTTTTGATTTTTGGAAAATCATTACACACTTCACTCATTTTTATTTTCTCTCTTCTCCACGCCTTGGGCGTGAACTTCATCATCTTACTCTCTTCTCTTGGCTTGGCCGAGAGTCACACAAAGGAAAGGGGAATTTTTGTTGCAAAAATTCTCCATTGCTAGAACATCAAAGGAGTCATACAAAGGTGTTAGGGACACTAACCATTGAGTTTGGAATTTAAGAACATGCTTGGAAGCTCAACATACATCAAATGAGAAGCTTGGAGCAACTTCAATGGAGGCAAAAGTTTTGTTGTCTACACATCCTTAGCCGAGCATTGTAAGTATTTTCTGCTACTTTGTTTTGCGTATTCACATGATTTAATGCTTAAAGATCTTGGTTATTGTTCTTAGAGAACCCAACAGGAGATACTGAAACAGCTTGGCAACAGTGAGTTGAGGCATGGTCGCAAGGTGATTTCTTGTACAAGAACTACCTCTTCGGTGGTCTTGAAAATACCTTCTACAATGTGTACCAAGCACGACTTCTGCGAAAAAACACTAGGAATCCCTTGAGAAAAAATATAAAATATAAGATATTGAACAAAAGAAATTTATCGTGGGTAGGTTCTTGAACTAAAAATGGTAGATTCAATGACGGTTTTGTCTCAGTTTGGTGAACTACGATTGGTCATTGATGAAATATTGAATTAGGTAATGAAGCTCTATGAGACGTTTCAAGTGGCCATAATAATTGAGAAGTTGCCTCCATCATGGAAGGACTTCGGGTGTTATCTGAAACCCAATAAGAAATTTATAAGTCTTGAAGATTTAGGAGTTCGATTAAGAATCGAAGAGGAAAATAGAAAGTCTGATAAAGCTAGCTAAAAGACTAAACTCTAAGGCCAACATCATTGAGGGTGGAAAAAGTAGCAAAAAGAGAGAAAACATTAGAGCTGATTCTTCCCAAGCGGGCAAGAAATTCAAGGGGAAATGTTACGTCTGTGGGAAAAGCATTCACATGGCAAAGGACTACAAAAATAAGAAGTGTAAGAACAAGGGCAAGAAAAAGAAAAATTTGGCCCATTTCACTAAAGATTAGATAATAACTAATGAGATCTCAGAGTTTAACCTCTCAGCAGTTGTAACTGAAGCCAACTTGGTTGACAACACGAAAGAATGGTAGATAGACATTGGAGCTACTAGCCACGTATGTGCAGATAGCAAGATATTTTCCTCATATCAAAAGGTCGATAGTGGAGATCATCTGACCATAGGAAGCTCGTCTATTTCAAAAGTGGTTGAACAAGGTACAGTAGTTCTAAAAATGAAATTCGAGAAGAAGCTGACATTGAAGAATGTTCTGCAAGTTCATAATATTTGGAAGAACTTGGTTTCAGGTTCTTTTCTTAGCAAAAATGGGTTTAAGTTAGTTTTTTTTTTCAGATAAGTTTATATTGACCAAAAATGATGTCTGTGGGAAAATGATACATCACTGAGAGCCTTTTTTAATTTAATGTATTGACTATCAACCGACACAATTCTATTAATAATAATAAAGCTACATCTTCTGCTTATATTATTGAGTCACAAAATCTTTGTTTCCCTCCCATGCAAGGAAAACCATAACCCACTCTTATAAAAAGGAACATAAACCAAACCCTTTAACCCTGGACTCTCTCCTTCACGGCTCCCCATCCCTCTCTCATCTCTCATACTCTCTTACTTTATTTACAAACCAGGAAAAAAATGACAAGCCCTTCTGACCATCACAGACTGCTCTCTTCCCTGATACACACGGCCAAAACAAGAAGGAACCCTCAAACACACTCTCTCTCTCACCTTTCCCTCTTACTCACGTGAAACAATAAAAACAAACCCTAGATCTGTCGCCTCTCATGACACTCTCTCTCACTCGGTGAGACAACAAAGAAACCCTAGCATCTTACACGGCCACTGTCTCATTCCTCTCCTCACTTGCGCATGAAGACCAGAAACCCTAACAGCCCTCTGCTCTCTCTCTTCACGCCTTAAGCCCCCACCAACTCCACTCTCGACAAAAACCCTAAAAGATCCCCGTCATTTTCCCATCTGCTCTCTCTCTATCATTCCACACACACACAAAGCCAAAACAAATAAACCCTAAGTAATCTCAACTATCTCGAACCTCTCTCTAGTTCCCAACAAAAACTCTCGACAAACCCTCAACCAGACCTCACCCCCCTCCTCTCTCTTAACCTCTGGGCAGCCTTCTTCATACTCTCATTCATCACAAAACACAGCAACAAACTAGCCATAAACCGACAAAACAAAACAGCCTTCACCGAGCCAATAACCATTCATCGCGCCACCAACTAACTCACACACGGCCACTCATAAAAATCAAACAAAGAAACCCACCAAGAGAAGGGCAACGTGCGCATGCAAGCTTAACAAGAATCCCACATCTGATGCGCATGAGGTATGCTTCAAATGATCGGCTATCCATGAGATGGGCTTTACGTGACTGCAAACAAGCAGCCAATGCATGATCCACCGCAAGTAGTTAAATGCTCCATCTTACGCATGCTGCCCAAGACAAGCCCCAACACACCCTCTCTCTCTCGGCATTTAACCAAAAGAAGCCATAAACACGTCAGACGCATAAGCCACACACAAACAGGACACCGACACAGACTTCAGCCCACTCACCGACACAACCAACAGACAAACCAACAAACATTAACACACTAAAGCCACCCAAACCGTGAAGTATAAGCCACCTGACCGATACAAAACCTAGACCAAAAACAGTGGCCAAATAATCCCTGAAAACAGTCCCCCCGAACCACCGAAATACCCTTGAGAACGGAACCCAAAACAGTGAGCGGAAACAACGAGTGAAAAAAGAGAAAACAGCGAGCGGAAACAGCGAGCGGAAATAGCGAGTGAAAATAGAGAAAACAGCGGAAACGCTAACCCTTCCAACGACGTCCCAACGCACTCCCGATAAGCGACTTAAAAGGTAAGACCTGATGGCACCTTTTGTTATATTTTATTTTTTTATCCTGGACACATCATGCTTGGTTGGACGTGAAATACGTCCAACCGGGCATGCAAAGTCCTATATTAAAAACGGCCAAACTATTGGTCACATCTCTCTTTTATTATTCCGCCATTTATATTTCCGCATTTATCTATTTGATATGTTCATGAGATTGTGCGCTCGCTTTTATTTCATTTACTCATATGTGTGCAAACTTAGATATATGTTATTCTTGCATGTGTATGTTGCGTACACTTGGTTATATTATTGCATAAATCTGTTCATTACAAACGACATAAGTAAGGGACCATTCCGAACCCAACGGTTTGAGGTCTTCCCTTGCGAGGGGTGAGTGCGGCCTTAAATCATTTCCCAGTTCACGCTGGGTGGCGACTCCTTTATTCTACGGTTTAGTCCCCCGCGGGCTACTCCGCACTCCCGACCGGGCCGCGAGCCTGGAACAGCGTCGCCGATTTATGTGTCCTACAATCATCTTCTAAATAATATTTGCCACGTTTTTTTTTAACTCTTGTGTTTGTGTTCAATTTATAATTTGTATGGTTCTAGTTGATTATTTTGATTGAATAATACATATTAAAAGTGATAAATAATACATCTTGCCCAACAATAGCAATGCAAGGAACATTATTGGAGATGCTATTAGTTCATGAGATTTTAATGATTTTGTGTAAATTTCCTCGCCTCAATGAAGATCGACAAAATTATTGTAGTAGATTTTTATATATATATAGTAATAGATTTTATTTTATTTATTTATTTTTTTGCTTAATATCATATAAAATTAGAACTGACTATATAAATTATGACACCATTTTGATCACCATGTGTTAATTTTTTCACGTGTCACTTGAAATCCATAAGTTATAGTATTGCTATATAATTTAAAAAAAAAACTAAAAATCTAATAATAATTATTTAATTTTTTATGCATCTGATTCGTATCAAATTGGTTTTTTAAATTTTGATTTTTGCTACAATTGGTTGTGTCTTGGGGTTAAATTTTTTTTAAACATATTTTTATGCTTTGTTCGTAGGATATTTGGTGATAGTCCATACTATTATAGCAGTTGATGTATCCGAAAGCATTGTCATCAGTGGCGGAGGCATTGAGGGGCCAGTGGAGGCCATCAAAAATTTAAGAATTTGTAAAAAAAAATTCAGCCCAGTAGCCCACAACCAGCCCATATAAATTCCCTCCCGCTTTTATCTTTCTTCATCTTAAGGTTTCGAAGAAGCTCCTCATGAAGTTTCAGCTCAAACAATTCGTGAGTAATTTTTTTGTTTTTTTTTTTTTTGTTTTTATTAATGGGTGTTTTTTATTTTTTCAGTTTCTTTTATCATTTTATTGCTAGTTGTATACTCTCTTTGGTTGGTGGGATGAGCAAAAGAAAGGAAAATAACAGATTATAATGAAGTATTATTTTCATTTTTTGTGTTTTATATTAATTTTGGTCTACAATCAACTATTTTTGAGCTTAAATAGTGGAAGAATGTCCATTTTCAGCCACTAAGTATGCCATTAGAGCTTTTATTTGGAAAAACAGGGTCTTGTTTGTTCATGTTTGTGGTTTGATGCTTTGCATTGCTTGTTTTTTTCCCATTTGCTTCAAATATTATTGTGGTCGATGATTGTGCTTGATTTTGGTCAGTAAATTTGAGGAAATGGAATAACTAGAAAAATTAGTGATTTGTTCAGTGCTTGTCATTCTGAAAGTGAAACTCTTGCAAAGATCACATGATTTCTCATTAATTATTGTTTGCCATTTTTTATTCTGAAGGTGGCTTGAGTGTTGCTAATCGCTTTGTCTATGCTTTAGTGATATCTGATGCTAATAGACTACAAATTTATTTTGAAATAGTTATGGAGAAATATTTTAAGAAAGTCTCGAAACTTTCATCATCAACCGATAATAGATTAAAGGAAAAACTTTCAAATTTTCAAAGAAATTACAAAGAAGTGATGATTGTTCAAAAGAAAAAGTGTATTCTTTGGAGAGAATTATTGATGTTTCCAAAGAAAACGATGTACAAACTATTTTGTCAAATCTTCCTATGGATCCCGGTCTTCGACACCGAATTTTATATTACCATCCAAATATTCAAGATCAAGTTCGAAGAGCATATCTATGCAAGGGTCCTTATCAACCAAGAAATTATGATTTTCCTACAAGAAAATTTGGAAACTATTAGTGAAGATTTGTGAAGTCTTGGTATGATGATCATGTTAATTGGTTGGAATATAGCATTAGTAAAGATGCATTATATTATCTTTATTGCTATCTTTTCAAACCGAAAAAAGGTGACCAAAGAGGAGGTGAAACGTTTGTTGGTGATGGCTTTAGGAATTGGAAGAAGAAAGAAAGATTAATGATGCATGTTGGAGGTCCTAAAAGTGATCATAACTATGCTATGCTTAAATGTGATGCATTGTTGAGACAAAACCAACACATCCAAACTTTCTTTGATAAGCATTCGGATCAAGATCGATATGCATGCCGTATAAGGTTGAATGCAACAGTTGAATATGTTCGTTTCCTTTTGCAACAAGGACTTGCTTTTCGTGGGCATGATGAATCAAATAATTCAACTAATCGAGATAATTTTCTTGAATTTTTAAAGTTTCTAGCTAGCCACAATGACGATGTTAGAGCTGTAACTTTCCATAATGTTCCACAAAATGACTTGTTGGCATCACCGAATATACAAAAAGAAATTGTGCATGTGGCTTTAATTGAAACAACAAATGTCATTCTTCAAGATATGGGTGAAGAATTCATTCCAGTTTTAATTGATGAATCTTGTGATGTATCAACAAATGATCAATTGGCTATTGTTTTGTGGTATGTGAACAAAAGTGGGCATGTAGTTGAATGTTTCATTGATATTGAGCATGTTACTAGTACCTCCGCTTTGTCACTGAAGAAAGCAATTGACAACTTATTTTCTAAACATGGATTGAATATTTATAGATTACATGGGAAAGCATATGATGGGACTATTAATATACAAGGTGAATTGAATGGTCTCAAAACACTTATTTTAAAAAAGAATGGATGTGCGTATTATGTTCATTTTTTTGCTCACCAACTTCAATTAGCTCTTATGGTCGTGGTAAAAAATAATGTTGAAGTTCAATCTTTCTTCAATATAATTTCTAATGTGGTGAATGTTGTTGGAGGCTCATGTAAGCGTCGTGATGTTCTTAGAGAGAAACAAGCTTTAGCAATTGTAAAAGCAATTTCTAATGACGAAATTTCAAGTGGACAAGGGCAAAATCAAGAGACTAACTTGAACCGGTTTGGTGATACACGTTGGGGTTCACACTATGGCACTTTACTTAGTATCATTACCATGTTTCATTCCATAATTGATGTCCTTGAGATGATTGTCGAAGATAGAACAACTCATGAACAAATATGTGAGGCAAGTAATCTTTTAGATTCAATGCAATCATTCGTATCTAAATTTGGCTTATATTTGATGAAAATATATTATCATTGACAAATGAATTGTCATTAACATTGTAAAGAAAAGATCAAGATATTGTGAATGCCATGAAGCTAGTTAGATTGTGTAAAGATAGCTTGCAAATGATAAGGGAGAGTGGATGGGATTATTTATTTAGTCAAGTTGTATCTTTTTGTGATGCATATAACATTGATGTGCCTAATATGGATGACATATTTATAATTCGAGGTCGTTCAAGGCGTAAAGCTAAAAAAACTACCAAAATGCCTCATTATCGGGTTGAATTATTTTATGTGGTTTTAGATACCTAACTTCAAGAGCTTAACAACCATTTCAATAAGACAAACATCGAGTTGCTTCTTTGTTTAGCTTCCCTTAGTCCATGTGATTCATTCTCCTCATTAAATAAACAAAATCTAGTTCGTCTTGCTCATTGTTATTACACAGATTTCTCTTCAATAGAGCTCCTCGTACTATATGGTCAATTTGATATTTACATTATGGATATGTGTTCTAGTACTGAGTTTTTGAAATTGAATGGGATTGGTGATCTTGCATCAATGCTGGTTCAAACTAAAAAGGATAAGGTATATCCACTAGTGTACTTACTTTTAACATTAGTTTTGACTTTACCTGTTGTCACTGCCACTGTAGAGAGAGTATTTTCAGCTATGAATATTGTGATGACTAGACTACGTAACATGATGGGAGTTAAATGGATGAATGATAATTTAGTTACATATATAGAAAAGATGTATTTAGGAGCATTGACAATGAAACTATCATGCAAGGTTTTTAAAATATGAAATCACGTCGTGGACAATTGTAATGTGTAAAATATTAACATATCAATATAGATATAAATATTTTGTATGTTTTTTTATTTATATTTATTTTTCATAACTTTTCCCCCACTGATTTTCTGGATACGCCACTGATCGTCATTTGACTATTGTTGTGGTCGTATGTAAAATATATATTTTAGAATAAGCTTTGTAGAATTGAATTGCTGGGTGGAGACTGTTGGGGTTTTATAAGGAATTACGGGATTGCGCAGCAGAGCGCGGAAAATGAATTTTTCTGATTTCAAATTTTTTTTTTTGGAACAATTAAATAAACTTATTTATTTAATTAACCAACACTTAAAATATGAAATTTTAACCCAAGAAACTATATTTCTTTTAATTACCAAATTACCCTAAACTTTTACAAATTAATTATTTTGGTACTTAATTATGTCAATTACATATATAATTGATTCCAAATCAATCCCAAAATAATTTTTACAATTTTGCAACACAAACCAGAAACTTTCCAGAATTTTCGAAAATGCCCAAAATTTTCCAGAATTTACGAAAACAGCCCAGAATTTTTTTTAATTACAATTTGGCCCAATTTGTTCAAAACACATCAAGATCAAATCCAATCAATCCCAAATTTGACATACATCAAATTATAACATATATATGAAAAGCCCCAAAATTTGAATGGGTTAAGAACCCTAATTTCACAAATTACTCAAATTGGGCAATTTACATTAAATTGACAAAATTCAATACTTTAATCATCCAATTACCGCACCAATCAAGTCTCACCATCATTAAATAATCAAGAACAATTCTAGGTTAATTATGAATGGCTACTTAACTCTAGAATGACAACTTTAATTTTCTAAATAATTTATTAAGCTTAATTACACTAATAAGCAAATAAATTAATTATACATGCATGAACTCATCCAACAAGCTTCCAACAAATTTAATTACAAACTAAAAGAGTAGAGACATGATCTTAACAACATATTGAAGCTAAGGAAAAATAGAAACAATTTCTATCTTGAAGGAAATTAAGAAATACTTACAAAATTTTCCAAAAATTTAAGCTTTTCTTTTTGGTTTTCCTTCAAAAGCTCTCAACTCTCTTTGTAATATTTTTGTTGAAAATGTCTAAGTGTTGGAAAAATGAAACAAAACCATTTTTTTTTTCAACATTGCCGATTATCCCAACCAAAAATAAATATCTAATACTTAAATTTTGTTTGATTTTAATTGGTCCACATTTAGCTAAATTAAAGTAACACTTTAACTTTAATAAAGTTATCAAAAATGTGTTCCAATAATAACATGCCATTTCCCACTTAATCATTATAAAAGATATTTAATTTATTAATACATTTAATTATTTAACAATTAAATAATTAAATAATAAATATAAATATCTTAAATATATGTATTATATTTACATTAAATATCTCAAATACATATAATAATGATATATGTTAAATATCATAAATTGATAATTAATAATGTGTATTTAAAAATATCAAATATTAAATACAAATACACATTAAATCAGAAATGACTGTTAGGTCTTGATTGCATGTATTTTTCGTTTAACCATTAAACGAGTCATAAATAATCAGTATTATCCATAACAGTTGCCCTAGTGCTCTACGAGTACATTTCATTAGTGATACTCTCTTGATTCAGGCATATCCATCACGGAATCAAATTTCGTGTCCATAATTCACCCACCCGTAAATTTTGATGAACACGGATAAACTCTCTGAATCATACAGGTCGAGGTCACTGCATACGTATAATCCCTATGTCACAGGTATCCGGATTATTCCAGAGATATAGATACAAACGTCAAATCTCTATAGAATAATCACGTTGACGTTTCTATTAGCAATCTCTCAAAAAAACTTAGAACTAATTTCTACAGTGTACCACGGGCCAATGGATTTAACAGATTGCTAATTCCATATTGAATATCTATGCTCTGTACACAGAGCTGACGGATCCTATCTTGATAAACACAGGATATCCTGAGCATCAGTCCACACCCAATGAACAGACGGAGGTCTGATCTAAATAGATCAGTGACGTGACGGCCATCTTAGTGTGGAGGATAACTCAAATATCCACAGTGGTATCTCAAGTCTAAGAATCACTATGCTCACTCAACCCGAGAAGATTCTTATTGACGTTGGTGTACCTACCATTAAGAATCATCGGTGAGTCGTTCAGTGTTTATCCGCTATAAACACCTACATGTCTATACGAGTCTCCAAGACTCATGGTTCACTGAGAAACCATCGGAATCCAAGATTCCAATATACGACATCTACATGTCTCAACGGGTTTACTTTACTGACCAAGTAGTGTAAACCTTGACCGGAAACAGTTTAAGAATGACAACGTCATGATACAACTCAATATCAGTTACGACTCTTTTGCAACAGTATCATAACTAATCATTCTAAGGTCGGATACGTCTTTACCATATTAAAGAAGAAGTTATATAAAAGAAATTGTTTATTTTATTCATAATAAAATGTTACATTAGTATTTACAAGGAATACATAATAAAATTGGCACTCAGAGCACCAACCCTAACAAAATCTTGTTAGACAATTATGACCAATAGCGTCACTATTTGTAAAAGACATTGTGGTTTTTGTACAAATTAATTATGTAGTAATGGAAATTGCATTTTATCATTTTGTAATTTGATTACTTAAATCTATAAATGATAAAAGTCCATATGATTAGTTCCAGATTATAAGATATGAGACAATATCAATCCATAAAGGTTTAATCATTAAATATCCCTAGTCGTAGTATTATCGAGACTGGACATCGATGATGCGGAATAGACTAGTATTGCACTTGTACGTGTTATGGAAGCGTAACATCATAGTTCTCATTTATTTAAGTATTGGATACTTATGCAAGTGTGATAGGAGGTTGTGTTTACCGATAGTACGGAAACAGCTTCGCTCTGGATAGACCCCGCAGAATCACATTGGTAGTATGACTATGTATGAGATATGGACAGGAAAGAAACCGGGTTTCTCATTCCTGAAGATTTGGGGTTGCTGGGCATAAGTCAAACATTTGGAAGGTACTAAACTAGAACCCAAATCGGATAGATGCCTATTTGTAGGATATCCTAGGGAAACCAAAGGATATTACTTCTATCACCCACAAGAGAACAAAGTATTTGTTGCTTTACATGCGGTTTTCATTAAGCTTGTTGTGCCAAAGCCAAGGCTTAGCTGATTCAGAGGAAAAAGGTTAGGAAAATATATTGGATATATTGGCATATATATTGTATATATGTTTCGGACTTGGAGGTCCACCTACCGGGTCTAGGAATTGGATGATATCCAATTGATCTTAGAGATCTACCTAGTTAAATATCATACAGCCTGTTGGCCAAAGTCAAGGTTGTGTGTTATTTAACAGGATCCTAGCCACTAGGAAACTAGGTTTCCTGAGTACTCAAAAGAGGGTGAGGCTCGCCGAAAAATTGGGAGGCTAGTATTGAATTTGCAATTTCGTTCAAATACTTAGCTTTACGCGCTTTCAAAATTATTTCGTCAATTATTTTATTAGTTGGACTAATATATTATTATTTTTCTTGTAACAGTTAGACTGTACCCATACATCGTTAATCGAATAGTTGGACTATTGCGGTTAAGATGACAGGAAAGTTAAGCATTAGGGATATTGTCATTGGCGACAATGTCTTTAATGGCACAAACTTTCAAGACTGGGATATGAATCTCAGAATTGTTCTGGGATCCGAGAAGTTACTCTACACTATAGAGCGATCTCTTGGGCCTAAGCCCCGACTTGATCAGTGCTTGAGCTAGAGCTTTTGAAGACTCATAACGATGACAATGCGACTGCTCAATCGGTAATGCTTGCTGCTATGACTCCGCAATTCCATCGTCAAAAAAAGGGATTGGATCCATATGAGATGATGGCGAAGTTGCATGATCTTCACCGATCTAGTCTTAGATCGCAAAGATATGAGTTGCAGAAGAAGCTCTTTCGCGCTCGCATGTCAGAGGGTACGTCTGTTGAGCACTATGTGTCACAGATGATTGCTGACATTGAGTAACTCGGACAAATGGGCATAGTCTTCGAGGCTGAGACTTCAGTAGATTTGATCCTACAGTCTCTCCCCGACACTTGGAGTGGGTTCATCATGGACTACAACATGTTGAACCAAGACCAAACTCTTGGAGAGTTGGTGTCCACTCTGCGTGAAGCAGAAAAAAAACTCCTTAAGGGCAAGAAGCGCGATGCGCACTTTGCTTCAACGTCTCAAGCTCCGAGGGCTTGGCCCAAGGCGAATGGAGGTGTCAAGAAGAAGAAGCATAAGAAGAAGGGCAAGGCCAAATCGTCAAAGGGTTCTGGGAAACCTAAGGACAAATCCCAAGATGTTT
Source organism: Zanthoxylum bungeanum (assembly GCA_019454045.1). NCBI lineage: Eukaryota > Viridiplantae > Streptophyta > Magnoliopsida > Sapindales > Rutaceae > Zanthoxylum > Zanthoxylum bungeanum. The sequence goes on along the minus strand of SKCR01029358.1, from coordinate 17,367 downwards.
ATCTGCAGTGCGGCAAGCGGGGTCACTGGAAGCGTGACTGTCGCGAGTACAAGGCACACATGAAGGAAATCAAAGCGGGCAAGGCACCGACTTCAGATATGTTTGTTATAGAAATAAACATGTCTCTACTAGTTTTTTAAAATTGGATTTTTGATTCTGGTTGTGGAACTCATTTATGTACTGATGTACAGGATCTGCAGATTATCAGGAGATTGGCCTCAGGAGAGATTGACCTCCGCGTTGGAAATGGGACACATGTCACCGTTTTGGCCGTTGGCACTTTTATTTTTGAACTGCCCTCGGGGCATGTACTTAAACTATCAGACTGTTATTATGTACCTAGTTTAACTAGGAATATATTATATTATGTTATCTATGTTAGCCCAATGTGGGTATACTTTTGTATTTAGAAACACTGGGTGTTTTATGTATAAAAATGATATGGAGATTTGCACTACTGATGTAAATAATGGTCTTTATATTTGGAATATAAATCAATCTCAAACATATAATATAACAAAAAAAAGTCTTAAATTAAGTAACAAAGATGAAGCTTATATGTGGCATTATCGTCTGGGACATATTAACAAGACTCGCATATCCACACTTTTCAAGAGTGGGTACTTGGACGGATTCGATCCAAATTCATATGACGTCTGCGAATCTTGTTAATTAGGCAAAATGCCTAAAACACCTTTTAGCGGTAAAGGTGCACGTGCCATCGAACTGTTAGCCCTCGTTCATAGTGACGTATGTGGGCCCATGTCTAGCCAGGCTAGAGGTGGATATGAATACTTCGTAACCTTTACGGATGATGCATCGCGTTATGGTTATGTGTATCTTATGAGACACAAGTCGAAAACCTTTGAGAAATTCAAAGAGTTTCGACACGAAGTAGAAAAACAGACCAGACCGGCAAAAGTATTAAGACATTACGGTCAGACCGTGTTGGCGAATACTTAAGCAATGAGTTTCTTGATTACTTGAAAGAATATGGTATTCTTTCACAGTGGACTCCTCCCGAAACATCGCAATTAAACGGTGTGTCTGAACGGAGAAACCGAACTTTGTTAGACATTGTAAGGTCTATGATGAGTCGCACAGAGCTACCTATTTCCTTCTGGGGTGCATTGAACAGTGCAATACTTATTTTGAATAAGGTTCCGTCAAAGTCTGTTCAACAGACTCTGTATGAGATATGGACAGGAAAGAAATCGGGTTTCTCATTCCTGAAGATTTGGGGTTGCTGGGCATAAGTCAAACATTTGGAAGGTACCAAACTAGAACCCAAATCGGATAGATGCCTATTTGTAGGATATCCTAGGGAAACCAAAGGATATTACTTCTATCACCCACAAGAGAACAAAGTATTTGTTGCTCTACATGCGGTTTTCATTAAGCTTGTTGTGCCAAAGCCAAGGCTTAGCTGATTCAGAGGAAAAAGGTTAGGAAAATATATTGGATATATTGGCATATATATTGTATATATGTTTCGGACTTGGAGGTCCACCTACCGGGTCTAGGAATTGGATGATATCCAATTGATCTTAGAGATCTACCTAGTTAAATATCATACAGCCTGTTGGCCAAAGTCAAGGTTGTGTGTTATTTAATAGGATCCTAGCCCACTAGGAAACTAGGTTTCCTGAGTACTCAAAAGAGGGTTAGAGGCTCGCCGAAAAATAGTGGAGGCTAGTATTGAATTTGCAATTTCGTTCAAATACTTAGCTTTACGCGCTTTCAAAATTATTTCGTCAATTATTTTATTAGTTGGACTAATATATTATTATTTTTCTTGTAACAGTTAGACTGTACCCATACATCGTTAATCGAATAGTTGGACTATTGCGGTTAAGATGACAGGAAAGTTAAGCATTAGGGATAGTGTCATTGGCGACAATGTCTTTAATGGCACAAACTTTCAAGACTGGGATATGAATCTCAGAATTGTTCTGGGATCCGAGAAGTTACTCTACACTATAGAGTGATCTCTTGGGCCTAAGCCCCGACTTGATCATTTGCTTGAGCTAGAGCTTTGGAAGACTCATAACGATGACAATGCGACTGCTCAATCGGTAATGCTTGCTGCTATGACTCCGCAATTCCGTCGTCAAAAAAAGGGATTGGATCCATATGAGATGATGGCGAAGTTGCATGATCTTCACCGATCTAATCTTAGATCGCAAAGATATGAGTTGCAGAAGAAGCTCTTCCGCGCTCGCATGTCAGAGGGTACGTCTGTTGAGCACTATGTGTCACAGATGATGCTGACATTGAGTAACTCGGACAAATGGGCATAGTCTTCGAGGCTGAGACTTCAGTAGATTTGATCCTACAGTCTCTCCCCGACACTTGGAGTGGGTTCATCATGGACTACAACATGTTGAACCAAGACCAAACTCTTGGAGAGTTGGTGTCCACTCTGCGTGAGCAGAAAAAAAACTCCTTAAGGGCAAGAAGCGCGATGCGCACTTTGCTTCAATGTCTCAAGCTCCGAGGGCTTGGCCAAGGCGATGGAGGTGTCAAGAAGAAGAAGCATAAGAAGAAGGGCAAGGCCAAATCGTCAAAGGGTCTGGGAAACCTAAGGACAAATCCCAAGATGTTATCTGCAGTGCGGCAAGCGGGTCACTGGAAGCGTGACTATCGCGAGTACAAGGCACACATGAAGGAAATCAAAGCGGGCAAGGCACCGACTTCAGATATGTTTGTTATATAAATAAACATGTCTACTACTAGTTTTAAAAATTGGATTTTTGATTCTGGTTGTGGAACTCATTTATGTACTGATGTACAGGATCTGCAGATTAGCAGGAGATTGGCCTCAGGAGAGATTGACCTCCGCGTTGGAAATGGGACACATGTCACCGTTTTGGCCGTTGGCACTTTTATTTTAGAACTGCCCTCGGGGCATGTACTTAAACTATCAGACTGTTATTATGTACCTAGTTTAACTAGGAATATTATTTATGTATCTATGTTAGCCCAATGTGGGTATACTTTTGTATTTAGAAACACTGGGTGTTTTATGTATAAAAATGATATGGAGATTTGCACTACTGATGTAAATAATGGTCTTATATTTGGAATATAAATCAATCTCAAACATATAAATAACAAACAAAAGTCTTAAATTAAGTAACAAAGATGAAGCTTATATGTGGCATTATCGTCTGGGACATATTAACAAGACTCGCATATCCACACTTTTCAAGAGTGGGTACTTGGACGGATTTGATCCAAATTCATATGACGTCTGCGAATCTTGTTAATTAGGCAAAATGCCTAAAACACCTTTTAGCGGTAAAGGTGCACGTGCCAACGAACTGTTAGCCCTCGTTCATAGTGACGTATGTGGGCCCATGTCTAGCCAGGCTAGAGGTGGATATGAATACTTCGTAACCTTTACGGATGATGCATCGCGTTATGGTTATGTGTATCTTATGAGACACAAGTCGAAAACCTTTGAGAAATTCAAAGAGTTTCGACACGAAGTAGAAAAACAGACCAGACCGGCAAAAGTATTAAGACATTACGGTCAGACCGTGTTGGCGAATACTTAAGCAATGAGTTTCTTGATTACTTGAAAGAATATGGTATTCTTTCACAGTGGACTCCTCCCGAAACACCGCAATTAAACGGTGTGTGTCGAACGGAGAAACCGAACTTTGTTAGACATTGTAAGGTCTATGATGAGTCGCACAGAGCTACCTATTTCCTTCTGGGGTGAATTGAACAGTGCAATACTTATTTTGAATAAGGTTCCGTCAAAGTCTGTTCAACAGACTCTGTATAAGATATGGACAGGAAGAAACCGGGTTTCTTATTCCTGAAGATTTGGGGTTGCTGGGCATAAGTCAAACATTTGGAAGGTACCAAAACTAGAACCCAAATCGGATAGATGCCTATTTGTAGGATATCCTAGGGAAACCAAAGGATATTACTTCTATCACCCACAAGAGAACAAAGTATTTGTTGCTCTACATGCGGTTTTTAATTAAGCTTGTTGTGCCAAAGCCAAGGCTTAGCTGATTCAGAGGAAAAAGGTTAGGAAATATATTGGATATATTGCATATATATTGTATATATGTTTCGGACTTGGAGGTCCACCTACCGGGTCTAGGAATTGGATGATATCCAATTGATCTTAGAGATCTACCTAGTTAAATATCATACAGCCTGTTGGCCAAAGTCAAGGTTGTGTGTTATTTAACAGGATCCTAGCCCACTAGGAAACTAGGTTTCCTGAGTACTCAACAGAGGGTTAGAGGCTCGCCGAAAAATAGTGGGAGGCTAGTATTGAATTTGCAATTTCGTTCAAATACTTAGCTTTACGCGCTTTCAAAATTATTTCGTCAATTATTTTATTAGTTGGACTAATATATTATTATTTTTCTTGTAACAGTTAGACTGTACCCATACATCGTTAATCGAATAGTTGGACTATTGCGGTTAAGATGACAGGAAAGTTAAGCATTAGGGATATTGTCATTGGCGACAATGTCTTTAATGGCACAAACTTTCAAGACTGGGATATGAATCTCAGAATTGTTCTGGGATCCGAGAAGTTACTCTACACTATAGAGCGATCTCTTGGGCCTAAGCCCCGACTTGATCAGTTGCTTGAGCTAGAGCTTTGGAAGACTCATAACGATGACAATGCGACTGCTCAATCGGTAATGCTTGCTGCTATGACTCCGCAATTCCGTCGTCAAAAAAAGGGATTGGATCCATATGAGATGATGGCGAAGTTGCATGATCTTCACCGATCTAGTCTTAGATCGCAAAGATATGAGTTGCAGAAGAAGCTCTTCCACGCTCGCATGTCAGAGGGTACGTCTGTTGAGCACTATGTGTCACAGATGATTGCTGACATTGAGTAACTGGACAAATGGGCATAGTCTTCGAGGCTGGACTTCAGTAGATAGATTTGATCCTACAGTCTCTCCCCGACACTTGGAGTGGGTTCATCATGGACTACAACATGTTGAACCAAGACCAAACTCTTGGAGAGTTGGTGTCCACTCTGCGTGAAGCAGAAAAAAAACTCCTTAAGGGCAAGAAGCGCGATGCGCACTTTGCTTCAACGTCTCAAGCTCCGAGGGCTTGGCCCAAGGCGAATGGAGGTGTCAATAAGAAGAAGCATAAGAAGAAGGGCAAGGCCAAATCGTCAAAGGGTTCTGGGAAACTTAAGGACAAATCCCAAGATGTTTATCGTAGTGCGGCAAGTGGGGTCACTGGAAGCGTGACTGCCGCGAGTACAAGGCACATATGAAGGAAATCAAAGCGGGCAAGGCACCGACTTAAGATATGTTTGTTATAGAAATAAACATGTCTACTACTAGTTTTAAAAATTGGATTTTTGATTCTGGTTGTGGAACTCATTTATGTACTGATGTCCAGGATCTGCAGATTAGCAGGAGATTGGCCTCAGGAGAGATTGACCTCCGCGTTGGAAATGGGACACATGTCGCCGTTTTGGCCGTTGGCACTTTTATTTTAGAACTGCCCTCGGGGATGTACTTAAACTATCAGACTGTTATTATGTACCTAGTTTAACTAGGAATATTATTTATGTATCTATGTTAGCCCAATGTGGTATACTTTTGTATTTCGAAACACTGGTGTTTTATGTATAAAAATGATATGGAAATTTGCACTGCTGCTGATGTAAAAAGGTCTATATATTTTTGAATATGAATCCAATCTCAAAATATAATGTAACAAACAAAAGGCTTAAAGTAAGTAACAAAGATGAAACTTAATGATGGGCATTGTCGTCTGGGACACATAAACAAGACAAGTATATACCACACTTTCGAGAGTGGGTAGTGTAGGGGTTTTCAGGGGGTGAATCCGGTAACGCAGCGGAAGCGCGTTGTTGAAATCCGATTTTCAGATTTCAAAACTTTTTCTCGGATTAATTAAATAAACATATTTATTTAACATTCCAATAATCAAATTATGAAAATAAATTCAATAAATCATATTTAAGTGAATTTACCGAAATACCCTTGATTTGTATTTTTGTCCATTTTAGTCCGAAATTGATCAAATCAATTTTGAATGATTCTAAATCATTTCTAAGATGAACTTATGTGTTCAAAACATCAAAACACCCAAAAGCACCAAAAACCCCAAATTTGACTCCAAAGCCGAGAGCACCATTTGGGGGGGTTTGTGCATTTTGTCATTTCATGCATCAAAACACATCAAGATGTAATCCAATGAACATGAAACTTTATATGCATCATACACACACACAAATACACAACATATATGAAAACCCCCAAAATTGGAATTGGTCAAGAACCCTAATTTTTCAATTTCATCAAATTGGACAAATTAGACCAAATACATTAAATCAATTACTTCAATCATCATTCTTCCATCCAATCCAAGTATCAACACAATGAAACAACTCAAGATCAAATCTAGGTCATTTAAGAGGGTCAAAAACTCTAGATTAGCAACATGGTTTCAAAAACCTAAAAGAAAGTTTACAACTACAATAGTCACAACTTCCTTCACCATACATGCTCAACACTTCTACAAACTTCCATCAACAAAAACACAAAGAAATAAGGAAAGAAATAATCTAAGAACATCACATGTTGAAGCCTAGAACCTAAGGAACAATTTCCTCTCTAATAGCAAGTTTGAAAAACTTACTAAATCCAAGCTATCTTAATCTTTCTTTCTTTCTCAAGCTTTCTTTAAGTTTCTTCAATGGAGTTTCTTTTAGTAAAAGTGTATTAGGTTAAGTGTAAAGTGAAAATGAAAATCAATATATACTTGCACCAAATGTGCCTTGGCCGAATTTCACCTTAGCAATACAAGTAATGTAATTTCAATTTCATTTCAAATTAATGTATCAACTTGCATAAATATCTTAATTATAATTTATTAGATATTTATTTAAGTCAACAAAAGCAACTAACATCATTTACTTTAAATATCCTAATGTAATATTTATATTTTAATTAATTTAATCATTTAACAAAAATAATCAATTAATTAATCAAATACAAATATATTAAATATATATATAATATTTACATTAAATATTAAAAACATATATTCATTTAGGATATAAGTCAAATAACTCATTTTGACTATTAATTAATGTGTATTTAAATTAATCAAGTATTAAATGTAAATACACAATAATTAGGCAAATGACTATCTAGTCATTTAGCACGTATCTTGCGTTTAACCTTTAAACGACTTTTAAATAATCAATATTATTTATTAATGTTGCTCTAGTGCTACGAGTATGTTTCATTATTGAGACTCTCTAGATTCAGGTATATCCGTCACGAAATCTAATTTCGTGTCCATAATCTATCCACCCATAGATTATGACGATCACGGATAATCTCGCTGAACCATACAGGTCGAGGTCATGGCAAATGTATAATTCCTCTGTCACAGGTATCCGGATAAATCCCAGAGATATAGATGTAAACGTCAAATCTCTATCGGGATTATCCAGTCGACTATTCTATTAGCAATCTCTAAAAGAATGTTTAGAACTAGCTTTTAAACTTTACCACGGGCCATGGTTTTATCTGATTGCTAATCATATGGACTACCTATGCTCTGATACACAGAACTGACGGATCCTATCTTGATACACATAGGACACCCTGAGGATCTGTCTACACCCAACGAACAGGCGGAGGTCTGATCTAAATAGATCGGTGACTGACTGCCGTCTAAGTGTAGAAGATGTCTCATGTGCCCACAATGGCATCTCAAGTCTAAGAATCACAAGTGCTACTCAACCCAAGAAGATTCTTATTGACGCTGGTGTACCATCCATTAAGAATCTTCGGTAGTCGTTCAGTGTTTATCCGCTATAAACACCTACACGTCTATACTAGTCTCCAAGACTAATGTTCATTGAGAAACCATTGGAATCATATATTCCAGTATACGACATGTACCGTCTCAACGGGTTTACTATACTGACCAAGTAGTGTAAACCTTGACCAGGAACTGTCTGAGAATGACAACGTCATGATACTTCTCAATGTCTGTTGCGACGCTTTTGCAACTGTATCATGACTAATCATTCTCGGGTCATTACGTCTTACCATATAGAAGATAGATTATATTATAGAAACTGCATATATTATTCATAATAATAATGTTTTACAGAAGTATTTAATAGATATACAACCGGGAATTGGCGCTCTGAGCACCAACCCCAACAAAATCTCGCACTTGCTCTATTGCCAATATCGATTGTATCTAATACCCATCGACTCCACGTGTTTATCAAACAGCTTCGGAGGTATGGCCTTCGTCAGCGGGTCTGCTACATTATCTTCACTCGGTACCTTCCACATGACAATATCCCCTTGCGACACGATCTCTCGAATGATGTAGTACTTGCGTTCCACATGCTTCGACTTCTGATGCGCCCTCGGTTCCTTTGCTTGCGCAATGGCTCCAGTATTATCACAGTTTAACGGAATCGCATTCTCGATACTTGGGATAACTCCCAATTCTGTGATAAAGTTCTTATCCACACAGCCTCTTTTACAGCTTCAGAAGCTGCAATATATTCCGCCTCAGTGGTGGAATCAGTGTCGATCCCTGTTTGGAACTCTTCCAACAAACTGCACCTCCGTTAAGGGTAAAGACAAATCCAGATGTAGACTTTCTATCATCGGGATCCGATTGGAAAATCGGAGTCTGTATACCCATAACCTGCAGTTCGTTTCCTCAATAAACTATTAACTTATCCTTAGTACCTTTAAGATACTTTAGGATATGTTTAATGGCCATCCAATGGTCATTTCCTGGATGGACTGATATCGACTAGTTACGCTAACAGCGAAACTGATATCAGGCCTCGTACATAACATGGCATACATTATGCTACCCAAACACGAAGCATAAGGTTGGTTAGACATTCTAACCTTCTCATCTTCTGTTTGTGGACACATATTCTTAGAAAGATGAATTCATGTCTGAACGGTATGTTTGATGTCTTACAGTTACCAAAACTATACCGTTCCAAGATCTTATCTATGTACGTTGATTGGGATAACCCAATCAGCCTCCTTTTTCTATCTCTATAGAGTTTATCCCTAAAACATAGGAGCTTCTCCCAGGTCCTTCATGGAGAAATTCTTACAGAGGTACGCTTTCACGCTTTGCAACATACCTAAATCATTCCCAATGATTAGGATGTCATCAACATACAGGACTAAAAATACGACCATGCTCCACTGGCCTTCTGATACACACAGGATTCTTCCGAATTCTTGAGAAAACCAGACGATCTAATAATCTCATCGAATCGAAGATTCCAACTTCGTGAAGCTTGTTTAAGTCCATAATGGACTTCTTAAGCTTACATACCATACCCGAGGTTTCGCTGGACGCGAAACCTTCCGGCTGTTCCATATAGATTCTTCATCAAGAAATCCATTTAGAAAAGCCGTTTTGACATCCATTTCCAAATCTCGTAGTAATGATACGCAGCTATAGAAAGCAAAATCCGGATAGACTTAAGCATTGCTACCGGCGAAAAAGTTTCATCGTAGTCGACGCCAGGTCGCTGCGTGTAACCTTTGCTACCAGTCGGGCCTTGTAAGTTTCAACCTTACCGTCAGGCCCGCGCTTCCTCTTGTAAAACCCATTTACAACCGATAGGAACAATTCCTTCGGGAAGCGGAATCAAGTCCCAAACTTGATTTTCATGCCTTGAGTCTATCTCGGATTTCATGGCACTTTGCCATTTCACGGAGTCGATGTCCAACATCGATTCTCTATAGGTGAAAGATCTGTCTCTTCAACTAAGAGAACATCCAGACTCTTTTCTTGTATAATACAAGCGTTCAGGAGGTCTAGATACCCTTCCGACCGACGGAGCGTGGTGTTGAAGGTCCTTCATCTACTTGAACTTCAGGTTCCTCCGTTGGTTCTTTGTTTTCAGGTTGGACTTCATCAAGCTCAACATGTCTATGATTACCACCTTCTGACAAAAATTCTACTTCTAGAAATTTTGCGAAGCGAGCTACGAACACATTTCGATGCTCGGTATCATAGAACAGATATCCCCTCGTATACGAATGATATCCAACAAACCTAAACTTTTGCCCTCGAGGCGAAAGCTTATCTTGCTGAGTTACCCTGACATAGGCAGGACACCCCCAAACCTTAATATAATTAAGATTTGGTCTCCTACCGAACCATATATGATACGGTGTCGTAGGAACAGCCTTTGAAGGAATCTTATTCAAAAGATGTGCGGCTGTTAAGAGAGAGTAGCCCATAAGTAATAGGGCAAATCTGTGAAACTTAACATCGATCGGACCATATCCAATAAAGTCCGATTTCTCCTTTTCAGATACACCATTGTGCTGTGGTGTACCTGGAGGAGTATATTGAGCGAGAATCTCATTCTCCTTCATATAATCCATGAACTCACCACTCATATATTCCCCGCCTCGATCTGATCGAAGGCATTTAATATATTTACCAGTTTGTTTTTCTACTTTATTTCGGAACTCTTTGAACTTTTCAAAGGTTTCCGATTTATGTCGCATCAAATACACATAACCGTACCGTGACAAATCATCGGTAAAGGTAACGAAGTACGAATAACCACTGTGACCAGTTTGACTTAGTGGACCACATACATCAGAATGTACGAGTTCCAGTAAGTTAGTGGCGCGGTGTCCAACACCAGAAAATGGGGCTTTGGTCATCTTACCCTGAATACATGATTCACAAGTTGGATATGATTCAATGGTAAGATCTGATATCAAACCATTCCTAACCAATTGGGTAAGGCGTTTAACGCCAATGTGACCAAGTCTCATATGCCAAAGTTCAGTATTATTAATTACAGGTAACCTACGTTTTATTAACTCCAGTATTTAATATATCTTTTGAAGTTTGCAATGTATATGACCATGCTGGTTTGGACAACAAATGATCTGAATATAATTTTTATCATATAATACAAAGAACTATTCTTAATATTAATACAAAAGCCTTCTGTATCCAATACAAAAAGTGATATAATATTAGCGACACATCCCGGTACAAAATGACAGTCATATAACAAAAGTGTCCCATTTGGCAATGAGATCTCGCATACTCCCACTGCAACTACATCCAAAGAGTCTCCACTCCCGAACCGCAACTGCATCTCTCCAGGCTTCAGTTTCCTATTTTCCTTCAGCACCTGCAACGAATTGCAAATGTGAATGGGACAACAGAATCAGAATCTAAAATCCAGCTGGATGTAACGGCTTCACAAGCCAAAGATAAATCAATAACTGGAAAAATAAAAGTACCTGATGTAGAAGCTCTGTCTCTCCTCACTTGGGCAATGTAATCAGGAGTTCCTTTTCCAGTGCCCGACTTTGCCGCAGTGGTGGCATTTGTCTTCAGAAGCCCTTTTGGGCTTTGCAATCTTCGCCTGTTGTTGAGGACCAAAAGCCTTCTCCTTTTTCTTGCCTTTCTTGTTCTTTCCCTGGACCATCCTTGGAAGAAGCCGAAAGAGAAGTAGTTCTAGGTGGGCGAGTCGGTACTCTCTTCTTAAGGTCCTCTTTGCCGTGAGCAACATCCTATGTAGCTCCTGGTAGGTACAGACAGTCCCGTGCATGTTGAAGTACATCATGAACTGGCGAAATGAAGCTGGTAGTGAACCAAGAATGACACTCCTACCGAGAATGTCATTCAAGATGAGATTATGTTGCCTCAATTGATCGATCAAATCGATCATCTGAAGAACATGTGGGCTAACATTTGCCCCTCATCCAGACTCGCATGGAACAGTTCCATGGCGACTTTGTGAACAATCACTTGTTCCTGGTTCTCAAACGATTGTCTCAATCGCGTCATCATACTATAGGAATCTAACATACCATAGTACTGTTGCTTGAGTTTCGGAGACAGTGAACTAAGGATGTATGATTTAACCTTAAATCATCATCCTTCCAAGTTTCAAAAACTTGGCGTTCCTCCTCCGAAGCATCCGCACCCACTGCAAGGGGCAACGGACCCTCAAGAACATAACCCAGCTTTTCGGAATCGAGGACAATCCTCAAATCCAATTCCCAGTCTGCAAAGTTCTCAGCGCCTTTCAGTTTGTTCGCATCAAGCATACGCGCAAACTGATTTGTGGATTGTGCCGCCATCGCCAATCTATCATATAGATCACGAAAAACGGTTAGCAGAAATAAAGCAGTTTCATATAATATCAAAAGCAAAAACAAGATCATGGATTTTTAATCTAATATGCCCCTCCCACTAAATCATGCAATACTGTAATCCCAAAACAGAATACAAATATTTAATAATTAAATTAAATACTAATAGTGAAAAGTGGATCCCGTGAATATATTTCGGCTCACAGCAGAGGCACGGTCTCGCCTACGTATATACATCAGGTAGACAACTCATTTGTCAATCATTCACTAATGACTCCTAAGTATCCGGTCCTGGCCGTTCTCGTTGTCGCTGCGAAGGCAGGCCCACAAGGAGACGTACCAAGGTTAAACTCGTCAATGATAAACTCAAGTTACTTACGTAATCCTGACAGCTAGGGCACGTTCAGAATTCCGCTTTTACTTGAATTTACTAGTATCTGATATACATCCGGTATAAATAAATCTTTATCGGCTACATCCTCACAGCAGAGGAACGGTCTCGGATGTAGTCACAAAGAAGTATTCATAAACCGTATTGACAAGACGGACCATATAACATGCATCAAATACAAATTACATTCAAACCTAATCAATTAGGGATTTTCCGCTAAGTGTCATACACCCTAAATCTAACCAATTTAGATCCTAATAAGCATGCATAAAGTCAAGAAAACATGATTAAACATTGATTCAATGAAGGCTAATCATTTTAGGTGGCCTAGAATCAGACTCGCTCTGATACCATTTTGTAGGGGTTTTCAGGGGGTGAATCCGGTAACGCGCGGAAGCGGTGAAAATTCGATTTTAGATTTCAAAACTTTTTCTCGGATTAATTAAATAAACATATTTATTTAACATTCCAATAATCAAATTATGAAAATAAATTCAATAAATCATATTAAGTGAATTTACCGAAATACCCTTGCTTTGTATTTTTGTCCATTTTAGTCCGAAATTGATCAAATCAATTTTGAATGATTCTAAATCATTTCTAAGATGAACTTATGATGTTCAAAACATCAAAACACCAAAAGCACCAAAATCCCCAAATTTGACTCCAAAGCCGAGAGCACCATTAGGGGGGGTTTGTGCATTTTGTCATTTCATGCTCAAAACACATCAAGATGTAATCCAATGAACATGAAACTTTATATGCATCATACACACACACAAATGCACAACATATATGAAAACCCCCAAATTTGGAATTGTCAAGAACCCTAATTTTTCAATTTCTCAAATTGGACAAATTAGACCAAATACATTAAATCAATTACTTCAATCATCATTCTTCCATCTCCAAGTCTCAACACAATGAAACAACTCTAGATCAAATCTAGGTCATTTAAGAGTGGGTCAATAACTCTAGATTAGCACATGGTTTCAAAAACCTTAAAAGAAAGTTTACAACTACAATAGTCACAACCTTCCTTCACCATACATGCTCAACACTTCTATCAAACTTCCATCAACAAAACACAAAGAAATAAGGAAAGAAATAATCTAAGAACATCACATGTTGAAGCCTAGAACCTAAGGAACAATTTCCTCTCTAATAGCAAGTTTGAAAAACTTACTAAATTCCAAGCTATCTTTAATCTTTCTTTCTTTCTCAAGCTTTCTTTAAGTTTCTTCAATGGAGTTTCTTTTAGTAAAAAGTGTATTAGGTTAAGTGTAAAGTGAAATGAAAATCAATATATACTTGCACCAAATGTGCCTTGGCCGAATTTCACCTTAGCAAATACAAGTAATGTAATTTCAATTTCATTTCAAATTAATGTTATCAACTTGCATAAATATCTTAATACAACTTTATTAGATATTTATTTAAGTGAACAAAAGCAACTAACATCATTTACTTTAAATATCCTAATGTAATATATTTATATTTTAATTAATTTAATCATTTAACAATTAAATAATCAATTAATTAATCAAATACAAATATATTAAATATATATATATAATATTTACATTAAATATTAAAAACATATATTCATTTAGGATATAAGTCAAATAACTCATTTTGACTATTAATTAATGTGTATTTAAATTAATCAAGTGTTAAATGTAAATACACAATAATTAGGCAAATGACTATCTAGTCCTTTTAGCACGTATCGTGCGTTTAACCTTTAAACGACTTTATAAATAATCAATATTATTTATTAATGTTGCTCTAGTGCTCTACGAGTATGTTTCATTATTGAGACTCTATAGATTCAGGTATATCTGTCACGAAATCTAATTTCGTGTCCATAATCTATCCACCCATAGATTATGACAATCACGGATAATCTCGCTGAACCATACAGGTCGAGGTCATGGCAAATGTATAATTCCTCCGTCACAGGTATCCGGATAAATCCCAGAGATATAGATGTAAACGTCAAATCTCTATCAGGATTATCCAGTCGACTATTCTATTAGCAATCTCTAAAAGAATGTTTAGAACTAGCTTCTAAACTTTACCACGGGCCCATGGTTTTATCTGATTGCTAATCATATGGACTACCTATGCTCTGATACACAGAACTGACGGATCCTATCTTGATACACATAGGACACCCTGAGGATCTGTCTACACCCAAAGAACAGACGGAGGTCTGATCTAAATAGATCGGTGACGTGACTGCCGTCTAAGTGTAGAAGAATGGCATCTCAAGTCTAAGAATCACAAGTGCTACTCAACCCAAGAAGATTCTTATTGACGCTGGTGTACCATCCATTAAGAATCTTCGGTGAGTCGTTCAGTGTTTATCCGCTATAAACACCTACACGTCTATACTAGTCTCCAAGACTAATGGTTCATTGAGAAACCATTGGAATCATATATTCCAGTATACGACATGTACCAGTCTCAACGGGTTTACTATACTGACCAAGTAGTGTAAACCTTGACCAGGAACTGTCTGAGAATGACAACGTCATGATACTTCTCAATGTTAGTTGCGACGCTTTTGCAACTATATCATGACTAATCATTCTCGGGTCATTATGTCTTTACCATATAGAAAGATAGATTATATTATAGAAACTGCATATATTATTCATAATAATAATGTTTTACAGAAGTATTTAACAGAAATACAACCGGGAATTGGCGCTCTGAGCACCAACCCCAATAGGTAGTTGGACGGATTTTATCCAAATTCATATGACGTCTGCGAATCTGATTTATTAGGTAAGATGCCTAAATCACCTTTTAGTGGTAAATATGTACGTGCCACCGAACTGTTAACCCTTGTTCATAGTGACGTTTGTGGCCCATGTCTAGCCAGGCTAGAGGTGGATATGAATACTTCGTAACCTTTACGGATGATGCATCGTGTTATGGTTATGTGTATCTTATGAGACACATGTCGGAAACTATTGAGAAATTCAAAGAGTTTCGACACGAAGTAGAAAAACAGACCGGCAAAAGTATTAAGACATTACGATCGGACCGTGGTGGCGAATACTTGAGGAATGAGTTTCTTGATTACTTGAAAGAATATGGTATTCTTTCACAGTGGACTCCTCCCAGAACACCACAATTAAATGGTGTGTCCGAACGGAGAAACCAAACTTTGTTAGACATGGTAAAGTCTATGATGAGTCGCACAGAGCTACCTATTTCCTTATGGGGATATGCATTAAACAGTGCAATACTTATTTTGAATAAGGTTCCGTCAAAGTCTGTTCAACAGACTCCTTATGAAATATGGACAGGAAAGAAACCGGGTTTCTCATTTCTGAAGATTTGGGGTTGCTGGGCATACGTCAAACATTTGGAAGGTACCAACTAGAACCAAAATCGGATAAATGCCTATTTGTAGGATATCCTAGAGAAACCAAATGATATTACTTCTAACACCCACAAGAGAACAAAGTATTTGTTGCTCTACATGCGATTTTCCTTGAGAAGGAATTTCTAAATGAAGTGATAAGTGGGAGGAAAGTAGAACTCGATGAAAATCGGAGTGATACTGTTCCTGGCACAGAATCCTTAACAGAACATGAACAGTCCATCAGGGATGAGACTGTACCACAATCTTCGAATACACAAGGACCGCGTAGATCGGAGAGAGTCATAAAACAACCTGAGAGGTATGGGTTTCTGATCTCACCTAATGTGGATATTAATCTTATTGAGGAAGACGATCCAGTTACGTATGAGGAAGCGATACAAGGTATCGACTCCGGTTTATGGCAAGATGCCATGAATTCGAAATGGATTCCATGTACACCAACCAAGTTTGGACAATGATTGATGCACCAGAAGGCGTAAAGCTTATTGGATGCAAATGGGTCTTCAAGAGGAAGACCGACATGGATGGCAACTTAAAAACGTACAAAGCTAGGCTTGTAGCGAAAGGGTATCGTCAACGACCTGGTGTCGATTACGATGAAACTTTTTCACCCGTTGCCATGATTAAATCCATTAGGATAATGCTTGCTATTGCTGCATATTTCGATTACGAGATATGGCAGATGGACGTCAAAACCGCTTTCCTTTATATGCAACAGCTGACGGTTTTTTCGTACCAAGACTTGCAAACAAGGTTTGTAAGTTTAATCGATCCATTTATGGATTGAAGCAAACATCGTGTTCTTGGAACCAACGTTTTGATGAGATCATAAAGAATACGTTTCGTTCAAAACGAGGATGATCCTTGTATATATAAGAAGGTTAGTGGGAGCGCACTGACATTCATTGTCCTTTAAGTTGATGATGTATTGCTTATTGGCAATGACATTCCCATGTTAACATCGGTGAAAGCTTGGCTTTCATTAAAATTCTCCATGATGGATCTGTGAGAAGCAGCCTTTATTCTAGGAATAAAGATCTACCGGGATAGATTTAGAAAACTGCTTGGACTCTCCCAGAGCACGTACATTGACAAAGTGTTGAAGAGATTCAACATGGATCAGTCCAAGAGGGGACTATTGCCAGTTTCACATGGCGTCACTCTATCTAAGGACATGTGTCATAAAAATCAAGATGAGAGAGACAACATTAGTCGGATACCGTTCGCCTCGGCAGTCGGATCGATCATGTATGCCATGATATGTACGCGACTGTGGGACATAGAAATCGGCGACGCTGTTCCAGGCTCGCGGCCCGGTCGGGAGTACGGAGTAGCCCGCGGGGGAACTAAACCAGAGAAATAAAATGGAGTCGCCACCCGGTGTGAACCGGGAAAATGAG